>CM035125.1:26123908-26288908 GCA_020205555.1 Panax stipuleanatus
GGTGTGATCACTGAAAGTTATGCATATATGGCATATAATATGTTATGGACATCAATTAATATATATATAGCCATATCATGAACAAGTCATCAATTTAGTCTTCTACAAAAAACTTCAAAGTACGTTAATGGAAAGTTTTGAAAACTTAATTATGACGTAATTACATAAAATTGATCACTGTGACTTATGTATACATGGTATAAAACATGTTATAAACATAATTTAACCCATATAAAACCATATAACCAACAATGATTCAAAATTGACGATTACAGAGAACTTCAAAGTACGTAAAATAGAAAGCTTGAAACTTAGTATAACTGGGTTAAGAATTTACCCTGCTAACTCTGTTTGATGATATAGACTTGATTAATATCTTCTCTACTTCTTCTTAAATTCACAATTCTCTCTCAAATTCTCTCTGAATATATGAACATGTAAACTGATATGTATATTATATAAAATATAAGTATATAATACGTATATAATGTTTACGTGAAAGAATTCGTGAAATCATGGGTCGTCAGTTAAGTCCCATTATGGGTTAACTGACCAACCTCTTATAAGGCCATGTTTGGCTAGCCTAAAGAGTCCCTTTCTCATTTATTTTAATTAAAGCTTTATAGTATAGTTTTAATGTCATATTTTAATTAATCTTATTTAAATCAATTAAATAAAATGGCATAAATCCACATTAAATCACGTAGTCCCATAATTAAAATTCTCATTTATTAATTATATCAAATTATTAAATTCCTAATTAATTATTAAATTAGTCAGGACACATTATGCTTATTAATTAATATATTAATCAAATAAGCTCAATTAAATACATACTTTGAATATAAAAATCTACCACATTAATTTAATTAATGTAACACATATAATTAAATTAATCTACCATAATTTCATCAATTAATTATTTAACTCAATAATTAAATCATCAAAAAATATTTATTTAATTCAATAAATATTCAAATTAAATTAAAAAAATCTCGTTCGTCACATCTTTCCCCCCTTAAAAGGATTCTGTCTCCAGAATCACGGTTCAATTAAATATCGCCCCGTTACATTCTCCCCCCTTTGCAAGATTCTGTCTCCAGAATCGCATACACATAAATTAAGTAAATAAATCTGGGTATCAAAGCCAGGTACTTCAATTCCACGGGACTTGGTGTTCACTGTACGAATATCATCTATCTATCTACCCATTGTAAATGCAAACCATGCAATAAATAGAAACAAAATCATCCTCTTATGGGGTTACAACATCTGAGTAATAAATAAAATAAATCCAGGTCATACTAACCTTAATCATCTGTGCAGAACATAAACAATTAAATGGTCTTACACAACATAATACAAGTCTGAAACATAAACATATAAATTAAACAAGTCTTCATCACTTGTTGACTTTGCCCTTGCCTTTGCTAGTAGAAGGCTCGTCGGACCTTTCGTTCTTAACTGCAATGTTATTATTACGCAAGAGTGAGCACGATTGCCCACAAGTATAATAATATGACAACAATATAATAACATGCGAGTGAATCAAAGACATCTGAATAAAGAAACTCAACTTTTGACTCCAGAACAAATAACAGGAATCAAAAGAACATCTGAGGGTCATAAGACCTTGAACTATGTCCTAGATTGTAAAGTGTTTATACTTTAAACCTTTAACATTCATAAGACTATGGACTCTACTTCTCGTACTTAGGGGGATCAGCCCTTAGCCATACTGTGCACAATATCTCAACGCTAAAGCGTAAATAATCCCCTTTACAGGGTTGTTCATCTCAGTTTTGACATCAGAGTCTGCACCAAAGGAAGTTTGGTTTGGATAAGCTCAATAAGTATTCTAGAATTTGAAACGTTCATTAACTATGGACTAGTCGAATCAATAAGGGTTCACTAGTCCTATAAGATTCAACAATAACATCGATATTCAATTTGAACAATAAATCTCAAGAGTATACAATCGAATAAGTATTGTATAACTGAAGTAATACTTAAAGGAATAACAATATCTCATATGAAAATCTTAACTTGAATAAACAAGGATAAGAACTTACTCGATGTAAAAGTAAGATTTGAGTTTAGGAAACTTGCAAAATATTAGACAAGTTTAAGGATAGGAAACTTGCCTGTTGCACAAGCTACAAATATAATTACAATTCACTTCCTCAACGTCCTACACATTACATTATGTATACGACATCGATTAGTTTTCATAACTACCATGTTTAACTGTTGAACTATTCACTTAAGTTCGACTTACAACTTGGTTTATAATATTACTCAATGGCTAACCACATAACATGAATGTAAACTCACAACATGCATATCACACATGTATAGCCCTTTAAACAATCATAATCAAGTTTTACAATTACGATATTCAAGTTCGCACTTAGTTTGTTAACTTGAACCTTCACATTATTTTACACATGTCAATAACTTAATTTATTAATCATGAACTTTAAATCATATAATATTCATATATGTAACTTAAAACAACATCTTTTATTATCGAGAACACTACACTTGTGTGCGTGCATGTCCGTAGCCCTCCGATTGCCTCCGAATACGCACAAGTCATAAAGATGGCCATTTTTATCCATTTTAACGATTTCAAATTGAAAAACTTAAAGAATGAAAGTTGTAGGTCTACTCGTTATCTTCTCGAATCATCTTGAATCGCCTTAATCGGAGTTCGTATGAAAACGTTATGCTTATTGTACAACAGGAGGTCAAAACAGTCTCGGAAACCAAAAAAAGGCTCCCGGATAGCCTTTATACCCGCTGGGGCGGGTCCTAATGCCCATGAACACCCGCTAGGGCGAGTCCCCCTGCTGGTGCACTCCCTGGTTCGCGATGAACACACAGAGTAGCCCAAATAAATCCAAATTAAACTAACGTAATGAATTATAAGGCTACCCATAATGTAAAAACTCCACATAAATATTATATAACATTTCTAGCATTTTCTTAGCATTTTAAATCACGTATTTACACAATCCAAGGCATCTATTTTCACTATTTTTCAATATTTTGTAAAATTTTGAAGGAAAACAAGAAATTCAACGTTACGGATTCGTTATAACACCGAATCCGTTCGTTTAACTTCCATTTTGTTCGTTTAAACGTACATAATTACATGCAAGTATCAATTTAAGTTAAATAAACGTATAAGGCGTGTAAATTTTGTACGTAAGGGCCATATGGGCCATATGTACAATTTCTACACTATGTAACTTTTGAAAACCCAATTATCAACAAAATTCCATGGTGTGATCACTGAAAGTTATGCATATATGGCATATAATATGTTATGGACATCAATTAATATATATATAGCCATATCATGAACAAGTCATCAATTTAGTCTTTTACAGAAAACTTCAAAGTACGTTAATGGAAAGTTTTGAAAACTTAATTAGGACGTAATTACATAAAATTGATCACTGTGACTTATGTATACATGGTATAAAACATGTTATAAACATAATTTAACCCATATAAAACCATATAACCAACAATGATTCAAAATTGACGATTACAGAGACCTTCAAAGTACGTAAAATAGAAAGCTTGAAACTTAGTATAACTGGGTTAAGAATTTACCCTGCTAACTCTGTTTGATGATATAGACTTGATTAATATCTTCTCTACTTCTTCTTAAATTCACAATTCTCTCTCAAATTCTCTCTGAATATATGAACATGTAAACTGATATGTATATTATATAAAATATAAGTATATAATATGTATATAATGTTTACGTGAAAGAATTCGTGAAATCATGGGTAGTCAGTTAAGTCCCATTATGGGTTAACTGACCAACCTCTTATAAGGCCATGTTTGGCTAGCCTAAAGAGTCCCTTTCTCATTTATTTTAATTAAAGCTTTATAGTATAGTTTTAATGTCATATTTTAATTAATCTTATTTAAATCAATTAAATAAAATGGCATAAATCCACATTAAATCACGTAGTCCCATAATTAAAATTCTCATTTATTAATTATATCAAATCATTAAATCTCTAATTAATTATTAAATTAATCAGAACACATTATGCTTATTAATTAATATATAAATCAAATAAGCTCAATTAAATACATACTTTGAATATAAAAATCTACCACATTAATTTAATTAATGTAACACATATAATTAAATTAATCTACCACAATTTCATCAATTAATTATTTAACTCAATAATTAAATCATCGAAAAATATTTATTTAACTCAATAAATATTCAAATTAAATTACAAAAATCTCGTTCGTCACATCTTTCCCCCCTTAAAAGGATTCTGTCTCCAGAATCACGGTTCAATTAAATTTTGTCCCGTTACATTCTCCCCCCTTACCAAGATTCTGTCCCCAGAATCGCATACACATAAATTAAGTAAATAAATCTGGGTATCAAAGCCAGGTACTTCAATTCCACGGGACTTGGTGTTCACTGTACGAATATCATCTATCTATCTACCCATAGTAAATGCAAACCATGCAATAAATAGAAATAAATCATCCCCTTATGGGGTTACAACATCTGAGTAATAAATAAAATAAATCCCAGGTTATACTAACCTTAAACATCTGTGCGGAACATAAACAATTAAATTGTCTTACACAACATAATACAAGTCTGAAACATAAACATATAAATTAAACAAGTCTTCATCACTTTTTGACTTTGCCCTTGCCTTTACTAGTAGAAGGCTCGTCGGACCTTTCGTTCTTAACTGCAATGTTATTATTACGCAAGAGTGAGCACGATTGCCCACAAGTATAATAATATGACAACAATATAATAACATGCGAGTGAATCAAAGACATCTGAATAAAGAAACTCAACTTTTGACTCGAGAACAAATAACAGGAATCAAAAGAACATCTGAGGGTCATAAGACCTTGAACTATGTTCTAGGTTGTAAAGTGTTTATACTTTAAACCTTTAACATTCATAAGACTATGGACTCTACTTCTCGTACTTAGGGGGATCAGCCCTTAGTACCATACTGTGCACAATATCTCAACGCTAAAGCGTAAATAATCCCCTTTACAGGGTTGTTCATCTCAGTTTTGACATCAGAGTCTGCACCAAAGGAAGTTTGGTTTGGATAAGCTCAATAAGTATTCTAGAATTTGAAACGTTCATTAACTATGGACTAGTCGAATCAATAAGGGTTCACTAGTCCTATAAGATTCAACAATAACATCGATATTCAATTTGAACAATAAATCTCAAGAGTATACAATCGAATAAGTATTGTATAACTGAAGTAATACTTAAAGGAATAACAATATCTCATATGAAAATCTTAACTTGAATAAACAAGGATAAGAACTTGCTCGATGTAAAAGTAAGATTTTAGTTTAAGAAACTTGCAAAATATTAGACAAGTTTATGGATAAGAAACTTGCCTCTTGCACAAGCTAAAAATATAATTACAATTCACTTCCTCAACGTCCTACACATTACATTATGTATACGACATCGATTAGTTTTCATAACTACCATGTTTAACTGTTGAACTATTCACTTAAGTTTGACTTACAACTTGGTTTATAATATTACTCAATGGCTAACCACATAACATGAATGTAAACTCACAACATGCATATCACACATGTATAGCCCTTTAAACAATCATAATCAAGTTTTACAATTACGATATTCAAGTTCGCACTTAGTTTGTTAACTTGAACCTTCACATTATCTTATACATGTCAATAACTTAATTTATTAATCATGAACTTCAAATCATATAATATTCATGTATGTAACTTAAAACAACATCTTTTATTATCGAGAACACTACACTTGTGTGTGTGCATGTCCGAAGCCCTCCGATTGCCTCCGAATACGCATCAGTCACAAAGATGGCCATTTTTATCCATTTTAACGATTTTAAATTGAAAAACTTAAAGAATGAAAGTTGTAGGTCTACTCGTTATCTTTCCGAATCATTTTGAATCGCCTTAATCGAAGTTCGTATGAAAATGTTATGCTTATTGTACAACAGGAGGTCAAAACAGTCTCGAAAACCAAAAAAAAGGCTCCCGAACAGCCCTTATACCCGCTGGGGAGGGTCCTAATGCCCATGAACACCCTCTAGGGCGGGTCCCCCTGCTGGTGCACTCCTTGGTTCACGATGAACACACAGAGTAACCCAAATAAATCCAAATTAAACTAACGTAATGAATTATAAGGCTACCCATAATTTAAAAACTCCACAAAAATATTATATAACATTTCTAGCATGATCTTAGCATTTTAAATCACGTATTTACACAATCCAAGGCATCTATTTTCACTTTTTTTCAATATTTTGTAAAATTTTGAAGGAAAACAAGAAATTCAACGTTACGAATTCGTTATAACACCGAATCCGTTCGTTTAACTTCCATTTTGTTCGTTTAAACGTACATAATTACATGCAAGTATCAATTTAAGTTAAATAAACGTATAAGGCGTGTAAATTTTGTACGTAAGGGCCATATGGGCCATATGTACAATTTCTACACTATGTAACTTTTGAAAATCCAATTATCAACAAAATTCCATGGTGTGATCACTAAAAGTTATGCATATATGGCATATAATATGTTATGGACATCAATTAATATATATATAGCCATATCATGAACAAGTCATCAATTTAGTCTTTTACAAAAAACTTCAAAGTACGTTAATGGAAAGTTTTGAAAACTTAATTAAGACGTAATTACATAAAATTGATCACTGTGATTTATGTATACATGGTATAAAACATGTTATAAACATAGTTTAACCCATATAAAACCATATAACCAACAATGATTCAAAATTGACGATTACAGAGAACTTCAAAGTACGTAAAATAGAAAGCTTGAATCTTAGTATAACTGGGTTAAGAATTTACCCTGCTAACTCTGTTTGATGATATAGACTTGATTAATATCTTCTCTACTTCTTCTTAAATTCACAATTCTCTCTCAAATTCTCTCTGAATATATGAACATGTAAACTGATATGTATATTATATAAAATATAAGTATATAATACGTATATAATGTTTACGTGAAAGAATTCGTGAAATCATGGGTCGTCAGTTAACTCCCATTATGGGTTAACTGACCAACCTCTTATAAGGTCATGTTTGGCTAGCTTAAAGAGTCCCTTTTCTCATTTATTTTAATTAAAGCTTTATAGTATAGTTTTAATGTCACACTTTAATTAATCAATTACTCTTATTTAAATCAATTAAATAAAATGGCATAAATCCACATTAAATCACATAGTCCCATAATTAAAATTCTCATTTATTAATTATATCAAATCATTAAATCTCTAATTAATTATTAAATTAATCAGAACACATTATGCTTATTAATTAATATATAAATCAAATAAGCTCAATTAAATACATACTTTGAATATAAAAATCTACCACATTAATTTAATTAATGTAACACATATAATTAAATTAATCTACCACAATTTTATCAATTAATTATTTAACTCAATAATTAAATCATCAAAAAATATTTATTTAATTCAATAAATATTCAAATTAAATTACAAAAATCTCGTTCGTCACACAAGGCCTGAGGGGTCCTTATCTTAGTTACTAAACCAAAGTCAAATCTGCTGAGCTTGCTGAGTACCGGAGGGTACAAGAGAGATTCTAAGTCTGTTGGGCTTAGTCTACCGTTTCCAAGGCTGCTGGTCTTGAAGAGTTCTTAGTGAACTAGAGTTCCAAGGCTGCTTGTCTTAAAGGAATCTTAGTAATTCAAAGTTAATCAAATTCTTAGTGGAATCTCTACTTGTTGAAGTAGAAGAGTGGAGTAGGAGCATTTTGTCTCTGAACCACTTAAAACCCCTGGTGTCATTTACTTTTATGTCATTTACATTCCGTACTATAACTGCCATAGCTGCTTACAACTAATCTAACATTAGAACTGTGTTTAATGCTATATCCTTGAAGGGGATATTAACCTATTTCGTTGTGCATTAATTGATTCCACTATTCATTATATGTTAATCACTTAGCAAATAAAATAAGAGGAAAAGTTTTAAAAGATCTATTCAACCCCCCCTTCTAGATCTCTTGTGTGCCCCCAGGAACTAACATAATATCCCAGTAGAATCAGCACTTTGAATAAAGGAAATTATCGATAACTAGATCAAAGGGATAAGATCTTGAAACATGGCTAATTAATATCTCAATTAATTTGGTTTCCAAAATCTATTTCCAACTTTTGAATTTGAATTTTCAGCTCTTTAAAAATAGGAAATAAAATTGAATTAATTTGGCTTCCAAAAATAACTCTTTAAAGGATTTGAATTTTAAGCATATGAAACCTTCTTTTATAAAATAATTTTCAGCAAAATAAAATTGCCTTGAAATTAATTAATCAAGCTAGAAATCCTTACATTTGATTTCCTAGGTGAGATCCTAGGGACATAACCATGTGGTGATTCTAAACGACATTTCTTCATGAAGACCCACTTGAAATCTTGATACATGCATAATTAGTCCATAACCTGAAAATCACAAAATATCTCCATACAAAATATATGTTGTCATCATTAAAATAAAAACTCATAAATTAATATTCTCTCCCTTTTTGATGATGATAATATATAACTCTACAAAGCAACTTGTCATCATTAAAACCAATAACATATAAACCAATATTCTTCCCCTTTTTGATGATGACAACCTATAATATATAACTCCCCCTAAATATATTTAGTTATCTCTCCCCCTTTGGCATCATTAAAAAAATAAGCGCAAGGATAAAGATAAAGAAAGAAACTGAAGCAAGCTGATAACAATATCACATATAGCAACTAAACAAAATGATCATACATTTGTGCTTTGTTACCTATATATAAACATTTTTACCAGTAGTACGTGTGGCAGTTGTGCTCCTTAGTGTAGCTTTGGATTTTATATTTTCATAATCAATCCTCTTCAAAATCTTATCTTGTGGTCCTCCCAATGTTAAGGTCTTTAATACTCAGGTTAAGATGATGGTTTTTCACTGTTTTGGTTGTTCATGGAAGCCTAACTTTAGTCATTTGTTCCTATAGTTCGTGTTAATGAATGTCTATTCTGACTTCTGAAGCAGACGTCTGGATATATCAATTTCTGCTTCTGTAAGACCGTCTGATTTGTCCTCTAAAGCAGACGTGTAGTCAAGCTGTCTGGATACGGTTGACTGAATTCTGACTTCCAGATTCTTTTTTTTTTTTACAAAAAAACTAAAGTATTCTCCATCTCCTTTTTGACCTTGAGACATATACAAAACAAACAAATAGTCTCTATCTCTTTGGCACCCAATTCTTCTTGGGTCCTTATAGGTTAGTAGCATATAAATCACAATTTTTTACCCAAATTTGTTTTATTTTAATATTATTACAATTAAAATCAAAATGACCTTTAAAACCACATTTTTTGCAAGTAACAAATGGTGAACAATAAAGTGGTTTATGCATTAGTTTCCTATTAATCATTCTAATATTATTATTATTTCTATTTTCCACATTTTTAATAGGATTATACCCAATCCCTTGTTTATCAAGACTAGACCTTTGTGCCCCTAGCAAAATACTTAGGTTCTCTTCTCCTTACACAAATTTAGCAAGATCATTTTTTAAAGATGTTATTTCTGCATTTGTGATATTATCATATCATGTTGCACATTCATCATTTTTCCAACATTAAAAGCATCTATGCATGCATCTCTCATATTCAAATTTTCTTTTAAAACTTCGTTGTCATTTTTAAGATATTCATTTCTTTTCTCTCTTTAACAAGCAACTCAACTTCATTCATTAGCTCATTTACGCAATTATTTAAATAAACATTTTTCTTTTTAAGCTGCTGATTTTTATTTTTTAAAGCAAGATAATCAGAAATTGTAAGTTCAAGGGTTTCATTATTTACCTCAGATGTTTCTTGGTTGTCTAACCCCATGAAGCAGAGTTGGACAATTTCTTCTTCTTGATGTGTTTTGGACTTACTCATTGGAGTTGCGCTACCTTTTTTATTCTTCTTTTGTTTCTTCCTTTGGAGTAGTCTCTCGAGTTTTCTTGATAACATTTCAATTTCTTCATCGAAATCTTCGTATTGATCATTCTGATTGCTCTCAACTTAGAGTGTCAATGTCTTCTTTGTTGGTGCCTCCTCTTCTTCATCATATCTCCTGAGCTGGTTCTCAAACTCTTCAAGCTCTCCAAATAATGTAAGTGTCTCTATGGTACTGATTGTTGATGAGCCTTGTAGGGTGGTAACTTTTGGAGCGAACCATTTTGGCATGACTCGTAGTAGTTTTCTATTGATTTCTCTTTGACCAATTTTCCTCCCAAGCATGCTAAGAGAATTCATTATAGTGAGAACCTCCTTCGAGCTTCATTAATTGTTTCATCTTTCTCTAATTTGAACAACTCGTACTCTTGCATCAACATGCTAAGTTTCACCTCTTTCACCTTGGACGTCCCTCCATGGCTCATGATGATAGTATCCCATATTTTGTTGTACTGCAGTCGGAGACTTTGTCAATTTTTGATTGTGTCATCCCACTTAGCAAGGTATTCATGACTTTTGAATTGTAGGACATTATTTACTATTCATTCACATCCATCTCCATGAGTGTTTTGGGTCTCTCATCAACATGCCTAAAAATGAAGGGTCCATTGTCAACAACCCACCATTCTCATGGGTTTCTATTAAGATATATGTTCATCCTGAACTTCCAAAAATTGAAGTTCTCATTGCCCAAAAACAATGGAGGTCGGCAAGTGGACTGCCCTTCTTGAAAATTAAGGTCATGTGCCATTAGAATCTTACCTTACGGTCTGCAAAGACAAACGTTAGTAGAGCCAAAGCTTTGATACCAAATGAAATTCAGAAGTGTGTACAACACCTAGAGGGGGTGAATAGGTGAATATGCTTTAATTGATTAATAATGACAAATTTAATTTCTCTACTAACTGAAACTATACAGACATGTTATGACCTGTCTGCTTAAGTGTTTAAATGAATTTTGATATGCAGAGTCAAATCGTAGAAAAAAGTTGAACTATCCAGACAAGTTATCACATGTCTGCTTAAGTATATTCAACTAATATGTAGAACCTGTTAAGCAGTGACGACAGAATTGAAGCAATCAAACAAGATAAACAGTAAATAAGAACACCAAGATTTTGACGTGGTTCTGCCCTTAACCACTAATGGCTTAATCCACGCCCAATACCAATTGGTATTGGAGACTCTTTTATTAATTAATATTTAAGCAATTACAAATACTCCCTGTTAAAAGAAGCTCTGAACACTGTTGGACACCACTGCCCGCTTTGCACAACTGCAACCTTTTGCACCTCTGCAATCTCTTTCACCACTACAACCTTAGAGCTTCTTTTATATCGTCTTATCCACCACTGGATCAAACTACAAACCACAATATGTTGGTATACTTGTTTTAATTAAGAAAGAATATGATTACAATATATTTATGAATTTCTAGCACAAGAAATTAATAACAAGGCAAGAGTAATTTGCTAGAAACTTTTTCTTTAAAGCTCTGTGTATTTCTCAATTTGTTCAATTGAAACTTTAGCCAAGAATGATATACATAGAATAAAAGTAACGACCATAAAAGCTTTCAACAAATCTAATAGAATCAAGCTGTTATGAAGGATTTTTGCATTTGAATGATATAGAGCTTGAATTAAGGCATCTTAAATAAAGGAATAATATCTTAGCAAACTCAACAACTATAAATAAGGAATTAATATCCCAGTAGAATCACCACATTGAATAAAGGAAATTATCAATAACTAGATCAAATGGATAAGATCTTGAAACATGGTTGATTTATATCTCAATTGATTTGGTTTCCAAAATCTATTTCCAATTTTGAATTTGAATTTTCAGCTCTTTAAATATAAGAAATAAACTGAATTAATTTGGCTTCCAAAAATAACTCTTTAAAGTATTTGAATTTTAAGCACATGAAACCTACTTTTATAAAATAATTTCTAACAAAATAAAATTGCCTTGAAGTTAATTAATCAAGCTAGAAATCCTTACATTTGATTTCCTAGATGAGATCCTAGGGACCTAACCATGTCGTGCTTCTAAACAACATTTCTTCATGAAGACCCACTTGAAATCTTGATACATGCATAATTAGTCCATAACCTAAAAATCACAAAACATCTCCAAACAAAATATATGTTGTCATCATTAAAATAAAAACTCATAAATCAACACATATTTCCAGATCCAACAATCGTAGTGCCAGACCAAGAGATCGTAGAATAACCAGTTCTAGACATGAATATTATGCTACTCAATGAAGCTGGTGATCCGATAACAAATCTTTAAAAACTCATAAAAGAAGGCACGAGGACCAATGTTCCACCTTGAAAGAAGATGGGTTAGAGATCACACTCAAGATCTGATTATTGGTGATCCAAATGCAACAGTCAAAACAAGATTAGCCTCTCAAAATGAATGTTTCTATCTAATTTTTCTCTCTTAAATGGAGTCTAAGAAGATTGAAGAAGCCATGAAGGACTCCAGCTGGATTGAAACTATGCAAGTGGAGCTAAATCAGTTTGAAAGAAACAGAGTATGGAAGCTAGTTCAAAAATCAAATGACCATCCAGTTGTTAGTACTAAATGGGTTTTTTTTTAAAAGATGGATAAAGATGGTGTGGTCATCAAGAACAAAGAAAGACTGGTAGCCAAAGGATATTCTCAAGAAGAATGAATCGATTATGATGAGACCTTTGCTCCTGTAGCCAGATTGGAAGCTATCATAATGTTTCTAGCTTATGCAGTCTACATGAAGTTCAAAGTCTTTCAAATGGCTATCAAGAGTGCATTTCTTAATAGAGAGCTTCAAGAAGAAGTCGATGTTGAACTTAAACTAACTAATTTAATACTTTAATTAACTATTAATTCTTTCTTTCCAAATATATGTATATATTTCACATTTATATATACATATTTAATCATTCACACAAAATCACATATTTCAAAATATATACATCACATATATGTTTTTAATCATTCTCTTGCTAATTCCATCTAACTAATTTAATAGTTTTTAGCTATTAAATATTATCTTTTAATCATATAAATATGATTCACACACACACACACACACACACACACACACACACACACACACACACACATATATATATATATATATATATATATATATATATATATATTCAAACCGCTTCGTCTCACAATAAGAATTTTATTTATAAAAATCTTATTTTTAAAAAAATTCCAAGAAATCCCGGTTGTCACAGACTTTAAGTAAAGTAAATGAGTGAAGGAATCTTTATCAACCATGTCAATTACATTAAAGTCTTACTTAAGAAATTTGGCATGGAATCAACCTCTCCTATGAAGACTCCTATGGCATTTGCTTCAAAGCTTGATAAAGATGAATCTGGTAAAAGTATTGATATAACTCAATATAGAGGTATGATTGGATCTCTCTTGTACTTAACTGCCAGTAGACCAGATATCATGTTCTCTACTTGTTTTTGTGCTAGTTTCAAACTAATCCTAAGGAATCTCATTTATCTGCTGTTAAAAGGATCTTCAGATATCTCAAGGGCACTCCATATTTGGGACTTTGGTATCCTAAGGAGTCTCGCTTTGATCTAATTGGATATTCAGATGCTAATTATGCATGATGCAAGATCAATAGGAAAAGTACTAATGACACTTGTCAATTATTAGGGAACAAACTTGTGTCATGGTTCAACAAGAAGTAAAATTTTGTATTAACTTCAACTACAGAAGCTGAGTACATTGTTGCTGACAGTTGTTGTGCTCAAATTTTGTGGATGAAGAATCAACTAGTTGACTATGGGTTTGATTTCAATTTTATTCATATATTTTGTGATAATACTAGTGTTATTTCAATTACTCAAAATCATGTCATGCATTCTAGGACAAAGCATATCGAAATCAGATATCAGTTTATTAGAGACCATATTCAAAATGGGAATATTGCATTACATTTTGTCTCTACTGAAGATCAGCTTGCTGATGTGTTTACTAAACCACTAGAAGAATTTAGGTTTAATAAATTAATTTGTAAATTAGGAATGTTAAATTTGAATTCTTAAATATTGTCGACGTCGGGAAAAAATCCGCGAGTCGGGTTACAACCCGAATTTTTCTCTCTTCCTAAGTTATCTATACCCTTACTCTTTTTATTGCGAAAAAGGTTTTGAAGGGTTTTTTAGGAAAAGGCCAACATGTATCATGTTGACGATTGAACGTTTTACAGAGTCGCCAGTTGGTAGATTGGAAATGGTTGTACCAACTCAACTGAGATTTATTTAAAAGAGGCCCAATTGCTGGACACTGTCGAAACTTAATCTTTGAAACTGAAGTTTTGAGTTCAGGGGCTTGGTTAAGTGTGGGGAAGGTGTTAGGCACCCCACAACTCTCGTGTAAACACGGTACCGCATCTTTTCAATATTTCCATTTAAAAACTGAAGTGTGTGTGTGAATGTTGTTTGAAAATTGGGCCTATGTTTGATGTAAAGCATGTCTATGCATCGTTGAACCTATATACGAAGGGTTTGATTTGATTTGCAAAATGTCTTTGATTTGATTTGCAAAAGTGTTTGATTTGGTTTGCAAAAGCTTTCTTTTTAATAAGATAAAAAATGATGTTTTGAAAGCAGTTTATCAAACCCCTACGCTAACATAGGAATTGAAGCATATTGATACTTTAATTTTATCTTTTTAGCCTTAAGGCACAATTTGAATGGTGATTGTCGGGTTGTGAAGCATCCTCAACCACGATATATATACAAGTGTCGGTCTCCTCATGGGCATGATAGCCATCGGAGAGACTCTGACACGACAAACCATATTTTCACTATGTTGAGACCTTAAATTCGGATAACCGTTTTAAGGTCTTTTGTATGTACATTTTTACAGAAAAATTGGCAGGGTACATTTGTAAAGTGGAGTTTGTCCATTGTGGGAATCAGATTCTAATCAGTTTGATCATGAATCCCATGATTCCTAGGCTCACATATGAGTAACCAATAAACCTGCACAGATCAAATTTGTTCAGAAAAAGATATATATCCCAAATGTCGCCAGAACCGAGGATTCATTCAGTAAATCCTGGTTCGCACCTGGCCGAAGCGTCTCGTTCGTGGGAGGACATAGATTTGCAAAAGAAAGCTTTTGCAAATCAAATCAAACACTTTTGCAAATCAAATCAAAGACATTTTGCAAATCAAATCAAACCCTTCGTATATAGGTTCAACGATGCATAGACATGCTTTACATCAAACATAGGCCAAATTTTCAAATAGCATTCACACACACTTCAGTTTTTAAAGAAAAATATTCAAAAGATGCGGTATCGTGTTTACACGGGAGTTGTGGGGTGCCTAACACCTTCCCCACACTTAACCAAGCCCCCAAACTCAAAAATTTGGTTTCAAAACCTCCATGTGATCGGAGGTGTGCTCATAAATGGAGGATCATCCCTCAACATCTGTACCTACGATGCGTTGGAAGGAATGAAGATCAACCCGAACCAGATCAAAAGCAGTCATGTGGTAATCCGGGCTTTCGATGGATCTCGCCGACAAGCTATGGGAGAAATAGAGCTTCCATTAGAGATTAGTCTGCAAACTTTCTATGTGTCCTTTCAGTTGCTCAAAATCGCTACTGGATACAATTTTTTACTGGGCAGACCATGGATCCACATGGCAGGGGCAGTGCCATCCACCCTCCATCAACAGCTCAAATACATTATCAACAACAACCTTATCACGGTCAATGTCGAACCAGAATACCCTGTCTGCATACAGGGAGACATGCCAGTGATTAGACTGGATGCAGGGATTGAACCTGCAAGTTTTCAAGTCCTAGAGATGAGTGATACTCAATATCTACCTATCGGAGCATTGGCCTTGAAACCAAAGGTCTCACCGAGGTGATGACAGTGGGTCAGGAAATGGTATCTTTGGGTTTTAAACCTGGAAAAGGGTTAGGGAAGAATCAGCAAGGTAGCAAGAGTCCAGTACAAATTTTGAGTAAGACTGGGAGAGGCGGAATGGGATTTTCATCCGGGTCAAACCACCGGAACCCACATAAGCACCCTAAGGATTGTGCTTCCACCATAATCCTATTGCCAAACCTCACTAATGTCGTATGGGTGAAGCCAACGAGGAAGATCCCTACTGTGGTATCAGCCATGTTATTTCCTCTAATTATACCAGCAAGTGAGAGGACAACTCCCGGATCCGAGATGGATAGCAAAAAGGGAAAAAAATATCCTGTACGAAGGACGGGACCCATTCGCTAATATATGGGTCATCATAAACAACGATGGAATGAATGATGAGATTCCAGACAGCGACGACGAGGATCAGATCCAAATTCCTCCTATCAAGAAGGGAAAAGGGGGCAGTTCAAAGAAAAACCCCAGCCCTATTATCAAGGATGTCTCAGTCGTTATTCGAGATGAGACAGATGATCACAACTCCATGATCCTCCCTGTTCACAAGGATCTAACGTTGGATAACTGGAGTAGTGTCCCTTGCCTCAGTCGAAAAGGGTAAAGGGGCAGAGAGTCCATCTGCCGTTTAAACATGCTTTCATTTACTGCTTACTTTTGATTGCACAGCTATAGCAGTAACTTTTGTCATGCTTTGCCAAATGCTCTGTATATTTAAGCAGTTGTATATATTAAAATGAAAGCATTTTTGCTTCCAGGACTCTAGCATTGGATGTGTTTGTCTCTGCTGATGAGATGCCAACCTTTCACAGTGACTACAACTTTGATGTAGAACTAAACTTTGACTTGATGGATATTGATCAAGAGGAGGAAGATGACTATGGGTGCCCGAGGAGATCAAAGAATGGGTCGAAGACAAACCCAAACCAAACCTCGACCAAACCACCACTATCAACATAGGAACCTCTGAAAAAATTAAAGAGATCCAAATAGGCTTAGACCTCACCCAAGACCAAAAAGCCGACCAGATCGAACTTCTAACACAGTTCCAGGATGTGTTTGCATGGTCACATGAACACATAATTAGCCTATCTACTGACATTGTCATTCATCGAATGCCCATCAAAGATGGATTCAAGCCGGTCAAGCAAAAGTTCAGGCGATTGAAACCTGAACGGAGTCTGAAAGTTAAAGAAGAAGTTATTAAACAATTCAAAGCCGGGATTATCATGGTATCAACCTACCCAGAGTGGCTTTCAAACATAGTCCCCGTGCCTAAGCCCAGAGGAAAGGTACGAGTATGCGTGGATTACTGGGATTTGAACAAAGCCTGTCTCGAGGATAATTTCCCGGTACCTTTCATCCACATCTTGATAGATAATACAGGGCAGTACGGCAAGTATTCCTTAATAGATTGCTTTGCTGGTTACCATCAAATCATGGTTGCTGAAGAAGACCGAGAGAAAACAACTTTCATCACTCCCTAGGGAACCTTCTGCTATAGGCGACTATCCTTCAGCCTCATTAATGCCGGAGCCACATATCAGCGAGCCATGATGGCCCTGTTTCATGATATGATGCACAAAGAGATAGAGGTTAATATGGATGACATCATCATCAAATCCCGAAAGGAGGATGATCACATCGACCATCTCAGGAAGCTGTTCAACAGGCTGCATAAGTAAAACCTCAAGCTAAATCTTGCCAAATGTGCTTTTGGCGTCAAAGCAGGCAAGTAGTTAGGATTCTTGGTGAGTAATCGAGGCATCGAGCTAGACCCTGCCAAGATCAAAGCCATCACTGAGATGCCAGTACCTCGAACAGTGAAGGAGATACGTGGGTTTCTAGGGAGAATTAATTTCATAAGCAGGTTCATTTCCCAGCTCACATCAACCTATGAACCCATATTCAAGCTACTAAGGAAGAATTCCTCCACCAAATGGAACGAGGATTGTCAATAAGCCTTCCTTGCCATCAAGAGACAGCTGATCGAAGCACCTGTTGTGGTACCTTCGAAGGATGGAATTCCTTGGTTCATGTACCTGTCAGTTAATGTCAACGCAATAGGCTGCATGCTAGGACGGAAAGATGATAGTAGCAAAGAAAGAGCCATCCACTACATCAGCAAAAGATTCAGCAGTGGTGAACAGAGATACACCCTGATCGAGAAAACATGATGTGCATTAGCATGGGCCTCAATGAGGTTACAACATTACCTCCATGGGCACACGACCTACCTCATATCCCACATGGATCCACTCAAATATGTATTCAATAAGCCAATGTTAAATTATCGACTGTCCAAATGGTAGTTGATCCTACAATAATTCGACATTGTCTACGTGACTCATAAGTCAATCAAGGGTCAAAGCATTGCAGATCAATTAGTTGAAGCACCTTTAGAAGGTTTCGAGCCCCTGGAGACTTATTTCCCAGATGATGGGATCATGATAATTCAACAACTCCAGCAAGAGAATACAGTCCAACCATGGAAAATGTATTTCGATGGAGCAGTAAACATGGAAGGTGCCGGAGCTAGGGCAATCCTTATCTATGGTACAGAAGAACAATATCCTGTGGCTACCAAACTTCAATTTGGTAACACCAACAACACAGCCGAGTATGAAGGTTGTATAATGGGGTTAAAACTAGCCCAATCCATGGGCATCAAACATTTACTTGTCTTTGGAGACTCTGAGTTGGTAATCAGACAAACCACTGGGGCATATCACACCAAAAAATTGCATTTGCTGCCCTATCTTCTGCAGGTCGTCAAAATATCCATGGAGTTTGAAGACATAACCTTCAGCCATATTCCCCAGGGTAGGAATGACTTCGCTGATGCATTGGCAACCTTGGAGTCCTTAATCCGCATATCCGATACGAGTGGGATTCCCGACATCAAATTCATAATTCAGAAAGCCCCGACATACGGGAATTACATTGGAGAAGTATCAGATGAAATACCTCCTGTCAATCAGCCTTGGTATCAAGACATCAAGAAATATCTACGAGATGGATCTACTCCCACTGGGGCAAGCCAATCCGAGCGAAAGCGGATTCACAAGATGGCTATGAAATTCTATTTGGGCGGAGATGCACTCTATAAAATAGATGCTGAAATAGGCATGTTAAGATGCCTTGATAAAGAGCAAGCCCAGAGACTGATGGATGAAATCCACGGTGGAGTCTGTGGTCCACACATGAGCGGTCATCTGCTGGCTAAGAAAATATTAAGAATAGAGCATTATTGGATCTCGCTCAAAGCAGACTGCGATGATTATGTCAGGAGATGCTTTCAATGCCAAGTACATGGAAATGTCATCCACGCTCCTCCAAATGAGCTACACAACATGAGTTCGCCATGGCCTTTCTCTTTGTGGGGAATGGATGTGATCGGTCCAGTGGAAACAAAAGACATCAATGGTCATCGATTCATCTTCACCATGATAGATTACTTCACTAAATGGGTTGAAGCAGCCTCTTTTCCCAAAGTCACCAAAGAAGTCATCATTGGTTTCATCAGAAACAATGTCGTATGTCGAAATGGACAACTGGAGGTGATCATATCAGACAACGCCAAGAACCTAAACAATCAGATGATGAGAGAACTATCTAGCAAGTTCCACATCAAGCATCTCAACTCTGTCCTCTTCGGCCCAAGATGAATGGTGTTGTTGAAGCGACCAACAAGAACATCAAAAAGATCATGCAGAAAATGTCCGCCAATCACAAAGAATGGCCTGACCTACTGCCTCTAACCCTGTTAGCATACAGGACGTCAATGCGCAACTCTACCGGGGCTACCCCTTATTCATTAGTCTATAGCATGGAAGCAGTCCTTCCCATAGAAGTAAAAATGGAGTCCTTGCGAGTTTTGATAGATGCTCAGATAGATGAAAGTCAGTGGTTGCAAGATTGGTACCACCAATTGTCCCTGATAGATGAAAAGAGGGTTACAACTATTTTCCACTGACGGTTATATCAGCAAAGGATTGCTCGATCATACAACAAGAAGGTCTGAATACGACAATTCAAAGAAAATGACTTGGTGCTAAAGAAAGTTTTGACTTGAAGGAGATCAAGTCATTCGTAGTTCTGGCTTTATATAAGAGGTTTGTGAAGTATTTTTCTTGGGTTTTGAGTTTGGTTTAATGAGTTTTTGAATATTTATTTGGTTTGACCGCACCAGAAATGGCTGCCTACGTACTCTCGGGTTGAGGGAGATCAGGTCATTCGTAGTTCTGGCTTTCAAACAATCAATGATGACCATCGCCCATGCCAAAACAGCTATGGAACTGAATTCCAGGCATTTTTAGAAAATGAAACTTGATATTCAAGTGTATAAAAGTGCAAAGAAATAGTATTGACTTGCTGATCATAAAAATACTCACAATGGACTGCTACACGGACTTTTTGCCAAATCGTAGGCTTTAAACGTCCAAATATACCGATTATTTTCTGATATGTGGTAGTATATAGGTATATCTACGTGTTAGAGTGAAAAAATTTGGGTTTGAAAGACAAGAAATTAGACAGAAAACCAAACGAGCAGAGGTTTGGAGCGTTTTTGAATTATGAAAATGAGGGGGGGTGCCCTCATATATATAGGCCAGAGAGCCTCCACTCTACCTGCTGCTGCCGCAGGTAGAGGTGCGGCTCCCTTGGTGGGGCCCAAGTACCGGGTTCTATCGTCTCGAAGTACGTGCACTCTGAGCAATGCGAGGTCAAAACTTTCTAAACAATTAGCAGAACTGGTCGTCTACCAGCATCAGATCAATAGACGGTTGATAAAACGGGCCAACCAGTCTGACGTTGATAGTCCTCCCACACCGAAAATCAATCCCATAAGGGATCACTACCGGCATCATGAGCATGAATCCTGGGTCAACATGGTGGCCAAAGAGGAAAACGTCCAAACTGATAGGAAATTCTTATTTCAAAGGAATTTCACTAACCTGAACCAGTCAATGGAGGAAATCCTCCAGATGTTAATCAATGAGGGAATGGTTGGAGATTTATTATCTCCACTAAACCCGCGGTCCAAAAAATTCAAACCTGACCAAATATGTCAATACCACTCCAATTCACCCGGCCATGATACTGAGGATTGCTGGGCACTTCGTAACCTAATTCAGAATATGATTAAAAATGGTGACTTGGTAAGAGGGAATAGGGATTATGGCCTCCCCGATGAAGACAATCTCTTTATTCCCACTACATGGAATCAGGATACAATAGATGTTGTGTCTTATGACAATGAACCAACCCTCACACCCTTGATACTGCCGAGAAAAGGGGTCAAAGAAGCATAAAATCTTGTGAAGGTGGCCGCACCAGAGCCTTTATTTTATCTTTTCAGCCTTTTGGCTCAATTTGAATGGTGATTGTCGGGCTGCGAAGCATCCTCGACCACAACATATATACAAATGTCGGTCTCCTCATGGGAATGATAGCCATCGGAGGGACTCTGACATGAAAAACCACATTTTCACTATGTTGAGACCTTAAATTCGGATAACCGTTTTAAGGTCTTTTGTATGTACATTTTTACAGAAAAACTGGCAGGGTACATTTGTAAAGTGGAGTTTGTCCATCGTGGGAATCAGATTCTGATCAGTTTGATCATGAATTCCACGATTCCTAGGCTCATATATGAGTAGCCAATAAACCTGCATAGTTCAAATTTGTACAAAAACATATATATATCGCAAATGTCGCCATAACCGAGGATTCATTCAGTAAATCCTGGTTCGCACATGGCCGAAGCGTCTCGTTCTCACTAGATAGCGATCTAAGGGACGCGAGGTTGCTTTTGTAACTGAAACTAAAAAAATTCTAGATTTAAATAAATCTCAGCCATTCTAGCTTCTCGGTTCTGTCTGTACCTATTTTGAATCGTTTGAAAGCTAGAGTTGGCGAGATTTAAATAAATCTAGTTCGTCCACAGATATGTCAGTGCTGATTCATATCACATGAATATTTAAAGCAACAATTTAATAAAAATGAGTAAAGCAATATATACACAATTATAGATACGAAAGCTATAAAGGGCGATGGGTTTTCACACTGGTGACCGAACTGGATTTGAAATATATATATATTTATAAAAGCTGTATAAAAGCCACAGAATGATCCAAGCTGGACAGAATTGAAATATATATTAAAAAGGGCGATGGGTTTTCATGCCTGTGCCCGGACTGAAATTGAAATAGACACAAAAGTAGTCAACCAAGACTGGGAAGATAACCCAGTGGTGGTGAAAGTTGCTTAATATGCATATTTATATATAAAAGCATTACAAATGTCACAGAATAATCCAGGTCGAACTGAAATAAGTTAGGCACCCTACCATCGCCCATGCCATAGACCAGTCAATGATGACCATCGCCCATGCTCCGATCAAAAGTTAGAAAGTTTTGACTTCGACCTCGCGTTGCTCGGAGTGCACGTACTTTGAGATGATGGAACCCGGCACGTGGGCCCCACCAGGGGAGCCACACCTCTACCTGCGGCAGCAGCAAGTAGAGTGAAGGCTCCCTGGCCTATATATATAAGGGCACCCCCCCTCATTTTTATAATTCCAAAATGCTCCGAACCTCTGCCTGTTTGGTTTTCTGTCTAATTTCTTGTCTTCCAAACCTAAATTTGTTTCACTCTAACACGTAGATATACCCATATACTACCACATATCAGAAAATAACCAGTAGATTTGGACGTTTAAAGCATACGATTTGGTAAAAAGCCCGTGTAGCAGGCCATTGTGAGTACTTTTACGATCAGCAAGTCAATACTACTTCTTTGCACTTTTATACACTTGTATATCAAGTTTCATTTTCTAAATATGCCCGGAACTCAGTTCCGTGTCCGTTTTCGTCAACTTTTGGTACATTTTAGTACATAAACGCATTTTCTGGCATTTCTACAACTCGGATTGACGATCCGTCGCTTCCAGTATCTTCGGCATACTTGCAACTTCGTTCTAAGCAACTTCGCCGGACTGGGTTATCTTCCTAGTCTAGATTTGGCTTTTTTGTGTATATTTAACTGTATATATACTAACTTTTCAATTCTGTCAAGCCCGGATGTCAAATTCGAGGTAGTTTACTGCTTTGATATATATTTATGAATATATAAAAACTTTCACCACCACTGGGTTCTCTTACCAGTCCTGGTTGATACATTTTTGTCTCTGTATATATATTTATATTTCCGTTAGGCCTGGATTATTCTGTGGCCTTTTTACTACTTTTATATATATTTATGCATATGTAAGAAGCCTTCACCACCACTAGGTTATCTTCCCAGTCTTGGTTGACTACTTTTCTGTACATTTACATTTCAGTTCGGCCTAGATTATTCTGTGGCCTTTTTACTGCTTTTATATCTAAATATGCATATATAAGCAACTTTCACCACCACTGGGTTATCTTATCAGTCTTGCTTGACTGTTTTTCTTTCTATTTCAATTTCATTCATGGCACATGCGTGAAAACCCATCGTCCTTTTTAATATATATTTCAATTCTGTCTAGCCTGGATCATTTCGTGGCTTTTATATAGCTTTTATATATATATATATATATATATATATATATATATATATATATATTTCAAATCCAGTCTGGGCATCGGTGTGGAAACCCATTGCCCTTTACAGCTTTCGTATATATAATTATGTATATATTGCTTTACTCATTTTTATTAAATTGTTGCTTTAAATATTCATGTGATATGAATCGGCACTGACATATCTGTGGGTGAACTAGATTTATTTAAATCTCGCCAACTCTAGCTTTCAAACAGTTCAAAATAGGTACAGACAGAACTGAGAAGCTAGAATGGCTGAGATTTATTTAAATCTAGCATTTTTCTAGTTTCAGTTACACTGTATATATACTAACTTTTCAATTCTGTCAAGCTCGGATGTCAAATCCGAGGTAGTTTACTGCTTTTATATATATTTATGCATATATAAGCAACTTTCAGCACCACTGGGTTCTCTTCCCAGTCTTGGTTGACTACATTCCTGTCTCTGTATATATATTTATATTTCATTTCGACCTGGATTATTCTGTGGCCTTTTTACTGCTTTTATATATAAATATGCATATATAAGAAAACTTTCACCACCACTGGGTTATCTTCCCAGTCTTGGTTGACTACTTTTCTTTCTATTTCAATTTCAGTCATGGCACAAGCGTGAAAACCCATAGCCCTTTTTAATATATATTTCAATTCTGTCCAGCCTGGATCATTCCGTGGCTTTTATACAGCTTTTATATATATATATATATTTCAAATCCAGTCCGGGCACCCGGTGTGAAAACCCATTGCCCTTTACAGCTTTCGTATATATAATTATGTATATATTACTTTACTCATTTTTATTAAATTGTTGCTTTAAATATTCATGTGATATGAATCGGCATTAACATATCTGTGGGCGAACTAGATTTATTTAAATCTCGCCAACTCTAGCTTTCAAACAGTTCAAAATAGGTACAGACAGAACCGGGAAGCTAGAATGGATGAGATTTATTTAAATCTAGCATTTTTCTAGTTTCAGTTACACTGTATATATACTAACTTTTCAATTCTGTCAAGTCCGGATGTCAAATCCGAGGTAGTTCACTGCTTTTATAGATATTTATGCATATATAAGCAACTTTCACCACCACTGGGTTCTCTTCGCAGTCTTGGTTGACTACATTTCTATCTCTATATATATATTTATATTTTAGTTCGGCCTGGATTATTCTATGGCCTTTTTACTGCTTTTCTATATATTTATGCATATGTAAGCAGCCTTCACCACCACTGGGTTATCTTCCCAGTCTTAGTTAACTACTTTTCTGTACATTTATATTTCAGTTCGGCTTGGATTATTTTGTGCAGTTTTGACTCTATTGGGGATTTTTTTTACTGACCCATGCATGTTTTAGGACTTATCTTTTGAAAATATGCAGTTTTGACTCTACTGGGTATTTTTGACTGACTCATGCATGTTTTAGGACTTAGAGATGCCTAGAGTACTGATTTAAATTAATAAGACACAGGTTTTAGGCTTACCACACCCTTTTTGAGGTGATTTGGAGACTTTATCTAGGTGATGGACCGAGATAGACCCGACAGTGCCAGCAGAGTCATTTCAGGCGTTAGACATAGGAGGGCTTCTGATGTTCCTCAGCCACCTCCAGCTCGACCGCCTCGCAGAATTTGATGGCCCGATATAGAGATCGATGTTCATCTGATAGCCCGATATTGAGATCGGGATTGATCTGATGGCCCAATATTGATATCAGAGTTAATTTGATGGCCCGATATTGAGATCGGGGTTTATCTGATTGCCCGATATTAAGATCGGGGTTAATTTGATTATCCGATATTGAGATCAGGGTTGATCTATTGGCCCGGTATTGAGACCGGGGTTGAATTGATGACCCGGTATGGAGACCGGGGTGAACTGATGCCCCAGTATTGAGACCGGGGTTGAATTGATGACCCAGTATTGAGACCGGGGTTGAACTGATAGCCCGGTATTGAGACCGGGGTTGATTTGATGGCCTAGTATTAAGACCGGGGTTGAGTTAGAAATACAATTTTGCCCTCCTATAGTGTTAGTAACAGGGCCAGAAAATTTTGAGTGTCTACAGATGCCCCTCTTTATCATGTTCATGTAATGCAGTGGAATGAACAGGATAAAGATTAGTAGACACTAGAAATGCAAGGGCAAAGGCAATGCAATGTATGGCATGATATGTGAGGAGTGTTAGATACCTTCGAGGAGGTGGGGTCCTTATTGACTGATTTCGTTAGTTTTTGCTGGGGATGATGTTAATAGGCTATCGCGAACGGTTTTTCGAGTCAGACTGGGAGAGCCGTATTTTAGAGTTTTTGAGTTCGGGGGCTTGGTTAAATGTGGTAAAGGTGTTAGGAACCCCACAACTCCTGTGTAAACACAGTATCGCATCTTTTCAATATTTCCCTTTAAAAACTGAAGTGTGTGTGTGTGAATGCTATTTAAAAATTGGGCCTATGTTTGATGTAAAGCATGTCTATGCATCGTTGAACCTATATACGAAGGGTTTGATTTTGTGACGCCCCCAAATTCGGACCGCCACTTGGTCACTCGAATTGGGTTTGTCACGTTCTCATTGTAATATAATAATAACTGAAATCACATAATCACAGCGGAAAATCTAGAATAATATACAATGATTTATTATAATTATTCCCCCATGTCTCGCAACCTATAGTACTTAATAGATTACATAATAATATCAATTAACGACTTATTACATAATCTAACTTAAGCTTAAACATAGTCAAATCCAGTCTTACTACATCATCTAAATACGACATTAAAATATTTAAAACATAAAAGAGACAAGCTAGTTGGTAGCCTTGCCCTTGCCCTTATCGACGCTCGAAGGTTCGCCCTGCTCTGCCTTAACTGAAATGTTTTAGGAAAAGCAAGAATGAGCACAAATTGATCAGCAAGTAATATAACAATAAGGGTGTGTAATATAATTCTCGAATCTTTAAAAAGATATGGCAAGGTGTGATAGTTCAAGGATAGCAAGAATATCAACAGTTCTCAATAACAGTCGCTAAGGACAGAATAATATCAATATGATTCAATACTAAATCAATTTAAGATTTCAAGATAACTGAATACTGAGCAGTCACTAAGGACTATGAACTCTTACTAGAATTAACAGTATTAAACTGATAACCCAATCAAAAACAAGTACAACAGGTGATCAGCCTAAAGTACCCTACGGTATGCATATCGTTCAATCATACTAAAGTGCGAACGTCGGTCTCCCGACAATATATATCCCCTTCAAAGAAGGTTGTTCAACTCAGTTAACACAAGAATTCCTCACTATTCAATTGGTTTGGACAGCTTTCAAATCATGCTATAAGTCTAGGCGAATCAATTGGCATAGACGGTTCTTTAAACGAATAAGCAAACAATTATAAGTTTGATACTCGAATCAAAGTTCAAGAATAAACAACTATATTCTATTTGATAAGAATCATGCTTTCAATTATTTACTTGTATAACCAATAATAGTACAAGCTCCAATAATGCTCAATAAAGAGTAGGTTCAAGTACTTGCACTTTAAAAAGTGTAAGTTAGAGAACTTGCCTTATGCGTAGTCTATCCATGATAAGTAATTCAACACTTTCAAACCCCTATCGTAATATAATTATGTATATATACGATATCCATTAGTCATACATTTTATTATCGTATCTTATCATCGGATATACGATCGACACATAAGCTAAGTTTTAACCTAGCTATACAGTTATACCATATATAGTATCACATTAATATAACTTTTATCCTTAACGTTCCTCTTTTTGAGTTTAAACATATTCTCATATCATTAATATCACATAAGACCACAATCAATACTAAATATATTTTATTTTAGTAAGTTATGGCATTTATATAAGTTAACCGTCAAAATCAGATTTCAAGTGTCAACATGTGATATCACATAGCATGTATTCATATTAAAGGATACTTTCATGCTTATATAACTTTTCCAAATCCAATCATACATGGTATGGGTTCTTAAGTTAATACTTAAAGCCATTCAAGGACACGAACTCATAACGTCTAACATGCTCGCTTTTTAAACGCATAAGGTATTCATATAACTCATATTAGGCATGCTTATGAGTATTCACATTGCATACATATAACTATCATAGTTATTAGTTTAAAAACATGCTTCATTTAGGCTTAACTTGATTTCACGATATCTAGCATGGTAGGCATACATGTATGATACATGAGTGAGTCTAAGATTACTATCAAACATGTTCACAATTATCAGATTCTACTCTCAAAGTACCATGTTAAGGTTCATGTTCAAAGTTCGTATTTTCATTAGTAAAGTTCACTATTTACAACATGTTCATGCTTCCTTACGAATCATATAAACACAAGTTAACGGTTTATTCATGCATTTCTAAACTATACTAACATGCTTGCAAAAATTAGTACCTCATTGTGTTACACATGTCAAAGTTTGTTTTCAAAACTTCCATTTTTGTTAGGAATGTGCACTAGTGAGGTTCACATGTTCATATTATATTACGGAACCTATATACGCGAGTTAACATGCATTTCATGTGTTTGTAGGTCATACTAATATGCATCAAAAGTCAGAATGTCAAAACGGATATATTAAGTCAATGTCCATTTTGAAACTCTAAGTTTGTGAAATCTATAACTTCACCATTCAAGCATGCGATCCTAATATAACATGCTCACATTAGTTCAATGTACTCATATATATATATATATATATATATATATATATATACATATTACCCATGCTTGCATGCTCATCTAAGTTATATAAATAAACCAACACTTGACAGATTTGCAGCAGATTGTAGAAACTGGAACAGGCTGCTGGCGCAGCTGCGCAGCTGCCCAGTTCAAGACTGGCGCAGCTGCGCCGGCTCTCGGCCAGCGGCAGACAGTTTATGCAAACGGCAACTACAAACCCAATTTTTGCAAAACTTTCAACTGTAACCAAGCCGCATTGCATACTAAACATGCATATAAGTTCATATAACCACTAAACAAGTATTCTCTATTCCAATCACAATCCAATTCGTTATGACCAAGAATTAAGAATTCAAAAATCTCAGAATTTGCAGAAATGAAAAAATAAAGAACATGGAAATTGTTATATGAATTTGATTGCTAGTAAGCCACATTGTATACTCATATGATTGTAAGTTTTATACAACAATTAATAAACATTATCCAATCATAACTTCATGGATTTCGTACTAAATTCTAGAATAGAAATTCTTTTGACAGAGAATGAAAATGAAGGACAAGGAGAGGAATTATACCTCTGTAATGCAATTTGAATTCTCAACTTCTCAGAATACTAACACTGATGATATACTAGCTCTCAACTCAACACTTATACAAATCTCAGCAATTGAAAAGAGATGAGAGGAGCTATTATTTATAGAAGAACATATATACAGACAATACCTTTAACTCTCAAATTAAACCAACGAAAAATAGGATTGCATGGTGGTCATGGGAGAGTTGGTAATTGGTTGTTAGAACCCATCATGATTCCCACTCCCTTGCCCATCATATGAAAGCTAGGAATTGTTTGCTGAGCTTTAAGGTTATAGGGGAGTAGGATAGCTTGAGTATATCAAGTGAAAGAGATAGTGACTCTCAATATGGGACAAGGCACAATACTCAACATTCTAGCAAGGGTGGTATTGATGAAATGTTTAATCTAATAAGCCTACCATATATTACATACAATACCTACATTATAACACATTTACCTACTATATATTATATACACTTAGGTATTATATGTATACTTAGGTAGAGTTAATTTGCAAATCCCAATAATAATTCCATGTAGTACATTTAATTTGTACATATATAATCCATGTACATTTTATCACACCGATATACTTTAACCGGATATTATCACATTACATTGTCTTCTTTATAAGAAAATAATTGTTTACAAAGTGTTCATGATGTATTTTTTTCTAGTGTATACTTCACATACAATTGTCACATAGGCATTGATATGTAACTTAATAAATCTTAATATGTGGTTTCTATATATAATATAGTTACACTACACTTCACACTTCATATAATATGTAGGTAGTTACTATACATTAGACATTTAATCATCACATGCTTGCACATAGCAATTAATAGATTACTTATCTTAGCAATTAATTAATAATAATATCAATTATTTTATTTCTCATCAATCAATGAAATTATTAATTTTCACAATAATCGATTAACACTTATATAATTAAATATCACATTAAATGAATGTAAATCTTATTATATTTATAAACACGTTGCTTATTATTATTATATCTTTTGCAATAATAATAATCACATATCATAATTAATCATCATTAATATTCTATAACAATTAATTAATATTCTATAATAACAATTAACAATTAATATAGATTAATTGTTCACTCAATAATTTCTTCGTTAATTACTATAATTATTAATATTTCTCATCACCGTGCCACACAAGGCATTCAACGAGTTTATCGCAAACTCTATATATTCTCAATTATTATAATTATTCAATTTAATATAATTGAGTTAACTCATCTCATAACACAAAATTATTTATATTCAAATGAATTCTCATTTCCATAAATATATTCATTTAATAATATTCAAAAATTCTCGGGTACTACATCCTCCCCCCTTATAAAAATTTCGTCACGAAATTGCTACAAGGTTACACAAATAGATAGGGATGGTCCCTCATCATCCTATCTTCTAACTCCCACGTAGCCTCCTCGACCTCGTGGTTACGCCAAAGTACTTTTATAGATGAAATAATTTTATTTCTTAAGGTTTGCTCTTTCCTATCTAGTATTTGGACAGGAATTTCTTCATACGCCAAGTTCTTCTCCACTTGAATGGGCTCATAAGAAATCACGTGCTTGTAGTCGGCCTTGTATGGTCGCAATACGGAAATGTGGAACACGTTGTGGATGTGCTCCAACTCGGGTGGTAATGCAACTTTGTATGCCACTTCGCCTACTCGCTTCAGTATCTCGAACGGTCCTTTGAATCTTGGGCTCAACTTTCCTTTCTTGCCGAAACGGATTTTTTCCTTCCATGGGGATACCTTCAAGAATATGAAACTGCCGACTTTAAAATCTCAGTCCTGCCGATGCAAATCTGCGTACTTTTTCTGGCGGTCTTGAGCAGCTACTAGTCTGGCTCTTATCACTGTCACCATATCTGCGGTTTGTTGTACTAACTCTGGCCCGAGTATTCGTTGCTCTCCGACTTTGTCCCAACATAATGGCGTTCTGCACTTCCTCCCATAAAGAACTTCGTACTGTGGCATGCCGATACTCACATGGTAACTATTATTATACGCAAATTCGACTAAGGGTAGGTGGTCGTCCCAATTTCCCTTGAAGTCCATCACACAAGTCCTAAGCATGTCCTCCAGCGTTTGTATAGTTCGCTCACTCTGTCCGTCTGTCTGAGGATGATAAGCGGTACTCAACCTCAACTGTATTCCCATTCTCTCTTGCAAACTCTTCCAAAAATTTGACGTGAAGCGCGGATCTCGATCAGAGACAATTGACACCGCACTCCATGTCTTGAAATAATCTCCTTTATGTAAAGAATTGATAACTTATTCAAACTATAATGGATCTTAATTGGTAGAAAATGTGTGGTCTTTATTAGTCGATCCAAGATAACCCAAATGGCATCATATCCCTTCTGTGTGACTGGAAGTCCTACCACGAAATCCATCGTAATATGCTCCCATTTCCACTCCGGTATTTCCAACGGTTATAGTAAACCACTCGGCCGCTGGTGTTCTGCTTTAACGCATTGACAAGTCAAACATCTACTAACGCACTCTGCGACTTCCCATTTCAGATTGGGCCACCAAAAGTGTTGCCTCAAATCTCGGTGTACATCTTTGTGCCTCCAGGATGAACGGAATACGTCGTATTGTGTGCCTCGTGCAAAATCTCTTCTCTCAACTCGGTTACCGCTGGTACTTACACTCTTCTTTTGAATCTCAAAATACTGTCTTTATCCATTCGGAATCTCTCTTCTTCATTTTCTACGATCCTCTTCCTGATTTTCTCGCACTCTTCGTCCTTTTCTTGTGATTTTTTTACTCTATCCAACAAGGTTGGACGAGCTTCCATTACGAACAACTTCTCTTTCGACCTTTCCGGTCCTCTTACCTCTATCTCTAATCTTTCCATTTCTCTCACCAATTCTTCCTGAGTTGTCAAACGAAACAGTTTCTCCCTTCCTTTTCTGCTCAGAGCGTCGGCAACCACGTTTGCCTTACCCGGGTGATAAAGAATATCGCAGTCATAGTCTTTGATTAATTCTAACCACCTCCTCTGCCATATATTCAACTCCTTCTGTGTGAAGATATATTTCAAACTCTTGTGGTCCGTGTATATCTCACATTTCTCTCCGTACAAATAATGCCTCCAAATCTTCAATGCAAAAAATACTGCCATTAACTCTAAGTCGTGAGTAGGGTATTGTTTTTCGTAATCCTTTAACTGTCGTGATGCATACGCAATGACTTTGCCGTGTTGAATGAGCACACAACCAAGTCCCTTATGCGATGCATCACTATACACCACAAAATTTCCCACATCATCTGGTAGTGATAACACAGGCGCTTCGCTCAATCTCTTTTTCAACTCTTGAAAACTTTCTTCGCATTTGTCAGTCCATACAAATTTCACCGTCTTCCTCGTCAAATTGGTCAATGGGGTTGCTATCTTAGAAATATCCTGGATGAATCTTCGATAGTACCCAGCTAACCCTAAGAAACTTCTCACCTCTGTTGGTGTTCTCGGTTGCTCCCAATTACTTACTACTTCGACCTTTGCATGGTCTACTGAGATTCCATTCTTATCCACCACATGACCTAAGAATTGAACCTTCTCCACCCAAAATTCACACTTAGAAAATTTTGCATACATCTTCTCCTTTCTTAGTGCCTCTAAAATAATTTTTAGATGTTCGTCGTGTTCTTCCTCTGTCTTCGAGTAGATCAAGATGTCGTCGATAAAGACTACCACGAATTTATCCAAATATGACTTGAAAACTCGGTTCATCAAGTCCATAAATGCTTCCGGAGCATTAGTCAATCCGAATGACATTACCAAAAACTCATAATGTCCATAACGGGTTCGAAACGCAGTCTTTGGTATGTCCTCATCCTGTACCTTCAGTTGGTGATAACCTTTCCATAGGTCTATCTTGGAAAAACACTTCGCTCCTTTCACCTGATCAAATAAGTCATCTATTCTTGGTAGCGAATATCTGTTCTTAATCGTTACTCTGTTCAATTCTCGATAATCGATACAGAGCCTCATCGATCCGTCCTTTTTCTTAACGAATAACACTGGTGCTCCCCAAGGAGACACACTCGGTCGAATGTAACCCTTATCCAATAACTCTTGCAGTTGTATCATTAATTCCTTCATTTCTACTGGCGCCATACGATATGGAGCTTTCGAAATCGGTGCCGTTCCCGGTGTTAAGTCTATTACGAATTTAATTTCTCTGTCTGGCGGAAAACCAGGCAGATCGTCCCGAAATACATCTCAAAATTCATTCACTACGAATATATCCTTAATTTCTAATCCCTTTTTTTGAGTATCTACGATGTAAGCTAAATAACCTACACATCCTTTCCTTAACAATTTCTTGGCCTGCATCACCGTAACGCAACACGATTGCTTAAGCGATGAGCTACCATAAAACACTACCTTAGACTTCCTCGGAGTCTGAAGGTTCACACATTTGTTCTGACAGTCAATTATCGCAGCATGGTTATAAAACCAATCCATTTCCAGTATTACATCAAATTCTCCTAATCTAATAGGAATCAAGTCTACGCTCAGTTCATGTTCTCTAATGTTTGCGGGATAATTTCGATAAACGTATTCTACAGGAATTACTTCCTTATTCACAACTTCTATGTTCAAGGGATTTTTTAATCGTTCTCGGGGTGAATTAAGTTTACTAGAAAATTCTTCAGATACAAAAGAACAGGTGGCACCCGAATCAAATAATACATAAGCATTTATATCATTGATTGGGATTATACCTGACACCACGTCCTTCGCAGCCACTACGTCCTGGACGGTCATGTTAAAAGTTCTGGCGGTTGGGCGGTTGGATTGTGCTGGTCTGCCAATAATTAGTTTGTTCCCTCCTCCTTGTTGGCTGTTACCTCCGCCATTTCCCTTCTTCGGGCAATCCTTAATTCGGTGCTCAGTTGAGCTGTAAGCAAAACATCCTTGGATCTGCTTTGGTTTCGGGCAGTTGGGCAAGATGTGCCCTTTTTGTCCGTAGTTGTAGCAAGTGCCACGTCCCTTCCAGCACTCACATTGGTGATTCTTCCCACACTTCGGGCATCCTTCAGCCTTCTTCTTGAAACCTCCACGAAAATTCCCCGATTGATTGATTGTTGTTGTTTTTGTTGTTGTTGTTGTTGTTATTCTCCCACTTTCTCTTTCCCAAGTTGCTTCCTCCACTACTGCTTCCTCCAGCACGGTTCTCTCCTCCAGTATTCTTTCCTTTCTTCTCCTTGTTATACAGACTTAAGGCCTCACTGCCACCTTCCGCAATGATCGCCTTCTCTAGCAATGTCGCAAAGGAATCAATTTGAAGAACTGATACCTTATTGAACAGCTACGGCTTTAGCCCTTGTTCGAATCGCCTTGCCTTCCTTTCCTCATCTCCTACTTGGTGTTCCACAAATCACGTTAATTCGTTAAACTTAGATGCGTACTATGCCACCGTCATATCTCCTTGTTTTAACTCTAAGAATTTCACCTTTATTCGGTTCTTCATACTCTTCGGGAAATAGTTCTCGAAGATTAGCGTCTTAAATCTATCACATGTTACTGTCCCTTCTCCAGCTCTCTGCTGATTAGCCTCCCACCAATAGTTCGCTTCTCCTCTCATCATATACGTAGCAAACACCGTCTTCTGGTCTTCGCCCACACGAGCTATAGTGAAAGCCTTCTCGATCTCCTTGATCCAGGTTTGCGCAATTATCGGGTCAGTAGTGCCCTCGAACTCTGGGGGTCCTACGCTTCTAAAGTCTTTGAATGTTGTCACAGGAACAGCTTGAGGGTTTGGGCGAACAGGTTCGTTGTTCCTTCCCCTTAGAGCTTCTCCTAACAAGTCTACCAGTTTCTGGATCGGGTCTACTTGTTCCCTTTTGTTATTGACTGATTCTTCGGGAGCAGTCCATCTACGTCTTAGTGCCATGATCTGCATCACAAATTTTTATTTTATTATTACTCAGTTATATTACTAAAGTATTTCTTATAATATTATAAAGAATAAATTTATAACACGTTTCTGAAATAAACTTCATTTATATTCATATGCCAAATCGTTTCATTACATGATTTTTCCTTGCATATTTCTATAACTGTTATCACATATCCCCTAATATCACAAAAGACGAGGAAATACTAACATACTACTATACTACCCCTCTAACAATTGCTTACTCGGGGTTTACATCACTATCCTATACTTTACACAAAAAGTTGGGATTACAACATAGTATATACATTACATAAAGTAGATACTATAACTATACTGACTAAAGGTCTCATCCCATCATCCTATGCTCCACATCGCTCTTATACTCGATCTGTACTATGTATGCTACCACCTCTCAGCTCATCGTATGTAGGGTCTGTCCCTGCTCTGCCGGGTAGTGGAACACACCATCAATCATCCTTTCAAATGCTGAACGGAACACATACCCCATCTTGTTCATCTTCCTCTTCTTACATCTGACCTCATCCTCCAGGTCATCAGCTCTCTCATTTGCCGCCTCCCACTTCTCCTCGAAGTGTATCCTATCCATCACCTCCAACTCTAGCTGAGTACAGAGTGCTTCCTTCTCTGTCTTCACACCGAGCTCCCTCTGTTCTACCTCTTCCAGCTTCCCTGCCAGATCCACATTCCTAGCCACTGACTCGTGAAACAAGGTCCCCATCTGGATCCTTGCCTCCCTACAATAAGCAATCTCTACCTCTAATTCCTGCATGGCCAGCTTCCTCTGATGGTCTTTGTCCCTCAGCTTCTGGAAACTCCGACTCTCTCTCCTGGGCCTCTGCCTCTAACTCCTGGACTCTGCAGTCCAACTCTAGGATCCTCTCTTCATACTCTCCTAGCATATGCTCCTCTAGGTTAGGCTCGTAGAAGTCCTCCATGGGCTCCTCCTCGGTAGGCTCGTCCTCTATCGGCTCCTCCTATGGATCGGATTCTATCTCAATCTCGTCCTTGTCGTCAAACTCGAACGATGCAACAGCCTGCACTGGCACAGCCTCTAGAGGTGCCTCGTATACTACATGTATATCCCTGGGCTCCTCCTCGGCCACTCAACTAGGTACTCCCATATCTGCAATCCTACAATCACAACACAAGACAAGCAAACAGCAGCTCCATTAGAATGTTAAATAAAACATAAGTTCATTGTATAGAATGAAGTTACATTTCATAACACACTAAGTCTCCTAAGGAAAACTCTACCTGAGTTCTATCCCTTTCTAACTTCTAAGTTCTCCTAAGTTATAATCTAAGGACACTCGCTCCTAAGGTTTATAACTACAACTTTGATACCAACCTGTGACGCCCCCAAATTCGGACCGCCACTTGGTCACTCGAATTCGGTTTGTCACGTTCTCATGGTAATACAATAATAACTGAAATCACACAATCACAGCGGAAAATCTAGAATAATATACAATAATTTATTATAATTATTCCCCCATGTCTCGCAACCTACACTACTTAATAGATTACATAATAATATCAATTAACGACTTATTACATAATCTAACTTAAGCTTAAACATAGTCAAATCCAGTCTTACTACATCATCTAAATACGACATTAAAATATTTAAAACATAAAAGAGACAAGCTAGTTGGTAGCCTTGCCCTTGCCCTTATCGACGCTCGAAGGTTCGCCCTGCTCTGCCTTAACTGAAATATTTTAGGGAAAGCAAAAATGAGCACAAATTGCTCAGCAAGTAATATAATAATAAGGGTGTGTAATATAATTCTCGAATCTTTAAAAAGATATGGCAAGGTGTGATAGTTCAAGGATAGCAAGAATATCAACAGTTCTCAATAACAATCGCTAAGGACAGAATAATATCAATATGATTCAATACTAAATCAATTTAAGATTTCAAGATAACTGAATACTGAGCAGTCACTAAGGACTATGAACTCTTACTAGAATTAACAGTATTAAACTGATAACCCAATCAAAAACAAGTACAACAGGTGATCAGCCTAAAGTACCCTACGGTATGCATATCGTTCAATCATACTAAAGTGCGAACGTCGGTCTCCCGACAATATATATCCCCTTCAAAGAAGGTTGTTCAACTCAGTTAACACAAGAATTCCTCACTATTCAATTGGTTTGGACAGCTTTCTAATCATGTTATAAGTCTAGCCGAATCAATTGGCATAGACGGTTCTTTAAACGAATAAGCGAACAATTATAAGTTTGATACTCGAATCAAAGTTCAAGAATAAACAACTATATTCTATTTGATAAGAATCATACTTTCAATTATTTACTTGTATAACCAATAATAGTACAAGCTCCAATAATGCTCAATAAAGAGTAGGTTCAAGTACTTGCACTTTAAAAAGTGTAAGTTAGAGAACTTGCCTTATGCGTAGTCTATCCATGATAAGTAATTCAACACTTTCAAACCCCTATCGTAATATAATTATGTATATATTCGATATCCATTAGTCATACATTTTATTATCGTATCTTATCATCGGATATACGATCGACACATAAGCTAAGTTTTAACCTAGCTATACAGTTATACCATATATAGTATCACATTAATATAACTTTTATCCTTAACGTTCCTCTTTTTGAGTTTAAACATATTCTCATATCATTAATATCACATAAGACCACAATCAATACTAAATATATTTTATTTTAGTAAGTTATGGCATTTATATAAGTTAACCGTCAAAATCGGATTTCAAGTGTCAACATGTGATATCACATAGCATGTATTCATATTAAAGGATACTTTCATGCTTATATGACTTTTCCAAATCCAATCATACATGGTATGGGTTCTTAAGTTAATACTTAAAGCCATTCAAGGACACGAACTCATAACGTCTAACATACTCGCTTTTTAAACGCATAAGGTATTCATATAACTCATATTAGGCTTGCTTATGAGTATTCACATTGCATACATATAACTATCATAGTTATTAGTTTAAAAACATGCTTCATTTAGGCTTAACTTGATTTCACGATATCTAGCATGGTAGGCATACATGTATGATACATGAGGGAGTCTAAGATTACTATCAAACATGTTCAAAATTATCAAATTCTACTCTCAAAGTACCATGTTAAGGTTCATGTTCAAAGTTCGTATTTTCATTAGTAAAGTTCACTATTTAGTCCAACATGTGCATGCTTCCTAACGAATCATATAAACACAAGTTAACGGTTTATTCATGCATTTCTAAACCATACTAACACGCTTGCAAAAATTAGTACCTCATTGTGTTACACATGTCAAAGTTTGTTTTCAAAACTTCCATTTTTGTTAGGAATGTGCACTAGTGAGGTTCACATGTTCATATTATATTACGGAACCTATATACGCGAGTTAACATGCATTTCATGTGTTTGTAGGTCATACTAATATGCATCAAAAGTCAGAATGTCAAAACGGATATATTAAGTCAATGTCCATTTTGAAACTCTAAGTTCATTGTGAAATCTATAACTTCACCATTCAAGCATGCGATCCTAATATAACATGCTCACATTAGTTCAATGTACTCATATATATATATATATATATATATATATATATATATATTGCCCATGCTTGCATGCTCATCTAAGTTATATAAATAAACCAACACTTGACAGATTTGCAGCAGATTGTAGAAACTGGAACAGGCTGCTGGCGCAGCTGCGCAGCTGCCCAGTTCAAGACTGGCGCAGCTGCGCCGGCTCTCGGCCAGCGGCAGACAGTTTATGCAAACTGGCAACTACAAACCCAATTTTTGCAAAAATATCAACTGTAACCAAGCCGCATTGCATACTAAACATGCATATAAGTTCATATAACCACTAAACAAGTATTCTCTATTCCAATCACAATCCAATTCGTTATGACCAAGAATTAAGAATTCAAAAATCTCAGAATTTGCAGAAATGAAAAAATAAAGAACATGGAAATTGTTATATGAATTTGATTGCTAGTAAGCGACATTGTATACTCATATGATTGTAAGTTTTATACAACAATCAATAAACATTATCCAATCATAACTTCATGGATTTCATACTAAATTCTAGAATAGAAATTCTTTTGACAGAGAATGAAAATGAAGGACAAGGAGAGGAATTATACCTCTGTAATGCAATTTGAATTCTCAACTTCTCAGAATACTAACACTGATGATATACTAGCTCTCAACTCAACACTTATACAAATCTCAGCAATTGAAAAGAGATGAGAGGAGCTATTATTTATAGAAGAACATATATACAGACAATACCTTTAACTCTCAAATTAAACCAACGAAAAATAGGATTGCATGGTGGTCATGGGAGAGTTGGTAATTGGTTGTTAGAACCCATCATGATTCCCACTCCCTTGCCCATCATATGAAAGCTAGGAATTGTTTGCTGAGTTTTAAGGTTATAGGGGAGTAGGATAGCTTGAGTATATCAAGTGAAAGAGATAGTGACTCTCAATATGGGACAAGGCACAATACTCAGCATTCTAGCAAGGGTGGTATTGATGAAATGTTTAATCTAATAAGCCTACCATATATTACATACAATACCTACATTATAACACATTTACCTACTATATATTATATACACTTAGGTATTATATGTATACTTAGGTAGAGTTAATTTGCAAATCCCAATAATAATTCCATGTAGTACATTTAATTTGTACATATATAATCCATGTACATTTTATCACACCGATATACTTTAACCGGATATTATCACATTACATTGTCTTCTTTATAAGAAAATAATTGTTTACAAAGTGTTCATGATGTATTTTTTTCTAGTGTATACTTCACATACAATTGTCACATAGGCATTGATATGTAACTTAATAAATCTTAATATGTGGTTTCTATATATAATATAGTTACACTACACTTCACACTTCATATAATATGTAGGTAGTTACTATACATTAGACATTTAATCATCACATACTTGCACATAGCAATTAATAGATTACTTATCTTAGCAATTAATTAATAATAATATCAATTAATCTATTTCTCATCAATCAATGAAATTATTAATTTCCACAATAATCGATTAACACTTATATAATTTATTATATTTATAAACACGTTGCTTATTATTATTATATCTTTTGTAATAATAATAATCACATATCATAATTAATCCTTATTAATATTCTATAACAATTAATTAATATTCTATAATAACAATTAACAATTAATATAGATTAATTGTTCACTCAATAATTCCTTCGTTAATTACTATAATTATTAATATTTCTCATCACCGTGCCACACAAGGCATTCAACGAGTTTATCGCAAACTCCATATATTCTCAATTATTATAATTATTCAATTTAATATAATTGAGTTAACTCATCTCATAATACAAAATCATTTATATTCAAATGAATTCTCATTTCCATAAATATATTCACTTAATAATATTCGAAAATTCTAGGGTATTACAGATTTGATTTGCAAAATGTTTTTGATTTGATTTGCAAAAGTGTTTGATTTTATTTGCAAAAGCTTTCTTTTTGATAAGATTAAAAAAATGATGTTTTGAAAGTAGTTTATCAAAACCCTACGCTAATATAGGAATTGAAGCATATTGATACTTTAATTTTATCTTTTCAGCCTTAAGACACAATTTGAATGGTGATTGTCGACCTGCGAAGCATCCTCGACCACGATATATATACAAGTGTCGGTCTCCTCATGAGCATGATAGCCATCGGAGGGATTCTGACATGACAAACCATATTTTCACTATGTTGAGACCTTAAATCCGGATGACCGTTTTAAGGTCTTTTATATGTACATTTTTACAGAAAAACTGGCAAGATACATTTGTAAAGTGGAGTTTGTCCATCGTGGAAATCAGTTTGATCATGAATCCCACGATTCCTAGGCTCACATATTAGTAGCCAATAAACTTGCACAGTTCAAATTTGTACAGAAATATATATATCCCAAATGTCGCCATAATCGAGGATTCAATTAGGAAATTCTGGTTCGCACATGGCCGAAGCTTCCCGTCCCACTAGATAGCAATCTAAGGGACGCGAGGTTGCTTTTGTAACTGAAACTAGAAAAATGCTATATTTAAATAAATCTCAGCCATTCTAGCTTCCCAGTTCTGTATAGGTGACTATCCTTCGCCATCAAAACCAGTCATGTGGTCATCCGGACTTTCGATGGATCTCGCCGATAAGCTATAGGGGAAATAGAGCTTCCATTAGAGATTGGCCCACACTCTTTCTATGTGTCCTTTCAGGTGCTCAACATAGCCACTAGATAACAATTTGTTATTGGGCGGGCCATGGATCCACATGGCAGGGGCAGTGCCATCCACCCTCAATTAATAGCTCAAATACATTATCAACGGCAACCTCATCACTGTTAATGCCAAACCGGAATACCCTGTCTGCATACCGAAAGACATGCCAGTAATTAGCATGTATACAGGGATTGAACCTGCAAGTTTTCAAGCCCTGGAGGTGAGTGATACTCAGTATCTACCTATCGGAGCACCAGCCTTGAAACCAAAGGTCTCCACCGAGGTAATGACAGTAGGCCAAGAGATGGTATTTTGGGGTTTCCAACCTGGAAAAGGGTTAGGGAAGAATCAGCAAGGTATTAAGAGTCCAGTACAAATCCTGAGTTAAACTGGGAGAGCCGGATTAGGATTTTCATCCAGGTCAAACCACCGGAACCCACATAAGCACCCTAAGGCTGGTGCTTCCACCATAATCCTATTGCCAAACCTCACTAATGTCGGATGGGTGAAACCAATGAGGAAGATCCCTATTGTGGTATCAGCTATGCTATTTCCTCTAATCATACATGTCAATGAAAGAAAAGCCCTCAAGCCTGAGGCGGACAGTGAAAAGGGAAAAGAAAAGATCATATACGAAGGACGGGACCCATTCGTTAATATGCGGGTCATCATAAACTACGATGGAATGAATGATGAGATACCAGACAGTAACGAGGAGGATCAGATTCGAATTCCTTGCATCAAGAAGGGGAAAGGGGGCAGTTCAAATAAAAACCATGGCCCTGTTGAAAAAGACGTCTTCGTCATCATCTGAGATGAGACAGACGAGCATAATTCCCAGATCCTCCCTGTTCACAAGGATCTAACCTTGGATAACTGGAGCAGTGTCCCTTGCCTCAGTCGAAAAGGGTAAAGGGGCAGAGAGTCTGTCTGCCCTTTAAACATGCTTTCATTTACTGCTTACGTTTGATTGCGCAGCTATAGCAGTAACTTTTGTCATGCTTTACCAAATGCTCTGTATATTTAAGCAGTTGTATATATTAAAAAGAAAGCATTTTTGTTTTCAGGACTCAAGCATTGGATGTGTTTGTCACCGCTGATGAGATGCCAACCTGTTAAAGTGACTACAACTTTGATTTAGAACTGAACTTCGACTTTATGATATTGATCAAGAGGAGGAAGATGACTATCAGGTGCCCGAGGAGATCAAAGAATGGGTAGAAGACAAACCCAAAAACCAAACCTCGACCAAACCACCACTATCAACATAGGAACCTCCAAAAACATCAAAGAAATCCAGATAGGCTTAGACCTCACCCAAGACCAAAAAGCCGACCTGATTGAACTCCTAACACAGTTCCAGATTGTGTTTGCATGGTCACATGAAGACATGATTGGCCTATCTACTGACATTGTCATTCATTGAATGCCCATCAAAGATGGATTCAAGCCGTTCAAGCAAAAACTCAGGCGATTGAAACCTGAATGGAGTCTAAAAGTCAAAGAAGAAGTTGTTAAACAATTCAAAGCCGGGATTATCATGGTATCAACCTACCCAGAGTGGCTTTCAAACATAGTCCTCGTGCCTCAGCCCGGAGGGAAGGTACGAGTATGCATGGATTACCGGGATTTGAACAAAGTCTGTCTCAAGGATAATTTCCCGGTACCTTTCATCCACATCCTGATAGATAATACGGCGTGGTATGGCATGTATTCCTTCGTAGATTGCTTTGCTGGTTACCATCAAATCATGGTTGCTGAAGAGGACCGGGAGAAAATTGCTTTCATCACTCCCTGGGGAACCTTCTGCTATAGGCAACTATCCTTCGGCCTCATTAATGCCGGAACCACATATCAGCGAGCCATAATGGCCATGTTTCATGACATGATGCACAAAGAGATAGAGGTTTATGTGGGTGACATCATCATCAAATCCCGGAAGGAGGATGATCACATCGACCATTTCAGGAAGCTGTTTAACAGGTTGCGTAAGTACAACCTAAAGCTAAATCCCACCAAATGTGCTTTTGGCGTTAAAGCAGGCAAGCTGTTAGGATTTTTGGTGAGTAATCGAGGCATCGAGCTAGACCCTGCCAAGATCAAAGCCATCACTGAGATGCCAGTACCTCGAACAGAGAAGGAGATACGTGGGTTTCTGGGGAGAATCAATTTTATAAGCAGGTTTATTTCCCTAGCTCACAGCAGCCTGTGAACCCATATTCAAGATACTAAGGAAGAATTCCTCCACCAAATGGAACGAGGATTGTCAACAAGCCTTCCTTGCCATCAAGAGGCAGCTGATCAAAACACCTGTTGTGGTACCTCCGAAGGATGGAATTACCCTATTCATGTACCTGTCAGTTAATGCCAACGCAATGGGCTGCATGTTAGGACAAAAAGATGATAGTGGCAAAGAAAGATCCATCTACTACATCAGCAAAAGATTCAGCAGTGGTGAACAAAGATACACCTTGATCGAGAAAACATGTTGTGCATTAGCATGGGCCGCAATGAGGTTACAACATTACCTCCATGCGCACACGACCTACCTCATATCCCACATAGATCCACTCAAATATGTATTCAATAAGCCAATGTTGAATTGTCGACTGTCCAAATGGCAGTTGATCCTACAATAATTCGACATTATCTACGTGACTTAGAAGTCAATCAAGGGTCAAAGCATTGCAGATCAATTAGCTGAAGCACCTTCAAAAGGGTTCAAGCCCCTGGAGACTTCTTTCCCGGATGATGGGATCATGACAATTCAACAACTCCAGCAAGAGAATACAGTCCTACCATGGAAAATGTGTTTCGATGGAGCAATAAACATGGAAGGTGCCGGAGCTGTGGCAGTCCTTATCTCTGGTACAGGAGAACAATATCCTGTGGCTACCAAACTTCAATTTGGCAACACCAACAACACAGCCAAGTATGAAGGTTGTATAATGGGGTTGAAACTAGCTAAATCCATGGGTATCAAACATTTACTGGTCTTTGGAGACTCTGAGTTGGTCATCAGACAAACCACCGGGGCATATCACACCAAAGAATTGCATTTGCTGCCCTATTTTCGGCAGGTTGTCAAAATATCCATGGAGTTTGAAGACATAACCTTCAGCCATATTCCCCGGGGTACGAATGACTTCGTTGATGCATTGGCAACCTTGGCGTCCTTAATCCGCATATCTGATAATAGTGGGATTCCCTACATCAAATTCACAATTCAAAAAGCCTCGACATACGGGAATTACATTGGAGAAGTATCAGATGAAATACCTCCTGTCAATCAGCCTTGGTATCAAGACATCAAAGAATATCTACGAGATGGATCTACTCCAGCTGGGGCAAGCCAATCCTAGTGAAAGCGGATTCACAAGATGGCTATGAAATTCTATCTGAGCGGAGATGCACTCTATAAAATAGATGCTGAAATAGACCTGTTAAGATGCCTTGATAAAGAGCAAGCCCAGATACTGATGGATGAAATCCACGGTGGAGTATGTGGTCCACACATGAGCGGTCATCTGATGGCCAAGAAAATATTAAGAACAGGGCATTATTAGATCTCGCTCAAAGCTGACTGCGATGATCATGTTAGGAGATGCTTTCAATGCCAAGTACATGGAAATGTCTTCCATGTTCCTCCAAATGAGCTACACAACATGAGTTCGCCATGGCCTTTCTCCATGTGGGGAATGGATGTGATCAGTCCAGTGGAACCAAAAGCCAGCAATGGTCATCGATTCATCTTCACCATGATCGATTACTTCACCAAATGGGTTGAAGCAGCCTCTTTTCCCAAAGTCACCAAAGAGGTCATCATTGGTTTCATCAGAAACAATGTCGTATATCGATATGGACAACCGGAGGTGATCATATCAGACAATTCCAAGAACCTAAACAATCAGATGATGAGAGAACTATGTAGCAAGTTCCACATCAAGCATCTCAACTATGTTATCTATCGGCCCAAGATGAATGATGTTGTTGAAGCGGCCAACAAGAACATCAAAAAGATCATGCAGAAAAAGTCCGTCAATCACAAAGAATGGCCTGACCTGCTGCCTCTAACCCTGTTAGCATACAGGACGTCAATGCGCAACTCTACTGGGGCTACCCAGTCCTTCCCATATAAGTAGAAATGGAGTCCTTGCGAGTTTTGATAGATGCTCAGATAGACGAAAGTCAGTGGTTGCAAGACCGGTACCACCAACTGTCCCTGTTACATAAAAAGTGGGCTACAGCCATTTTCCATAGACGGTTATATTAATAAAGGATTGCTCGATCCTACAACAAGAAGGTTCGAATACGGTAATTCAAAGAAAATGACTTAGTGCTAAAGAAAGTTTTGGCCAATCAACATGAAGCTAAAGGAAAGTTCGCCCCTAATTGGGAAGGCCCTTTCATTGTCAAGGAAGTGTTGACAGGAGGAGCTATCATATTACAAGAGATGGTCGGGAACGAATTTCCCCAACTCATCAACTCAGACACCATAAAAAGGTACTATGTCTGAAGCACATACATACCCGCATCCTGGTCCTACAAATCAAATGAGGTTCGATTTTCACTAGAAAGCCGGAACTACGAATGACCTGATCTCCCTCAACCCGGGAGTACGTAGGCAGCCATTTCTAGTGCAGTCAAATCAAATAAAAATTCAAAAACTCATCAAACCAAAAGCAAAACCCAAAAAAAATACTTTTCAAACCTCTCTCATACAAAGCCAAAACTACGAATGACCTGATCTCCTTCAACCCGGTAGTACGTAGGCAGCCATTTACGGTGCGGTTTAACCTTTAAGAAAAAACAAAAACCAATAAAAAACAGTCCCAAGACACCAAAACCATGTAAAAGTTAAATTCTATCAAGCCTTCCTGGCCCACAGACCCATCTGAGATACTCTCTGGCATCTCCACTGTCAGTCCATCAAGGAGAAGCTCAAGGTACATCAACAACAGCCAGTCATGAAAGAAGTGGTAATCACTCAGCAATGACAATACATATTCGAACAGGAAATTGAATCAAAAATATATTTCTCTGATATAAAACTGTTTGATATATACATAGTGTCATATACTTGACGAAAATGGCTGATCTAGTATGTGCAGAAAAAATAAAGCTAGTCTATGGACCCAAGGATAATCGGGCCAGCAATGCTAACATGGCATCTCTATCTAAAGATGGGGGAGCAGCTGCAAGTGTAATACCCTCAGCCTCCATACGGCTCAAAATATCCATAGTCATCTGCAGCGTGACACTGTGGTCATCAATATATGCACTCATCTCGATAACCAGACCATGAGTATAAGACCGAAGAGCAGTACTGTCAGCAATGTGGAAATCCCGGGAAGCTATAGCCTCATCCCTCTCCATAAAAGTTGTGTCCCTAGCAATCAAAGTCTCCTCGATCTCCACAAATGATGCGTCTCTAGGCAGATCTGATCTCCTCTCACTCAATCAATCCTGTGTCCTGAGCGGCTCGAGACGCATCTCTCTCAGCCACAGCTATATCTCTGCCAGATAAGGCGGTCAATATCAGCGCTCCAGCCTGATCTCTCTCAATGGTCATCCTAGCTAGTGAGTCCGCCAAAGCCGGATCTGTCCATGCAGCAATGATCGGCGGATCAATAACTAGTGTTGCGATCAAACCCATGAACAAATCATCCTCGGTAGGAGACTGAGGATCCTCCATAGGCTCCTTCTCGTCTAAATCTACAATCGGAGCTCACAGGATGAATGCAGGTGATGCGATATCTGCCTCCAACCATCCTAAGCACTCCGGAGAACGATCCGAATGGCTACCGGAGAAAACAACCATCTCCATATGAGTCCAACACTCATACAATCGAATCAAGTCGGCAGATGACATAGATGAAGCCGACATCCTCTGATCAACAACCCCCTCAAACTAGTGCAGGCTCTGAAACTGATCAAACTGACCCATAACAGCCAGAGGATGATAAGTGGTCACTCCCCTCAATCCCTCTAGGGGCAGATAGTCCATGCCAGATGCATGGGTAATAAATCTATAGGGGGGACGCCAGCCCTGAGCATGGCAAAATCAAGAACGGATGCTCAATATCCGACAAAAATGCTGACCATGTTTCTGTATCGGTACACTCCGCCGGCTGAAAGGAGTAGGACATAGCTATATCATGGGAAAAATAATACCCATGATGCCTGAAAGATCCAATCCGTCGAATATGGGACATAAGCCAAACACACAACAAGACCGAACTACCTCTAAAGAACTCCTCCGGGTAGATAATACAGTGAGTGGCTGACCTCAGCGTCTCAGCCAATATCATCGGTATGATAGTGCTACCCTGTCTAAGGGCCCTAACCCTGACTATCAACCCCACATCTAAATGGTCCAAATGTAACGACATGTAGACGTAGGACACAATGCACAACAGCAACATGTCTACCCTGGCTAAATGTCATGCCTCTGCTGAAACAATAAAATTCGAGCCATGTCGATCATAGCTTTCGAGCTCACCAAAGCGATCAATCAAGAAGTCAATAGAGATCACATGTCTAGAGATGATCTCATCCCTCACCACGCTCTAGCGAAGACCTGACATTCGTGTGAACGGTCTCCTCATATCGCTGATCGTTGTCCTAGCACAGGCAACTCTAATGATAAACATGTGAACCGCTGATACTCCTCCAGAGTCGGCATCAGCTCATACTATCCAAAACAGAAGACCTGTCTCTCGGATATGCAGAAGGGTAAAAGACCATCAACGAACCTGTATGGAACTCGAAAGTCTTTAATAGCCAATGATTGCCCCAACTTCTAATCAACTATCCCTCTAGCTGAGAAGGACAGACTGCTATACTACGATCTCAAAGATGAGGCCACCTCAGAGGATAGTAAATGCTCTATGCGACTGACTGATGATGATGTCATCTTTATCACCATATCACAAGACCATCCAGGGGTCAAATATGAACTCATCTGTCTAAATGCATACATATGACATAATACATGCATGATGACAAAATATAAACATGATGCGATAGATAGGAAATATCATGAATATCTACAACAGACTATCTACTACAATCATCATCCCTGTCTGATAATACAAAGAAAAATGAAGAGTACAAGAATATGGGGCACCACCACCCAACTACTAACAGTGGTCTATCAAAATGGGGCACAACCGCCTAAATAGCCAAAATAATGGCCGACCAAAAGATATAGCTGACATAGCTATCCAAAAAGATCCAAAATATCTACACTCAGGTGGTTAACCTGATCCATTTCCTCCGTGGACACAAAGTTGCAGTCATCAGGCATGTCTGGGCAGTATAAAGGAGGATCAGCCCCTACAAAACTGCTGTAAAATGGACCTGAAGAGGGGCCCACTCCTGAGCTGGACGGATCAAAAGAAGATGCCTCTGACGGATCTCGGCCAAGGTGCCTGATAAAAAAGCAGCTCTCTCCAACTCCTAGGTCAGCTCTACAATCTGATCTGAATGAGTGGGCTCCCTGAGGCAAGCTATCCAGTCTGTCATCATAACAGACCCTAGCACCATGTTTGCCATAAACTGGGTGGCCAAAGTCTGAGCTCTAATAGTGTGAGGGCTCCACCATCTACTAAATGCCTCCTGGCTGAACCGGCCCTCTGATAGGGTGAAGCCATCTATGCCCTCTATAGGGATATCTGTCAGTGGCAAGAGCAACGGCCAATGATGCCAAGCAAGAGGAACAATGGGAATGCGGATCTGACCCATAATACTTCTGATAGCACGCTCTCCTAAATAGAGTTCCCAGCCTCCCTCGGTCAAAATCGGGACTCTGCGGGTCAAAAATGCAAACTCTCGACTAGTGGGGAAGCCTCCCTCGAATCTGACGGTTAAAAACTCAGAGGTATACGGCATCAAAGAGATCGATCCAGCCGTCAAAAGCTCCAACTGTAAGCGAGCATGGGTGAATCCCTCAGCAACAGGGACCTCCGTCAAAGTGGAGTGATGCCAACGCCGTCCTCGAGGATAGGTCTCAAGACCTAAAGCAGTGGCGGGTCGTAGGCAAGGAAGCCTCTCAAATGCCCAGACCTGGCCATGTAAATATTAAAAGTTCTCAGTGACTAAGTCAGATAAATGTAAATGCAGAAATAAAAAAAAGGTACAAGAAAGATATACTCACCAGCAGAAACGGGTAGAACCCTAACCAAGCCTCTGTCAAACCCTCCAAAAGCATGTGCATACCCCGGAGAAAATAGGCAAAGGTTTAGGAACCCCAATCAAAGTCACTGAGGCGCTCTACATACTGGGTAGCGCTAACCAGGGCGAAGGACACAGTAGATGAATTGTCCCCCACAAATCAACCCCTGATGATCACCAGAAATAATCGCCTCAAGATGCGATCCCTAACCCTCTGATCATCAGGCAGAGGCTCAAGCAAAGCTCCACTCTGGGCATCTATACTCAAGGGACCAGATTGAGCCGTCCGACCCTTGATCGTCGTCGCAGGAACTCTCAGCTGGGACAGAACGGCAGTAGGTGTAATGTCAGCCACAACAGGCACTGGCTCACACTCGAATTCAATACCGGTGATGAACCTCCAGTCCATAGGGGTCATCATCACCTCACAATCCAACAAATGAAGGGACTGAGTCTGGTGGAACCAGCGCTCAGACAAAGCCCTCATATACCCCTAGGGGCAACGGCGGGGAAGAATAGAGAAGAACGCCTGAAACCCCCAACCATTAATGATATCCCTGTAATCCTGATGCAAAGTATGGTACAGGGAGTGCACGTTGAACCAGTTCCCTCGAGGCTGCGTAAAGCTGGGAACCTGCACAAAAAACCAACCCATGTCAAAAACATATGCCCCTAGAATGGCCAAAGGAAGAAAACGAATCCAGGAGGAAGAAAACATCAAGTCACCTCGTTGGCGTGGAGAAACCTCGATGGATGACGACTTAAGTCGCCCAACAGCTCCTGGGTCGACACAACAATGCCCGAAACCTCCGCACGTGGAGCCTAAGCTAGAGCCAAAGCAGCAAAAGGAGCCTGCTCATCATCAATATCAATCGGTGGCTCGTCCTGGGCTGGACGAATCATCGACTCTGCCAATCTGCGAGGCGGTCGAGCTGGACATGGCTGAGGAACATCAAAAGCCCTCCTACGTCTAACACCTGAAATGAGTCTTCTGGCACTGCCGGGTCTATCTCTGTCCATCACCTGGACAAAGTCTCCAAATCACCTCAAAAAGGGTGTGGTAAGCCTAAAACTTGTGGCTTTTTAATTTAAATCAATACTTTAGGCATCTCTAAGTCGTAAAACATGCATGGGTCAGTCAAAAATACCCAGTAGAGTCAAAACTGCATGTTTTTTTAAATACTAGGGTTTTGAAAAATTTTCGCCAGAGTCTCCTTTGTAAAATGGACTGTTCGCATGCACATAGGCATGACTAGGTGGCCATTCAGTAGCATAACTTCCCAAAAACAGGAACAGTTCATATTTATGAAATAAAATCAAAAGTAAACTTTATATGGTAGCTAAATTATCATAAGCATTTTTAGTTGAAAATCCAGGCTCACTAGGCCTCAAAAAGGATGAGTAAACTAATCAAAAATAGCAAAATATGACTGTCTTAGAATCTGAATTTTCTTACATCCAAACGTGCATTATAGTAAGATATGCATACATATGAAGTCAGAAAATTTTTAGCAAGTCATATAAGCATACATTTTTTATACATCGCGTCTAAAAGTCCCCTACGTGGTTTACATGTTTTTAACTGTCAAAACCTGCGAAAGAAGGATGTAAAACGTTACCTGCGATGCGCTGAACGCGTAAAAACTGACGAAATTAGAAAAAGGCTTCCCGAACTCCGTAGATCTGAAAAAGAAAATCGAATTCTGTTTGAAACTCGAAATGGAAATGTTTTAAATGAACTCCCACTCCCCCGGGCTAGGTTCGGTTCGAGTTGAAACGGAGTTTTACATGAGCTGCCAAGTCAAATTTGAAGAAAAATTGATACGCGATTGAGCGGTTTGTCCTGAAATCCTGTGTTTAAGTAGCGTAATCCTGACAGAAAGGGGAAGTCTCTGAAAACCCTTGGTATTCATCCCAAAGCAATAATCGGGGATCAATAATGCAAACTGTGGAAAAACTACCAAAAAATTGCGCAAAACTGCCGAAAACTGCCACTTTTGAAGCGTCGGGTACAGACCGAGAAAGTTCAGCCGTTGGCACAACCCCAGCGAAGCATCGGCTACAGATAGAGATAGTTCAGCCATTGGCACAACCCCAGCGAAGCGTCGGGTACAGACCGAGACAGTTCAGCCGTTGGCACAACCCCAGCAAAGCGTCGGGTACAGACCAAAATAGTTCAGCCGTTGGCACAACCCCAGCGAAGTGTCGGGTACAGACCGAGACAGTTCAGCCGTTGGCACAACCCTAGCGAAAGTCGGGTACAGACCTAGACATTTCAGTCGTTGGCACAACCCCAGCGAAGCGTCGGGTACAGACCGAGACAGTTCAACCATTGGCACAACCCCAGCGAAGCATCTGGTACAGACCGGTAACAATTCAGCCGTTGGCACAACCCCATCGAAGCATCGGGTACAGACCGAGATAGTTCAGCTGTTGGTACAACCCCAGCGAAGCATTGGGTACACACCGAGATAGTTCACCTGTTGGCACAAGCCCAGCGAAGCATCGGGTACAGACCAGTGACAGTTCAGCCGTTGGTTCAACCCCAGCAAAGCGTCGGGTACAGACCGAGTCAGTTCAGCCGCTGGTTCAACCCCAGCAAAACATCGGGTACAGACCGAGATAGTTAAGCCATTGGCAAAACCCCAACAAAGCATCGGGTACAGACCGGTGACAGTTCAGCCGTTGGCACAACCCCAGCGAAGCATCTAGTACAGACCGCTGGCAGTTCAGCCGTTGGCACAACCCTAGCGTGGCGTCGAGTACGGACCAATGATAAATCAGTCGTTGGCTTAATTCCAACGAAGCCTCGGAAGGGATCCGGTGGCGGAAGCAATATAGTAATCCATCACCAATGATGGAATCTGTTATACACATCCTCAAAAGGAGCACCAAGAAGGATTGGTGATTCAATCCCCCTGTTACCAACTACCGGTGTAAATTATCGTCAAGATAGGCATCGGGAAAGCTCATTGGCATAACTCGGCAGCAACAATGTCAGCCCCAGGCTATCATGAATGACGTCATCCCCAGCAGAAAATGACGAAAAACCGTTCGCGATAGCATATTAACATCATCCCTAGCAAAAACTAACGTAATCAGTCAATGATGACCCCACCTCCTCGAAGGTATCTAACACTCCTCACATATCATGCCATGCATTGCATTGCCTTCGCCCTTGCATTTCCAGTGTTTACTAATCTTTATCCTGTTCATTCCACTGCACTGCATGAACATGATAAAGAAGGGCATTTGTAAACACTTGAAATTTCTATCCCTATTACTAATACTGTAGGAGGGCAAAACAGTCTTATCAGTTCAACCCCGATCTCAATATTGAGCTATCAGTTCAATCCCGAACTCAATATCGGGCCATCAGAACAACCCAGATCTCAATATCGGGCCATCAGATTAACCCCGATCTCAATATCAGGCCATCAGATCAACCCCGATCTCAATATCGGGACATCAGTTCAACCTCGATCTCAATATCGGGCCATCAGATCAACCCTGATCTCAATATCGGGCAATCAGATCAACCCTGATCTCAATATCGGGCCATCAGATCAATCCCGATCTCAATATCGATATCGGGCGATCAGATCAATTCCGATCTCAATATCGGGCCATCATATAAACCTCAATCTCAATATCGGGCCATCAGATCAACCCCAATCTCAATATCGGGCCATCAGATCAACCCCGATCAAAATATCGGGCCATAAGTTCAACCCCGGTCTCAATATCGGGCCATCAGATCAACCCCGATCTCAATATCGGGTCATCAGATCAATCCCGATCTCAATATCGGGTTATCAGATCAACCCCGATCTCAATATTGGGCCATCAAATCAACCCCGATCTTAATATCGGGCCATCAGATCAACCCCGATCTCAATATCGGGCAAGCAGATCAACCCCGATCTCAATATCAGGCCATCAGTTCAACCTCGATCTCAATATCGGGCCATCAAATCAACCCCGATCTCAATATCGGACCATCAGATCAACCCCGATCTCAATATCGGGCCATCAGATCAACCCCAATCTCAATATTAGGCTATCAGATCAACCCCGATCTCAATATCGGACCATCAAATCAACCTCGATCTCAATAGTGGGCCATCAGATCAACTCCGATCTCAATATCGGGCCATTATTTCAACCCCGATCTCAATATCAGGCCATCAGTTCAACCCCGATCTCAATATCGGGCCATCAGGTCAGCCCCGGTCTTAACCCGGGAGGTACAGATCAGCCCCGGTCTCAACTTAGGAGGTACAGCTTAGCCCCAGTCTCAACCCGGGAGGTACAGGTCAGCCCCGATCTCAACCCAGTAAGTACAGGTCAGCCCCGGTCTCAACCTGGGAGGTACAAATCAGCCCCAGTCTCAACTCGGGAGGTACAGATCAGCCCCGGTTTTAACCCGGAGATACAGGTCATCCTCGGTCTCAACCCGGGAAGTCAAGTCAACTTCAGGAACAAACCTGAAGCTCCATAATATCTCCAGAAGAAAACCTGGAATGACCAAGTCAACTTCAGATATAACACTGAGGTCAAACAGACTCGAATGGGATCCAAGTCTTGGAAACAACCCCAAGAAGTCAACCGAAGGCCATGCCGACACTAAAGGCAACCCCAGGAGGGGCAAAATGGTTATTTTACCAACTCTAAGCCGATTTGGTTAAATTCAAGCCGAATTGATGCCACCAAGGTCAGAACAAACCATAACGATGATCCCGAGTGCAAACAGCGCAAGACAGCTCAACGGACAAACTACGGAGAATCGAAGACCTAGTTATAAACCCGTCTTCTTGGACCCATAAAATATTTTATCTCATGTCATTGTGACACTCTCGGTGAGGGCTTTCCGAAAAGTTATAGCACACCTCAAATGGACGCTCCGATCAAAAGTTAGAAAGTTTCAACTTCGACCTCACGTTGCTCGGGGTGCACGTACTGGAGGTACATATCACATGAATATTTAAAGCAATAATTTAATAAAAATGAGTAAAGCAATATATACACAATTATATATACGATAGCTGTAAAGGGCGATGGGTTTTCACACCGGTGCCCGGACTGGATTTGAAATATATATATATATATATATTTATAAAAGTTGTATAAAAGCCACAGAATGATCCAAGCTGGACAGAATTGAAATATATATTAAAAAGGGGGATGGGTTTTCACGCCTGTGCCCGGACTGAAATTGAGATAGACAAAAAAAGTAGTCAACCAAGACTGGGAAGATAACCCAGTGGTGGTGAAAGTTGCTTATATATGCATATTTATATATAAAAGCATTACAAATGCCACAAAATAATCCAGGCCGAACTAAATTGAGTTAGGCACCCTACCATCGCCCATGTCATAGACCAGTCAATGATGACCATCGCCCATGCTCTGATCAAAAGTTAAAAAGTTTCGACTTCGACCTCGCGTTGCTCGAAGTGCACATACTTTGAGATGACGGAACCTGGTATGTGGTCCCCACCAGGGGAGCCGCACCTCTACCTACGGCAGCAGTAGGTAGGGTGGAGGCTCTCTGGCCTATATATATGAGGGCACCCCCCCCCCCCCCTCATTTTCAGAATTCCAAAACGCTTCGAACCTCTGCCTATTTGGTTTTTTGTCTAATTTCTTATCTTCCAAACCCAAATATTTTCACTCTAACGCGTAGATATACCCATATACTACCACATATCAGAAAATAACTGGTAGATTTGGATGTTTATAACCTACGATTTGGCAAAAAGCACGTGTAGTAGTCCATTATGAGTATTTTTACGATCAGCAAGTCAATACTACTTCTTACCAATTTTTAACACTTGCATATCAAGTTTTGTTTTCTAAATATGCCCGAAACTCAGTTTCGTGGCCATTTTCGTCAACTTTTAGTACATTTTAGTACCTAAACGCATTTTCTGGCATTTCTACAACTCAGATTGACGATCCGTCGCTTCCACTATCTTCGGCATACTTGCATTTTAGTTATAAGCAACTTCGCCATACTGGGTTATCTTTCCAGTCTGGGTTTGCCTTTTTTTGTGTATATTTAACTGTATATATACTAACTTTTTAATTCTGTCCAGCCCGGATGTCAAATCCGAGATAGTTTACTGCTTTTATATATATTTATGCATATATAAGCAGCCTTCACCACCACTGGTTATCTTCCCAGTCTTGGTTGACTACTTTTCTGTACATTTACATTTCAGTTCAGTCTGGATTATTCTGTCACTTTTTTACTGCTTTTATATATAAATATGCATATATAAGCAACTTTGACCACCACTGGGTTATCTTCCCAGTCTTGGTTGACTACTTTTCTGTCCATTTTAATTTCAGTCCGGGCACAGGCGTGAAAACCCATCGCCCTTTTTAATATATATTTCAATTCTGTCCAGCCTAGATCATTCCGTGGCTTTTATACAGCTTTTATAAATATATATATATATATATATATATATATATATATATATATATTTCAAATCCAGTCCGGGCACCGGTGTGAAAACCTATCGCCCTTTACAACTTTCGTATATATAATTGTGTATATATTGCTTTACTCATTTTTATTAAATTATTGCTTTAAATATTCATGTGATATGAATCGGCACTGACATATCTGCGGGCGAACTAGATTTATTTAAATTTCTCCAACTCTAGCTTTCAAACGGTTCAAAATAGATACAGACAGAACAGGGAAGCTAGAATGGCTAAGATTTATTTAAATCTAGCATTTTTCTAGTTTCATTTACAAAAGCAACCTCGCGGCCCTTAGATCGCTATCTAGTGGGAATGAGACTCTTCGGCCATGTGCGAACCAGGATTTACTAAATGAATCCTCGGTTATGGCGATATTTGAGATATATATATATATGTTTCTGTACAAATTTGAACTGTACAGATTTATTGGCTACTCCTATGCGAGCCTAGGAATCGTGGGATTCATAATCAAACTGATCAGAATCTGATTCTCACGATGGACAAACTCCACTTTATGAATGTACCCTGCCAGTTTTTCTGTAAAAATGTACATACAAAAGACCTTAAAACGATTATTCGAATTTAAAGTCTCAACATAGTAAAAATATAGTTTGTCGTGTCAGAGTCCCTCCGATGGCTATCATGCCCATGAGGAGACCGACATTTGTATATATGTTGTGGTCGAATATGCTTCGCAGCCCGACAATCACCATTCCAATTGTGCCTTAAGGCTAAAAAGATAAAATTAAAGTATCAATATGTTTTAATTCCTATGTTAGCGTAGGGGTTTGATAAACTGCTTTCAAAAAATCATTTTTTAATCGTATCAAAAAGGAAAGCTTTTACAAATCAAATCAAACACTTTTTCTAATCAAATCAAAGACATTTTGCAAATCAAAGACATTTTGCAAATCAAATCAAACCCTTCGTATATAGGTTCAACGATGCATAGACATGTTTTATATCAAACATAGGCCCAATTTTCAAACAGCATTCACGCACACGCTTCAATTTTTAAAGGGAAATATTGAAAAGATGCGGTACTGTGTTTACACGGGAGTTGTGGGGTGCCTAATACCTTCCCCACACTTAACCAATCCCCCGAATTTAAAACTTCAGTTTTAAAGATCAAGTTTCAATAGTGTCCAGCAATTGGGCCTCTTTCAAATAAAACTCGGTTGAGTTGGTACAACCATTTTAAATCTACCAACTGGCGACTCTGTAAAACGTTCAATTGTCGACATGATACATGTTGGCGTTTTCCTAAAAAAACCTTCAAAACCTTTTTCGCAATAAAAAGAGTAAGGGTAGAGATAACTAAGGAAGAGAGAAAGATCCGGGTTGTAACCCGACCCGCCGATTTTTTCCCGACGTCGACAGGTGGCGACTCAGCTTAGAGTTGGTAAAATGAGGGCCCTCGCTGAGAGTGTCACAATGACATGGGATAAAACATTTTTCGGGTCCAAGAAGACGGGTTCATAACCAGGTCTTCTAATCCCCGCAGTTTATCCGTTGAGCTATCTTGCGCGGTTTACACTCGGGATCATTGTTATGGTTCATTCTGACCTTGGTGGCATTAATTCGGCTTGAGTTTGACCAAATCGGCTTAGAGTTGGTAAAATGACCGTTTAGCCCCTCCCGGGGTTTCCCTTAGTGTCGTCATGGCCTTCAGTTGACTTCCTAGGGTTGTTTCCAAGACTTGGAACCCATTCGAGTCTATTTGTCCTTAGTGTTGTATCTGAGATTGACTTGGTCAATCCAGGTTTTCTTCTGGAGATGTTGTGGAGCTTTAGGTTTGTTCCTGAAGTTGACTTGACTTCCTGGGTTGAAACCAGGGATGACCTGCACCTTCCGGGTTGAGGCCGAGGTTGATCTGTACCTTCTGGGCTGAGATTGGGGCTGACCTGTACTTCCTGGGTTGAGATCGGGGCTGACCTGTACTTCCTGGGTTGACACCGGGGCTAACCTGTACCTCCCGGGTTAAAATCGGGGTTGACCTGTACTTCCCGGGTTGAGAAAGGGGCTGACCTGTACCTCCCGGGTTTAGACCGAGGCTGACCGATCGCCCGATATTGACATCAGGGATGAACTGATGGCCCGATATTGAGATCGAGGTTGATTTGATGGCCCGATATTGAGATCGGGATTGATCTAATGGCCTGATATTGAGATCAGGGTTGATCTGATGGCCCGATATTGAGATCGGGGTTGATTTGATGGCCCGATATTGAGATCGGGGTTGATCTGATGGCCCGATATTGAGATCGGGGTTGATCTGATGACCCGATATTGAGATCGGGGTTGAAATGATGGCCCGATATTTAGATCGGGGTTGATCTAATGGCCCGATATTGAGATCGGGGTTGATCTGATGGCCCGATATTGATATCGGGGATGATCTGATGGCCCGATATTGAGATCGCGGTTGATCTGATGGCCCGATATTGAGATCGAGGTTGATCTGATGGCCCGATATTGAGATCGGGGTTGATTTGATGGCCCGATATTGAGATCGAGGTTACTCTGATGACCCAATATTGAGATCGGGGTTGATCTGATGGCCCGATATTGAGATAGGGATTGATCTGATGGCCCGATATTGAGATCGGGGTTGATCTGATGGCCCGATATTGAGATCGGGGTTGAACTGTTGGCCCGATATTGAGATCGGGGTTGATCCGATGGCCCGATATTGAGATCGGGGTTGATCTGATGGCCCGATATTGAGATCAGGGTTGAACTGATGGCCCGATATTAAGATCGGGGTTGATCTGATGGCCCGATATTGAGGTCAGGGTTGATTTAATGGCCCGGTATTGAGATCGGGATTGATCTGATGGACCGGTATTTAGATCGGGGTTGATCTGATGGCCCGGTATTAAGACTGGGGTTGATCTGATGGCCCGGTATTGAGACCAGGGTTGAACTGATGGCCCGATATTGAGACCGGGGTTGAATTGATGACCAGGTATGGAGACCGGGGTTGAACTGATGGCCCGGTATTGAGATCGGGGTTGAATTGATGACCTGGTATGGAGACCGGGGTTGAACTGATGGCCCGGTATTGAGACCGGGGTTGATTTGATGGCCCGGTATTGAGACCGGGGTTTAGTGGTCAGAACGAACCATAACAATGATCTCGAGTGCAAATTGTGCAAGACAGCTCAACAGACAAACTACGGGGAATCGAAGACCTGGTTATGAACCCATCTTCTTTGACCCGAAAAAGTTTTTATCCCATATCATTGTGACACTCTCCACGAGAGCTTTCCGGAAAGGTACAGCACGCCTCAAACGGACTCTCCGTTCAAAAGTTTGAAAGTTTCAACTTCGACCTCGCGTTGCTCGGAGTGCACGTATTACGAGACGACGAAACCCGACATGTGGGCCCCACCAGGGGAGCCGCACCTCTACATACGGGAGCAGCAGGTAGGGTGGAGGCTCCCTAGCCTATATATATGAGGGCACCCCCCCCCCCCCTCATTTTCATAATTCAAAAACGCTCCGAACCTTTGCCCGTTTAATTTTTTGTCTAATTTCTTGTCTTTCAAACCCAAATTTTTTTACTCTAACACGTAGATATACCCATATACTACCACATATCAGAAAATAACCAGTAGATTTGGACGTTTAAAGCCTACGATTTGGCAAAAAGCCAGTGTAGCAGTCCATTGTGAGTATTTTTACGATCAACAAGTCAATACTACTTCTTACCACTTTTATACACTTGCATATCAAGTTTCGTTTTCTAAATATGCCTGGAACTCAGTTCCGTGACCGTTTTCGTCAACTTTTAGTATATTTTAGTACCTAAACGCATTTTCTGGTATTTCTACAACTCGGATTAACGATCCATCACTTCCAGTATCTTCATCACACTTGCATCTTCGTTATAAACAACTTCATCGGACTGGGTTATCTTCCCAGTCCGGGTTTGCCTTTTTTTGTGTATATTTAACTGTATATATACTAACTTTTTAATTTTGTCAAGCCCGGATGTCAAATTCGAGGTAGTTTATTGCTTTTATATATATATATATATATATATGCATATATAAGCAACTTTCACCACCACTGGGTTCTCTTCCCAGTCTTGGTTGACAACATTTCTGTCTCTATATATATATATATATTTATATTTCAGTTCGGCCTGAATTATTCTGTGGCCTTTTTACGGCTTTTATATATATTTATGCATATATAAGCAGCCTTCACCACCACTGGGTTATCTTCCCAGTCTTGGTTGACTACTTTTCTGTCTATTTATATTTCAGTTCGGCCTGGATTATTCTGTGGTCTTTTTAGTGCTTTTATATATAAATATGCATATATAAGCAACTTTCACCACCACTGCGTTATCTACCCAGTCCGGTTAACTACTTTTCTGTCTATTTCAATTTTAGTCTAGGCACAGGCGTGAAAATCCATCGCCCTTTTTAATATATATTTCAATTCTGTCCAACTTGGATCATTCCGTGATCAGACAACGCCAAGAACCTGAACAATTAGATGATGATAGAACTTTGTAGCAACTTCCACATCAAGCATCTCAACTCCGTCATCTATCGGACCAAAATGAATGGTGCTGTTGAAGCGGCCAACAAGAACATCAAAAAGATCATGCAGAAAATGTCCGCCAATCACAAAGAATAGCCTGACCTGCTGCCTCTAACTCTGTTAGTATACATGACATCAATGCGCACCTCTACTGGGGCTACCCCCTATTCATTAGTCTATGGTATGGAAGCAGTCCTTCCCATAGAAGTAAAAATGGAGTCCTTGCTATACTACCAAGAACAGTTTTTGGGTCCTTATGCGGCATTAATAGTGCGATTAACAATTTTCTTTGACATCTGACTCCATTATTGCATATGGGATGTCACACAGCTTACTTTAAGTGATCTCAACCTAGTATATGCCTGCACAAGGGACAAAACTTTGATAATAGATTTGCAAGCTCAAGAGATTTCGGAAAGAGATTTGGAAGCTGCTCTGAGGCTTGCTCATCCTGAGGTCAGTTATAACTTCCTTCTAACTTTCTTCAACACTTTGAACACTGGATTAAGGTCTATGTTACACAAATTTGATACTGCAGGCAATTAAATATATTGAGCCTCAACTCAGTTTGGCAGGGAAAGCTGGTAAACAGATGAAAGAATATACGTTGTCTATGAATATCAGAGAAAACATTTGAAAAAAATCAGGAATTTGTCTGAAGCACCGATTGAAGCTGTTTTTATAGATCCTACGTATGGAAAGGTACATGCAAGTTCTAATTTTATAAAATATGATATCTTGTTGAAGTGTTTCGGTCTTTGCCTACTGCATTGCTTAGATACATAAAACCACCTTGGTACTCTTCATTCTATTTCTCCTTCTACTAAGTAAACTATTTTCTGTTATTTGCATCAGTTTGAACGTGGAGAGGCCTTAGATAACATTACTAAAAATGTTAAACAAGCACTTGAAACAGAATTACATGTGGAACTTTTGAATTGGAAGATTTAACTGAGGTGCTTTCATGTGAGGTTAGGATTACTTCTTATTGCGTATCCAATATGTTAAACTCCAAAAACAGTTAGTTTCCTTAGATTTTTATAAATTACATGTGGAACTTGTAGCTTTGGCAAAATCATCTATCTGAAAAAGAAAGAAACTTTTGAATATCTAATCATTTCATCCCAATGCGGTTCCTCTTGCAAGGCGTGCAATCAAAGTGAATTTTTTAAGACAGGAGGACAAGACATTTGGATATATTTTTTCTAATATATCTCAGTTTTGAAGGGAAAAAGGTTCGTACTTTAGAAGCAGGGATTCGGGTTTTCGATATGGAGATTAGATGGTTCGAAAAATCTAGAAAAGTGCGAATTTGAGGATTTAGCACATATTTACATATAAACACACACATACACACACATCTTATGTAAGTTACACCTCTATAATCTTTCAATTCCAACATATAGGATTAATAGATTATCTCTTGTACTGAAACCACCATGTACTTTGAGATTCCTTGTACTGAAGAGTAAATTACTTGTACTAAAACCCCCATGTACTTTGAGATTCCTTTTACATTGTTGATACCCATGCTCCTCCTACATATTCCATATGAATCTCCTTTTGCATGAGTAAAATAGAAGGATTTGAGCACATGATTTCATCATGATTATCACTAAATACGTAATATCTGTAAAAATATAGTCGTTTATCCATGAGTAAAGTTTCAACTAGTTTCTATATAATACACTGCGTGACCTTTTCTCTTGTTCCTCTTTGATCTTGGCTTATTATATCCGTAAAGCATTTTATTGTTTCACACAATGCACAAGCACAAAACAAGCTGAAAAAAAAGCCTCTGAAGAAAAATTATACTCTCTGAGACTGATTCATTTGAATGTTTTCATAGTCAGCTATTGAATTTAGTATCTTCTGTCCACTATGCAGATCTCAAATAAAAAAGGAAGCATAGCTGATAAGATTCTGCATGAGCTTCTTCAAAATAGTGACTCAGCCCAGAAATATATGCAGGGATCCAGAGGCAAGAAAATAGTCTGAATTTCTTGTAGCAGTATAGCATCTTCTATCCAGGAAACTCTTCCTTCAAGTCTTCAAGAATAATGAAACATTTTTGGTTTTCGTTATTTTTTTATATAGCTATAATACAAGTTATCTGGTCTTGAACTTGACTCCTCGTGTATTATGCATGTTTAGTGCATTTTAACAGTCGTACGTGAGTATTTCATGACCGTACAAATTTCGTTTTCTCTTAAATTATTGCTATTTTGTGCTGTTTGAAATGGTTAATTGTATTGTTAGGTGAATGGCTATCTGGTTCAGCTGGGATGGGTCTTACTCCACATGTCATCACCATTGCGGTAGGAGAAGTATGCACCTTATTAATCTGTATCAATGTTTTACACTTGCAATCAGCTTCAAATTTCCATTCAGTTCTACTGTATCTCTATTTTGTTGAAAAGTTCCCATCTTCAGCTTGGTTGTTTAGATTTCTTTGCTTTCTCATTCAGGACACAATTGGGAATGGTAAAGCTATAACAAAAGTGCAATGTCTAACTAGTGCAGCTGCTGCGTTGAAGGATGGGAAAAGTGTTATCTGCAGTCCTTGTACAGTTTGGGAGACTAAACTTTTTGTTATTTTATTTCAGTAGGATAAGGAAAATAGATTAACGTACACACAAGAATAAATTGACGAAGTACTTGGTGGGTGGGTAACTTTTGTGAGCAGGTACATGTAGAGCCTCGAGTTAACGGTAGATGTACAGGGACGTTACACTTGTATTTTGGGAGAAGGTTGTTTTGCACATGATTAGGTAGTGCACCACATCTTAATTTTATGGATAGTTTGGTATATTTTGTGGATGTAGTCAAATTCGTAATTCAATGTACGTACTAGTAATTATATTGAAAAGTAAATTTGAAACTGTAAATGTATGGTATTATTGGGATATATGGTATTTTGAAACATAGAATGCTTACATTTTGACTTTAAATATTTTGGATTGTGTTTTTAAATAGACAACGCTTTTAGAAAAAACGTTGTCTAATGTGTCAAATAAACGACGCTTTTTAAAAAAAACGTTGTCTAATGTGTACAATAGACAACGCTTTTAGAAAAAACGTTGTCTAATGTATCTAATAGACAACGTTTTTCAAAAAAGTATTATAAAATGTGTTAAATAGACAACGATTTTTTTGAAAAAAACACTGTCTAATGTGCCCAAAGGCAACGTGTTTTAAACGTTGTCTATTTATGTCTAAAAACGTTGTCTATTTGACACATTACACAATAATTTTTTAAAAAAACGTTGTCTAATGTGTCAAAAGACAACGTTTTTTAAAAGTTGTCTATTTGTGTCTAAAATCGTTATCTATTTGACAAATAGACAACGCTTTTTTGAAAAAATATTGTCTAATGTGTCAAAAGACAACGTTTTTTAAACGTTGTCTATTCGTGTCTAATAGATGACACTGCTAACCACGACACTTTTGGGGGACCTATTACAACACTTTTTAAACGTTGTCTATTTACTTTTTTCTACTAGTGAGTAAAGACTCAGAGAACTGGCAAGAAGCCATGAAATTCGAGATGGACTTCATGTATGAAAATCAAGTATGGACTTTGGTTTCAGCACCTGAGGGCATTAAGCCTATTGGGTGTAAATAGGTCTTTAAGAGAAATACTAGAGAGAATGGCAACCTATAAGGCCAGACTGATTGCAAAAGGTTTCAAACAAAGACAAGAAATTAACTATGACGAAATCTTCTCACCAGTAGCTATGCTCAAGTCCATTCAGATTTTTCTTGTGATTGCAGCTTGCAAAAACTACAAAATTTGGCAAATGGATGTGAAAACGGCCTTCCTCAATAGGAAATTTGAGGAGGATGTGTATATGACACAGCCAGAGGGTTTTGTTTCAACGGTTGGAACAAACCAAGTCTGTAAGCTACAATGATCCATTTATAGATTGAAGCAAGCTTCTCGAAGGTGGAACATCCATTTTGATGAGACAAACAAAGAGTTTGATTTTATCAAAAATAAGGATGAACCATGTGTGTACAAGAAGATTAGTGAGGGCGCTGTATCATTCCTTGTACTATATGTTGATAATATATTACTGATAGGGAATGATATTCTAATGCTACAGTCAATTAAAATATGATTATCTAAATATTTCTCCATGAAGGACTTGGGTGAAGCATCCTATATTTTGGGGATAAAGGTCTATAGAGATAGATCTAAAAAAATGCTTGGCTTGTCCCAAGGAACGTACATTGACACGATGCTAAAGAGGTTTAGCATGGAAGATTCCAAGAGAGGTCTCATGCCGATGAGCTATGGAATACATCTCTCCAAGAAACAGGCCCCAAAGACACATGAGAAGAGAGACCGTATGAGTAAGATACTTTATGCTTCAGCAATAGGATCTATTATGTACGGTATGATATATACTAGACCGGATATCGCTCATGCACTTAATGTAACAAGCAGATATCAGTCAAATCCAGGGGAAGAGCACTAGAAGGCAGTGAAAAATATCTTAAAGTATTCAAGAAGAACTAAGGATGTATTTCTTGTCTACGGTAGGTCCGAATTAAAACTAGAGTGCTATACAGACTCAAGTTTTCAAACAGACCAAGATGACAGTAAATCCATTTTGGAGTATGTATTTACCTTAAACGGTGGCGCTGTGAGTTGAAAGAGTTCCAAGCAGCAAACAGTTGTTGATTCAGTGACAGAGGCAGAGTACATAGCTGCAAGTGAAGCTGTTTGGATGAAAAAGTTTATAAGTGAACTTGACGTGGTTCCTAGCATTAGAGGAGCAGTACCTTTATTATGTGACAACATCGGAGCTGTTGCACAGGCCAAGAAATCCAGGTCTCATCAGAAATTCAAACACGTGTTGCGGCAGTTTTATTTGATTAGAAAGATCATTAAAAGAGAAGATTTCACCCTAGAGCGAGTGGACACTCAAAATAATATTGCAGATTCATTTACTAAAGCTTTAACACAGCAACAGTTTGATCGTCACTTAGAGAGGATGGGTATTAGATACCATGACGATTGAATTTAGTGTAAGTGGGAGATTGAAAGTAGTATGCACACAAGCCAATCATGTATAATGATAAAGCATATACTTTGTAACAATCTTATTCATTTATTAATAAAAGAATTATTTATTTCAAGGTGTTTATATTATCTACATAATGTTGTTATATTTAAATGTGATAAACACATAGTTTTAAGCAATGTTTTTAGAATCATGATGATGATGATCATGTTAATGAGATCTAAATTCTTAGATAGCTTAAAACTAAAATAGTTCCCAATCGATGGATTACTAAATAGGGGATTAGTGAATCCGGATAGATTGGTACATACGTTACTTGCTCTTTGGAAGAGGATGATCGATATCATAATCATTTGTGTGGAGACACTAAAGCAAGTATGTAGGTGCTTATTGGAGAATAATAACACTGAACGTGGCTCTCTAAGAAATATCTAATGGAGTTTTACTCGCCTATCAATAGAAATTCTTTTAGTGATAGTAGTATAAGTAATCTTTAAACTTGAGATCATCATAGTATCTTATGTATGATGAGTTATACTTTGACATGTCCCTTAAGACTCTAAGGGTCTATCAAAGGGTATAATTGGGTATAATTAATTATACATGAAGATAATGAATGATCAATAAAGGATCTAGCACTTCTAGTAAAAGAAGTGAATGTCATATGTGATTCGATAAATGATAACTCAGTAGTCTTTGGCCAAGGCATAATGAAATTAGAAAGTAATTTTTAATTTGCATTATCGGAGTTTGTGCTTTTAGGATCGGAATATATATAAATAAATAAAATAAGACTTGATAGTAAATTCATATCTTATATTTGATTGAGACATTATATAATAGAAGAAATGAATTGTACGATAACTATTTACTCAAAGGTTCTTTTATGATTAATGTTGAAATTTATATTATCTGAAAAATCGTTGAGCGCTAAGAGGACTTACCCTTATTGTAGAATAAATATTATTTATTTAAATGAATTAATAGTTAATTTATTTATTTAAATAAAATTATAATTGTTCTAATTAATTTATTCACAACCGGTTTAATATGGAGAAACTAAAGGGTCACACCATAAAAGAATGAATATTTATTTAAGAAGCAAATGGCATAATCGTAATAATAAATTAAGTGTAGCTAATTTAATCTATGGTGATAAAATAAATTGAATAGCTTAATATTTACTATTTAATATTTTAAAAATATTAAATATAAATTAATAAGAGGAGTCTTATTATTATTATTAATTTGAATTCTTAAAGGAGTTTGAGAATTAAATAATAAAAGTAATCTCCTATATTCCTAATAAGATTAGGAGGTAAATTAATTAAAAGAGTTTAATTAATTGCTCCTAATAAGATTAGGAGGCTTAATTAATTAAAAGAGTTTAATTAATTAATATGAAACCCTAATCCTAAAATGGTTAGGAGGGTTACCTACATCTATAAATAAGAGGAGTCTTATTTTGATTAAGGACTAATGCAATTTCAATTGTTGGGAGAGCACACATTTTCTAGAGAGAAAAATTAAGGTTTTGTCAATAACCCACCTTCTTAATAGTTGTTCATCTTTGGTGGGTCACCTCTAGAGGCCAAACACTTGGGTGGCTGACGTTGATCAAAAGAAGGAATCACACCCGGTAGATTCAAGTTGAACAAGGAAAGGATTGGAGTTGAACTCGTACTTGAGGAAACACGAATCTTCAAGGATATGATTCGTTCTTCATCTCTTTAGATTAATTTAATAATTGCACATAAAGGATGATCCGGATTCATGGTTTGTAAAATTTTTAAAACTCTATTTTTATACTTCTGCTGCTATGTACGTAATTGTTGCATGCTATATTGATCTTACAATCCTAACAGTAATTCACAACAACGAAGCGACCTTCCACCTCTACTTATTTCCCACGTGTCCCACTCAACAAAACAAGATGGAAGTTATATAAATATTTATTTCAAATCTGTTTTTAACCTTTACTCTTCAATTTTTGAATTCTGAGTTTTCAAAACTTTTGAGCTTTCAAAAACCCTAGCTTTCTCAGAGTTCGAATTAGTTAAAAACTTTCGGTTTAGTTTCCTATTCAACCTCTATCAAGCAATGGTTGGTGCTCAAGTCATCCCTGAAAATCAGCTCTGTTTTGGTACCTTCACCTAGTTTGTGAGACATTTCTGGAAGATTCTATCACTGGTGAAGAGGGCTGGATTAGAAGAGGCTCTTAACTCCGACACCAAGATCTACACAAAGATGGTGACCGAGTTCTATTAGAACGACTCCTATGAAAAAGGTGTTCTGACCACCAGGGTCAAGGGCAAGAAGTTTAGGATCGTGGCCAGAGATGTTAGCAAGGCTTTGGGATTTTCTGAAAAGGGCATCACAACATTAAACATCATCAATGTCAAATATGGGCTGGAGCTGATGGGGCATGTCGAGAAATCTGGGGTCAGAGGGAGAAGAAAGAGTTTCCTTATAACTTTAAATTCCTTATCGAAATTATAGGCAAATGTATCTTATGCAAGGACTCTGCACATAATCATGTCAACAATCTTCAGTTGAGTTCATGAAAATAAGGATGGATTTTATTTATATTTTGCTTGGATGGATGTGTCAATAGATTACTGATGCCGCCCAAAGGAGAGCTACAAAGAAGCATACCACCAAGATGCTTTATGGGCGGTTCATTAGTATCCTACTAAAGAAGCTAGTGGTGGAGCTTATTGGGGAAGGAAAAAGTGAAACCTTGAATGTGAACAAAAAGATAACCCCAAAGCTCTTTAAAAACTAGGAGAAATGTCCGGCCAAGATTCTTCACTCCAGATAGACCGAAGATAGTCAGGCAATGCTGAGTGAGGTGCAGAAACCCTCAAAGAAAGTCCAGTATGCATCCTCTGATGATGAAGTGGCTGATGAGGGTGAGTCTACTACCATCTCAAGGAAGAATAAAGGAAAAATAAAGTTAATAAAGATAAGAGCACCTTCTCCAGTTGCTGCTAATAAAGAAGAAGATCAATCCCAAGGTTTTGATGCCCTGCCCATCATCAATCTTCCACAACAGATAAGCCACATGGTTAGAAAAAGAATAAATTAGAAACGAATAAGGAAATAGCTAATGAGAATTCTACAATCTCTCAACTTATTGCAAATAAGAAATGAAAACACAACACGAGTTCTAAGAAAGCTTTGCAGTCTCCGATCGTCGAGCAGGTGCAATCTCCGATTGTAGAGCATGATGAAGAAATGGTTGTAACAGCTGAGCAGCTTGAGCCAACTGAGAATATTGTTGAAAACGGCTGGGATGGCTGATGTGTTGGAGCCTCAAGAAAATGTTGATGAGATGGATGTGAAGGAACCAACTCCTGAGCCAAAGAAGAAAAGAGGAAGGCTTGTTCTTGCACCAAACAAGCAAAAGCAAGTGAGGTCTATAGAACCCACAAAAGAGAAAGAACTAAGTTCTAAGGGGGAGTATTCCACGACTACTCCTCACTCACCCAATGAGTTTGTTGCACCTGCAAATATCATTGATTCTGTTATTGCAGACATTATTGTTGGAGCGAGCTCTCCTGTTTCTGAGCAACCTGTTGCATCAATTGAAGGGGAGCTTCAAGAGACTGTATCCTCAATCCCTCATTTGTCTCTAGAAGCAGAAATAGCACCATTAGCTGAAGAAGAATAACCCGAAGTCGTGATAAATGGTGTAAGACAAGCTGATCCAGAAGTTATTCCTGAACCCCATTGCACTTTTGTTACTGAACAAAATAGTCAATTGTATTCCTTTCTTCCGATCATGTCGCTGTTCCAAGTTCTTCTTCATGATAATCTAAGCTTTATCACCTGGACATTCAAGAATTATCCTAATGTGATGGTGATTGCTTAGAATTATCCTCGAGTCTTCAAGTATGCTATGAAAACCTTCCTGATAAATCATTCTCTTCTTTCCTTAGACATGATAAGATTTATTTTATTCCCAAAAATTTTTCGTTCTGTCAAATCGTTATCTCTCAATTGCAATGACAAGGTGGTATAATCATCCTCTACGATCTCTGAGCAACCAACTACTACTATTTGTTTTAGTGATGAGTCCCAACATTCCACAGATGCTGTAAATAAATCAAATTCTTCAATCGTAGAGTCCCAAAACTCTAGTGATCGTGTAAATTCTCCTACCACTCCAAACGTAGAGTCCCAACACTCTATGAATGATGGATATAACGAGTTTTCTCCAATTACAGAGTCCCAAAACCCCACGATCGATGTACAGAATCCTAGTTCTCCTACACAAATATTTATTCCAGATCATCCACTTTCTCCTTCATCAATAAATATATCAAACATTCTTTCAACGCCACTAACATCACCTCTACATCCCTCCTCACCTAAACAAACTATACAACATATAACTCATATACAGATTATAGAGCCTCTCACTCATAGAGATGTACCCTCAACCTCCAATAATGAATGTTTTGACCTCACTCTTGCCCTTGCAAATATAAGCCAGAGTGATAAGGTTGACCAAAAAGAAATGATTGAAAGAATACTGATCAAGTTTTAGAGATCCCCTCAAAACCTCAAGTTCAAGAGCTGATACTATCCATTACTGACGAAGACAACACCAGTATTGGGTGTTCCTCCATAGACCAAAAGCAAAACTTGAAGCGCATTGTGGACACCTCAGCAAGAGTTCCTGAACAAATGTATAAGGCCTTCAAGGACGAACTGAAAGCTCTTCTCAAGGACATTATTGAAAATTTGAAGAAAAGGGATGCAATCTTCCTTGAGCGCCTTCAAGAACAAAGAGTGGTTGTGCTAGTCCTTAATGAGACTAATAGCAACAAAATGTCCTCTCTCGCTAGCAAAGTGTTTGAATTGAGTGCCTCCCTCATCGATTTTAAGAAAATGTACAGACAACAAGTTGAGCAAACCAGACAAGCACTTCAGCGCACAGACAATGACATGGCACTTGTACATCAGCAACGTAAGCAAGCAGAACAGAGTCTTTAACAGAATCGTACTGATATTATTCTATTTTGCACCCAAATGCAAGAGTTGGTACATAGTGTCCAAGTTCTTTCGACTAAAGTCGATGGACTCAATGCTGATAAAAGGGGAGAGGAAAGTATAATAAGGAGAAGGATATCACCACCCTCCAGAGAGAAACAACATCAATCTACGCCCCCACTTCAAGCACTCCCAATAAGTGATCGAGGCCACTTCCGTTAAATTCGTCGAGTGCAGTAACAGCAACTGGCTCATGACTTCCAACAAATGATCCCATGTTTGAAAATAGAAGTCTTCAAGGGATTTGTATTTAGGGGGAGTAGAGCTTTAATATGTCAATTATTGGTCCTCGACCCTCTGCTGAGGAGATGCAAAGAATAGAAGTTGAATGTAGGGAGGACTATAATCTTAGAGTTTCTTTTGAGAAGAAAACTCTTGAAAAAGAAAGGGGGTACAAGAGAAAGAGGTAATAATCTTCTATTCTTTATTGTAAACCAATTCGCTCTTGTACAAAGTGCGTACATATTAATAAAATTCATTCTTTCGATGTAGAGATACAGTCTTTTACTGTATGATAAGACATGTTTATTATTATGTTCTCTGCATCTTAAAATTGATTTTTGATCTGAAACTATTGGTTTTGTCATCATGAAATAGGGGGAGATTGTTAGGAATGACTATGCTCTGTACATTTACATTTGATGATGTGATCATAATGTATATTTGTATCAGTAGTTTTTTGTACAGTCCTTAACTGAGATATCTATGTATAAGGATTTTAAAATAGAATGATCAAACTTGTTATGTTGATCCTTTGAGCTGATTTAATAAATATATAATAAGATCAACTGATCGTATAGTCTTGTTAAACGATCGTAAATTTATTCTATCATTCTGTATAAATTATAAATGTTCGCAAAGTTAACTCAACAATCATTGAGCGACAGCTAAGGCAAAGTAAAGATTCAAAGAGACAACAAGATCGTTGAGCTGTCCTCGACATCGTAGAGCTGCAAAGTGCTCAAAAGTCTTCTCAAGCATCAAGGAGTTAAATTTCATAAGGAAGAAGACAGAGTATCGTAGAGATGGTCGTAGAGCAAGACGTAGAACTTAACACTACGTTCTTCTTCACTCCACTATCGACCAAATTTATATAGCATGTTAGAACAATCTTATGTCTAACAACATCAAAGGGTCCCTAGAAGAAGATTTCAAGACACGTTTCACCATCTTCAAATTCAGATCAGAAGATTCAAAGTGTGGTTAGTCTAAACTGCCATATAGAAGATGTGACACCACTAACATGTGGTAGGTGAGACAACTTACTGATGTGACCTGACCAGAGCCAAAAGAAAACCTATCAAGTCGGTCTAGAAGTCAAGATCAGAAGAACAATCAGAACAAGGCATTAAATGAACCAACGAGAACTCTTCAACGAATCAAATTTCCAGATGACTATAAAAGTCGTACGAGAATTCAAATCTGAGTACGAATCACACAACAAAAAGTTAAACCTCTGTCAAAATATTCAAAGCTCTACTCTATGTTTCTGAATGACTTGTTCAAAGCTGCTAAGTACCTAAAGAGATAAAGCATCATTGCAAAGCTTAACAGTACCTCATCAAATCAATATTTAGTTGTGATTCAAGGGTCGGAGGATCCTGGTCTTTGTGACCAAATTGGGGTTAGTCTGGGGATCCTAGTCTTTGTGACCGAATTGAAGTCTAAGTGACCTGGTTTGTGTGACCGAATTTTCGAGACTCAATGACTCGAATGAACCTAAGTGGTTCAGTTGTAAATGGTCTGAGGGACCTTATCCTTTAATGGATATCCTACTCGGAGGAGTAGAAGAGTGGATTAGAAGTTGTTTAGTCTTCGAACCATTTAAAAATATCTTGTGTTCTTTACTTTATGTCATATAACTGTCATATCTGCTATAACTCTGATTCATATGTTAAGTAGTTTATTTTCAAAGAGCTAAATTCAGAATTGTGTTTTTACTCAATCTTTAAGGGGAGTTTTCTAAACTAATATTCCGATGTGCTAAAATAAATTGAACAAATTTATTATCTTATAAAGACTCTTTTAAATAAGCAAAAGTTTTTAAAGATCTATTCAACCCCCTTCTAGATCTCCATTGTATCTTTGGGAAATAGCATTTTGTATATCATTTCAAAGGTTAAAATTAAAAAAAAAACAAAAAAATATGAAAAGAAAATGACATCTACATTTTAATTTTTATTATTTGTGCTCTATTTTATTTTATAGAATTGGAATAGAGAGAATTACATGTCACTTTCGTAGCTATATAAAAGAAATTGTAAAATTATAAAATATATGTTGAACTTTAAAAGTAGAATAAAGTGCATGTCACTTTACCAACAAAAAAAAAATATAAAGGATAAAAAAATACCAAGTGATGATGTCAAAATTCCACTCTTTATATTTCACAAAAGGAATCTTAGTTGCTAGTTATTGTTTAAAAATAATTATGTTTCTTATTATACAGCTATTAGAGAACACGAGAGGTGAAGGATGATGTGAACTTTATACTAGATCGTAAAGAAAAATCTCATATAAGTGGCAAATGCAATTTAGTGTAGGTTGATATATGTCTTAACCTCTCTTCTTAGATTGCTAGCTTTTCAAAGCGGATCAAAGGGTTTAAGGTTTGTATCGTTGATACTTTTATTGAGAATCCATACTTGCAAGTCGGGTCTGGTAAACGGGACGACCTGCACAAAGGGCTATCTTAACCGCCATAACTGGGTAGATGGGCCGACGAGGACGTTGATTTTGTAAGGTGGGTGTATTGATGCGAACTTCAAACTAGACCGTAAGGAGCCGACAAGGACGCAAGGAATAGTCTCACGTCATTTGCAAATGCAATTTGATGTGGGTTGATATAGGTCTTAGCCTCTCTCCTTCGCCACCTAATTTTTCAAGGTGTATCAAAAGGACTAATGTTTGTATCAAGGGACACCTCACGTTCTTGGGTGAGTTGTCCATTATAGTAACAATATTTTGAAAAAGGAAATTGATATTACCATAACACTTTTCATGTGTAAATATTATTTTTTATTGTGGATTTATCAGTTTTCTTTAAAAAATTATAGAAAATCCTTTTATACATAATATAAAAAATAGTGTATTCAATTATATAAAATCGCGTCGTTTTTGTATAGTAGCTCAAGTAAATTATGTGCAATATATCTCGCCTCCTTTTTTGCCAAACTATTATATTTCACAAATAAATAGTCATAATTTTATTATCATGTCATCATTACCAAGCAAAATGCTCAATAAACTGAAGAATGAACATGAAATACAAATATATTTTTGAGATGCACAAGTTTGTGAATGAGACTCCTTTTTGTAAAATGATAATTTATTATACCTATATTATCTACACAAATTTTTTAGAATAAATAATAGGAAGATAACATGCTTAAATTATTATTATTATTATTATTATTATTATTATTATTATTTCTTTATCCCTGCGTTTGGACTGAATGATATTTTATTTTTCCATGTGGCTGGTGGAATATTGGAAATATAATCAGATTTTGAGCCCACTTTATTTATAGAACTAGTAGTCTAGTACTAGTGCGAGTATTGAGTATCTCCTGCGGCATGCACAAATTCTAGATTATATTTAGTTTAGGAATACAGATCTCGTTCTAGTAAATAGATTAAATATAGTTCATAAAATTTTCTGACGAGGCACAAAGATTATATCAAGAAACAAGAGTTGGTGGATTATAATTATGACTATAATATTTAATATATTTAAATGGGAGAGATGACTAAAGAAGAAGGATGAAAATAGGGATGCTGAAGAAGGAGAAGCAGCTGAAGAAGAAGATCAAGGGTCCAACGGATATAAAAAAAATTAGAACGGCTAAAAAAGTTTGGTCAGAACGGTAATTAAATAGCAACGGATAAAAATTAAAAATATTAATTAGAAAATCTATAAATGCGTATAATGATTTAATATATTTTATCATTAATTATTTTAATCTTTTAATTGTAATAGAGTTTTTTTTAATTTATTAATTATTTTAATTTTTTTATATTATAATACAGGATAGATCGCGCTAGAATGATTGAAAACTAAAACACATCTGATTGTCATGATGATGTCATATGAATTAAATATAATCCAATTGTCCATCTGGAGATATCCTTTTAGACATATAATTGAGGTACATCAGACAGACAGACAGACAGACAGACAGACACTGTAATTATTTCTGCCGACTCATTGAGGTAGTCTGATCAAATTGTTTCTTCTACAACGCTCTCTCTTAAATGTTTGTTTCTCTCTCTAAGGAGACTTTTTCTCACTCCTATTTTCTTCTTGCGAATTCTGTAACTGGTATTTTTTTTACAGGCGAATATGAAAATCAACAATCGGTAGCTGATTACTCCATTGATTCTCATTAATTTGTCGAAAAATCAGTTCAATTTCTTCAATTTTCATCGGTTCTATTACAATCTGCGGGTTTTATTTCAAATAGTAAGTATTGTTATGGGTAATTTGTGAACTTTGTTTATAGTTTTGATTTGGTTGTTTCGAGAAATTTTATGGATTTATCATTTATTTACCATATATCTGGTTCTGGTTCTGGCTCTGGTTCTGGTTGCTGGTAAAATTTAATAGAAAGTAATACAAATTTTTTTTTTGGGAATTTAGTTAAGTTACTCCGGTTGTAGTAGGTTTCATGAAATGAAAGTTTTATCTTTTTTGAAAAATAAGATTCTGTGTCTTGATTTTTTTTAGTTTTATAACTCAGAGCAGCTAAGTGAAACTAATTTGAACCAAAGTAGTATTAATACCTAATTAAGATTGTAAATCCTTGGGATTCAATATGGGAACCTGTCTTTGAAATCTTAAGAGTTCAGATAGTACTTGAAACTTTTTTGCTTTTTGCTTTTATTTTTAAAAAGTTTTAGCATGATTGCAATGGTTAACTACAGCCATTTTATTTCTTAAGAGAAAAAAGAACATAAATTTCAGTGACTTATTTGGATATTTGTGTTAGCCGTTTCCTATTTAAGAGAGCCTATAGTCACAGAAACAATAAATTGGTGTAATGTGAACACAGTCTGCACCCCGTACACAGAATGACTTTAACCAGCTAAAGATTCCGTATGTTTGTTTGCAATAATATGGATGAGATAGGACTATTTGTACCAAATTAAAGCCTTTAGGTATAGATCTTGCCCCATGATTAGTCCTTTATTTAATTCCATGGACTATATATTATCCATTCTAAGGTAATTTGATACCTCTAAAGGAGATTATATAATATCACCCTCTATTTGGGATTATAAATCATCAAATGGCTATGGAATCAAATAAAGGACTAATCATAGAATAACATAGTGTTTGGTGGTATTATGTTAGTACAAATAGTCCTATCATATCCATCATTTTTGAAAACAAACATAGCTTTAAAGAAGAGGAATGAATTATTTTTGTTCATCTTTGTGTAGTAGCAACAATAGAGTTTGAAGTTGTTTTATATGTCAGTTACCAATAACCCTTTTGCCTCCTCTTTTTTCCCTCATTTTAATTCTGTTCAATAGAGAAAGAGGCGTCTTCATTCTTCTTTCTCTATCTTCTTATTTGGAGACGTCTCTAAAGAATAATTTTTTGGAGGATGTCATTCTGGAGTCTCCTTTAAGTCAGTTACCTGATTTTATCTGATTGAATTTGGCTGTCCGGTTAAGAAGCGGTCTTTTAGCAATCTTCGTTTCCATGGACTCGAATCTTAAAATAATGGATGACCTTCTTTAAGATGACACGTCTTTCATTAATTTTTAAGTGAATTATTATGCAATTTCACACCGCAATGAAGTACGAGCAACATCAAAGTGTTGCTTGATCCTTGATGCATTTGCCACCACATTGTTTGCGTTTGTTTGTTTTTTCCTTATACACGTGTTGAGGTTATCGCTGTTCAATTTCTTCTAATGATTCTCTTGTTTTATATCAAGAAGAATGGCTGGACAAGTTGTTCCCAATCGATCAACAGTTTCCCTTGATGAGTTTGAGATTGTTGAAGGTGATGCTGATCACCTTAAGACTGTTTTAGCATCACCAAGACGGAGTAGTCCGCGAATTGACCCAATAACTATAAAACTTAGACATAGACTTGGTAGGGGTCCATTTGGTGATGTTTGGTTAGCGACTCATCATCAGACAACTTTAGATTATGAAGAATATCATGAAGTCGCTGTCAAGATGCTGCATCCTATTAAGGAGGATTACATCAAAAAAGTATTTGATAAGCTGGATGATTTGTTTTCTAAGTGTCAAGGATTAGAAGGTGTCTGTCGGCTGCATGGTTTTTCAATCATAAGTGGAAAGGTAAATAATTTTTTTTCTACTGATACAATACTGCGACTTCGTTACCCTTCTTACTAAAAGTTATATGTCCTTCTAGTTATGTGCTGTTATGAAATTCTACGAGGGATCAGTCGGTGACAAGATGACTCGCCTTAAAGGGGGAAAACTCTCCTTGCATGATGTTCTGAGGTGATGTTTGTCTACTGCAGATGAATTTTTTTCTTTAATTGTCTTATTTTGTATCTAAATTTTCTCGAGGCATATTATGGCAGATCTTATATTCAGAATCCACTGTTTTTGGTTTCCTGTTAATGTTTTCAGGTACGGAACTGATCTGGCTCAGGGAATTATGGAACTACACTCGAAGGATATTCTAGTCCTTAACCTTAAACCTTTTAATTTCCTTTTGAATGAAAATAACCAGGCAATTTTGGGGGATTTTGGAATTCTTCATGCACTGCTGGGGATTTCATTGCCTAGTTCAGATATGACTCGAAAACTTGGTACGCCAAACTACATGGCTCCTGAACAATGGGAACCAGAAATAAGAGGTCCAATATCCTTTGAGACTGATTCTTGGGGATTTGCTTGTAGCATTGTAGAGATGTTTACCGGAATTCTACCTTGGTGTGGTATGTCTGTTGATAACATATACAACTCAATAGTGAAAAAGCAAGAAAAACCGAACGTTCCTGAAGGCCTTCCTCCAGCAGTTAAGAATGTTATCATGGGCTGTTTTGAATATGATTTCAGGAGTCGTCCATCGATGGTAGATATATTACATGCTTTCAAAAGGTATCTCTCTAACTATGATTTCATGCTCATTACTATTTTCTGCTATGAAGGCATTTGTGTTGTCCCAAGTTTCACTCACACATTGGGTCAAGATCGCGGATTCAACCACTAATGTCATAGGTTCCCTTTTACCGAATACTCCAACTTAATATTTAGATAAGGATATGATCCACAAACTAGATTATTTACGGGAGATTGATAAATTATAAGCTTAGAGGCAACTATTGGCATTACAAACGTGTCACATTTAATGCAGTGATAATAAGTTTCCATTTATGCAAACAAGGTAAGGACGTAGAGACCAAAGTTTTGAATCTGTATTGTTTCTGGTTTTACATCAGCAAATACTAAATTAGGACACTGTAACATTTCGAGAAAAAGGGTTTATCGATTTGTTTCCAATAGAAACTAAGTTAATACCTGTCATAGAGCAGGAATGAGAAATCAACATCAACAGCAAGGACCTCTGACTATTATTATTGTCACAGAAATGTAGTCATCTGATCAGTTGAAATTATTATTTATCTTAGGTTGCTCAAAGAATATTAACACATTAGAAAAATATTCTTTTTAAATGTTGTTCCTGATAAATCCAACAATGAAAACTTGTTTTTTTTTGTTTAGTAAGAAAAAAAGAAAGAAGAAAACCATTCCTCAATATTGAATAAGAGTCACTTATCATACTGAATATAATGTCAGAGGATATGTCAAGTTATTTTCCCACTTATTTGTGGGTGTTAAGATAGGAACCACCTGACTGATATGAGATACTGCTATGATACCTTACACACTGATATGGATATTATAGAAATATTAGGATACTATTGTAGCCATATACATTGATTAGCTCATTATTAATTAGTCTGAATACTCATATGTTGTCTTAAATATGGAATTAAATTATAGTAAAAAAATATATTATGATATTACTTTTGCAAATTAAGCACTTATTCAATGCTCAATAACTTTGAAAATAACAAAAAACAACAAGAATAACAACTATAATAAAAGCATCATCTTGGGAGGGCGATGCCTCAAGTTTTGAAGAGAGTCAAAAGACATAATTGCATAACTTCAATGTGTAGATCGTATAGATAACTATTAAGCATATACAAAATATATGTGCCTTTGCACAATTGAGTGTAGATCAAAGTAAAATACATATTTTCAGCTCACTCTGCCTGTGCATAAGCATTACCTTTTTTAGGGATGAAGAGGCTTTGGAGGCTTTTCTTGCCTTTTTGTTTTTTGGATGGAGGAGTATCTTCCTAGTTTATTTGATATTTGTGCTAGATCCTCAGGTGTCAATTTTAGTTCATGGGATTGCTTATATGTAGTCAAACTCAAACTTGCTTATAATCATTTTAAAAAAGAAAAAAGTATTTGGTAAACTGCTTTTTGAAAAGTGCTTATAAGCTTGTTTATTGAAATAATTATAAATATTAATTGGTGCTTCTGCTTACAAGTAGAAATCCAATAAGTAGGTTTAATCAAGTATGTTACTATTATATCCCTACTTTATTATTTTATTTCTATTCTATTCCTACTTTATCGCTGTTATTATTCTGTACTTTTTGGTCATTTTCCCTAGAAATAAGTGATCAGCAAATTCATCAAATACCAAACACCTATATGCTTTTTTACTTGTTTTAAGTGCTTTCATTAACAAACACAATCTGCTTATAAGTAGAAGCAGTAAGCAAAAACAATAAGCCTTTCCTTTAAGGCAATCCCAAACATCCTCTAGCTATTCGTATGCTTATTTATATTTGGTGTAGCTGCAATCCTGCTCTTAGCACTTCTGGTTGATATATGTCTCTTTACGGAATATAAACAATTTCAATTTTGCAATCAATAATATACTGATATTCTGTTAATAAGAGAATAGTATCTGAAGGAACCAGCCAACCGTTAGGCAATAAGTGAATAAGAATGAAACATGATCATAATGTTTCTTTATTAGAACAAATTGTTGGTTTTGGGGGTTATTAGACTATGTAATAAGAGAGTGACAACTTGGGGTTATAAGTTGAAAAGAAGGATCTGATGTAACTGTCCAGGTTATGTGATAGTTACAGTGTTCTGGGTTATAAGGAATCGTATGGTATGCTAAATTAAGGGTCTTTGGGAGATTAGTGTTTGTGCTTGTTGAAAGGTTATTTAGGGTAGAATAAATTCGGTTCTTGATTATGAAGGCTTGAATGTGCTAGAAATTGATGAAAAGGTGTGTGATTAATAATATATATAAATATTGATGTGTGTGTGTGTATATATATATAACCATCTGAGGCAGGAACTTTTGATATCCATCCATTTAAGGTTTGTTTTACTTATTCTATTTATGAATCCCCGTGATATTTTGTAGAAAACTGCAATTACTTAGGCTCTAACATTGATTTTTAATAGGTAGAATGTGCTTGTAGGACATTCTCTTGCAATATCCTTAGTAATGCTCAAGGGAAAGTATATTACTTGTTTGTGCTCATCCTCTATGCTGAAAGCTATTTAATTTGCAGTTCCCAGGATGCAGTTTATTCTGATGGAGGCTGGACGGGTCTTGGGAGCAAGGCAATTACAGACAAATCAGCAGTTAATGGTTACACAGAGTGGTTCCTTTCAAAAGATAATCTCCAAGTGGGTGACATGGTGCGGTCTAGAAAGCCACCCAACTCATGCAAGCCTGAAAACATGGATGTCCCGGAAGGGACAATAGTGGGTTTAGAACGTGACACTAATCGAAGTGGGTTTGTTTTAGTAAGGGTACATGGGATCCATGACCCCGTAAGAGTTCATGCATCTACGCTGGAGCGAGTCACATTTGGCATGGCAGCAGGGGATTGGGTACGTCTTAAGAAGGAAGACAAGAAACACTCGCCAGTGGGTATTCTTCATTCCATCCGCCGTGATGGAACATTAGCTATTGGTTTCATAGGGGTGAAAACTCTATTGGGGGGCAGTTATTCTGACCTTGAGATGGCGGAGTCGTATTGTGTTGGCCAGTTTGTGAGGCTGAAGTCAAATGTTTTTAGCCCCCGATTTGAATGGCCTCGAAAAAGAGGTGGCGAGTGGGCCACAGGGAGAATTTTTCAAATACTACCAAATGGGTGCCTTGCTGTCAACTTCCCTGGTAGGTTGACGTTTGGAGACGAAAGCAGTAGTTTTTTGGCTGATCCAGCTGAAGTCGAAGTGATTTCGTTCAATACTTCTCCAGATATGATAAAAAAGTATCAGCATCTCGAGGATTTTCACTGGGCTGTAAGGCCATTATTAATCGCTCTGGGGCTATTTACCGCCGTGAAGTTGGGCCTTTTTGCTGGGAAAAAGGTGGGGAGGTCAAAGGTGAAGAAAATTCAGAATCCCGTGATACAGGATGATGGTCTGCACAAGGAGGGCCAGAACGGTGGATGGCTTCCTCCAAAGGTGGCCAATATAATCTTCAGGGAAGGCGTTACTGCACCTACCACTCGGTAATTCTCAAACTGAAGGCAGTTGCTCAAGGCAAGTGGTATAATGCAGTTGCTGGCATATAAACAAATCGTAACTTGGTCATCTGACGAACTATTTATGCTTTCTCATAACGTAGGTAGCTAAACTTTACAAAAATGATGTCTATATTGTAAATAGATGGTTGCTTGGACATAAATTTACCACTTGGATACTTATGACTAAAAAAGTTATTTTCTTGATATATGCTTAAGCGATTCATTCGCATGTTCACTAGATATGTTTCATCACTCTGCCTTGTCTTGTACAGTGAATTAAAACCTGATATTTTTTTCTAAGAAAAAGGCAATAACTGTACAATCAAATGAAAGGTGGTACTGATTTTTCATTTATAGAATTGCCATTTTTGTCAAATATACCCAATTGGGTGATGTTATTTTCAATACTCAGAATCCAGTTGAAACAGAAGCATCATGGAGTTGCTCAAATTTCTCTGTTATTTGGAGTTTATTTCTTTTTTGAGTTGGTGACTTTATTTTTTAGGTGAATGATGTTTGGACCTAGTGTCATATTTCATACAAGGCAAATACTCTGTTGATAAGAGAATAATTTTCATGGGATCATAAATTGATTGTATCTCCCTTTTTCAGCAGTCACTTGCATAATTTGTGCTCCCATGTTGAACCATTTGATAGTGAACTAATTTGTCAGTTCTATTTGTTTTTCTCTTTGTTAGGACCGGGAATGATTCGTTTCATTAAAATGTAACAACCAAATACTTTTTTTTTCATCTTTTTTTCAATAGTTATTCCATTTCATATTTGTTTCCTGCAATCTTAATGCAATATTAGAGATTTTTTTTAATACACTTCTCGGAGTTTATTAGAGCAATGGCGTATGGAATTAGTTAAACGACCTAGAATAGAGAAAAACTATGATCCTTTGTAACTCTATGGTTTTTGGAAGTAAATCGGATTCTTCTTTTAAACCACACATAAATGTGTGTGTAGAATGCAGTTAAACAGTGTTTGAGTTTCATGAGTCCAACATCAAGAAAATGACCTTCATATTACAAATGTTTATGAAATTTCTATTCTTGCACATTTCCCCCCAGGGGGCAGTTTTGTTGCCTCCCCTAAGCACCATTTGGTGTTGGTTTAATATGAGAAGGGAAATCTCTTTTTCTTTTCTTTTTTTATTATAGGAAATTACAGCATTTAGGATGGCAGATTGACTCCTGAGTTTTGTCCTAATATGGAAATCGTGCAAGAGCACACTACTAGTTAGGAATTAGGGTTCTTCCTTATCTGGGCAAATTGTCATATCTTTTTTTTTCTTTTTCTTTTTTTTAGCTGAAATCATAACGTTCCTGTCTAAGGTAGGAATGGATCACAAGATCTCTTGCACCCAAAGCCTTTAGTGCTGGCAAATTGTCATATCCCCACATTGCACTTTGATTCTCGAATATTCTTCATTATCCTGGTGTTGAGCAAAATCTAATTAAGCACAGAACGCAAGTATACGTGGTCAACAAGTAATGAAAAGTAAATCAAGTATCGTTCCTACGAGGAAAATAATTACAATTTATACTAACAAGTACCAATTTTGTATTATCTCAATTTTATTAAACAGTTAGATCAAAATGGTGAGATTTTATGAAACTAATTAACTAAATTAACACTAACTACCACAAGTTTAAAAATCAGATTATGGATATTTAAAATCACAACTTCACTTATTGCTTCACTTATATTAATATACTTCCCATTAATTATGTTCACTATTCAAGACTGTTAATCAGGAACTCGTTAGTATTTTATAACCACCTTCCGATGCATTAAAAACATATCAATCCAAATCCATAGTTGATAGAATTGCATTGAACACCCTAATTAACTAATTCACTATATTCCTATCTGAATTAAAATTAAAGAGAGTTTAAGCACATGTTCCCTTATTAAATTACATGTGGTGCGTAGGTATATCTCTATCCTAAGCACAAATTATGAATTACATTGCCATGCAAAAAACACAATCGCATGCTATCATGATCAGATCTAAACCTATAATATGTTTCTCAAGTTCATAGAGGTTATCACGTTAATTACTGCCCAGGCAATTAAGAAATTAAGTCCAAATCACAATAGACAGTTCCTTGAACAGATCACATTAATTAATGAAGAAATATATCAATATAAACTACACAATAAGATCCATCGCAATCTTAAAATAGGAATTAGTTCATTTTCATAGAATCAAACCCATAATTCACAATTGAGTAAACATTAAAATACAAGAATAAGAGTAAAGGAGAAGAATAAAAATCTGTATTCAGCACTCTTGACTCCCTCCAATGTCTCCTGCCTTGAATCCTTCACGCTCACCAAATTGCTTCAATCACCAATCTAATTTAGAACTACGGTTTTTGAATAAGATGAATGATAGCCCTCTAATAACTGACATAAGGTTCTATTTATAAGTCTGTTACAAATCCTAGTCAAATTATGAAATCCTACACAAGTTACAACTCAATTGCACTGATACATTAAAAAGTCAACTCTGGTCAACCCCTGATTTGGCGCGACCGTACTGCATTGGCAGAATTCATTTTTCTCTGACTGGAGACAAGCGCGGTCGCGCTTCACCCTAAGCCGAATTGGACGCAGCCGCGCTGCCCTGTTTCTGCAGATTCTTTAATCTTTTCATACTGCTTCATGCTAAATGTCGTCCGTTCAGTTCCAAGACATCAGATCTACAAAAAGAACACAAAATGCATGAAAAGTAACTACAAAACATAGGAATAACCAACAAATTTAGTTAGTTGATACTGGATTTGTAGATATGAAACCTACTCATCAAATACTTCCAAACTTGAACCATTGTTTGCCCCTAAGCAACACAACACAATGCAATGCACATACTAACAAATATGCAAACTAATATTATCATGCCTACGAATCCAATCACTAGTCAGTATGAAATTCACAAATTTGCCTGAGAGAAATCACAATATCATCAAACAGGAAATCCAACCAAGAACACGCCAATAATCCATATCATTCTGTAAATCAAAGCCTACCATCACTGATGTAGTGTGTGTTCATTAACCATTAAATTCACCTATAGTACAAATACATCACATAATACGCTTCTTAGAAAGACTCACAGTTTTAACTCAAGAACCTCAATAAACAAGTTAAGCTCCGGCTATGACTTCGTGGTAACTAAGCTAGGCACCAATATGGGATTTATTATTCTTTTATTCAATCACAAGAGCATTTTTCGCTCTTTCTCGCTTTTATACATGACTATGCAATGTCTAGTCCTCTTAGGCTTTTCAATGTTACCCATTTAGCGAGCTTTCGACTAACGACTCCAAAATCAAACAATTTTGGGGTGCTGGGTGTAGAGACATCCCCTAGGACTTACTTACTAGAATAACAAAAGCCATAGAACTAAACTAGCTAATGTGTTTATTCATATCTTTTGTTTTTATAATTTTCTTTCCCAAATTTTCCCTCAAACTTAAGTCTTTGCGTTATCATAGCCTTTACTACCAATTTACTGATTTTCCTTCATTAAAACTAAAATTTCCCACCAAAAGACAATTATGTGATCATTTATACTGAGAAAATCATAATGGCTACCCTAACGTGCTATCTGATTACATCAGTTTCAAATAGGATAAGATTTACATCATGCTATGACATTACAACTATACCTTGGTTATCAACACTGATAAAATATACTGTAATTCCAATCTCATCACAGGCCAAGTTAAATTCACACTAACTAATATGCTTGGATTCATGCAATATGATCTAACTAACTAAATGCAATAGATAAAGCAAATATTTTGTGGTTTTTGTGGTTTTTTGTATTTTTTTTCTTTTTTCTTTTATAAATATGCAACATACGAATTAAACTAAGCTATGCAAACTACATGAAAACTACATGAACTAAATGTAACTTATTCTAAATCAACCCCCCAAACTTATTAATGACAATGCCATCATTGTAATAAAAATGAAAAGAAATACTCTCCTAAGTAGCATCGTCATCATCACCCACCTCTTCATGATCAGACGGTGTATCAGGTAGTGGATAAGTGTGGGCGGATCCAAATGTTGGGAACTGAACATACACGCTGAGCTGACTAAACGCTTATGATAAAGACTCAGAAAATTGGGTAATAAGTGGGATTTATACCCGCAAATCGACTACTTTTATACTTAAGAAAATGCTTGTTCTTATTATGTTATATTGCTTTTATATTATTTTGTTATTACTTTGATTAAATTATGTTTTGTAGGAGTTTACAGGTTATTCCCAGCTTTCAGGGGCAAAATGGTCATTTTGCTAGACACAGCGCCGCAGCGCCGCTTCCATGTATAAATCTAGCACCGCAGCTCCAGTGACCTTCAAAAGAACTGGCCACCCAGCGCTGCAGCGCCCCAAACCTTCACAAACTGGCGCCGCAGAGCCAACTTAAAGACGGTGGACATGACCTGGCGCCACAGCGCCGCCCATGGCTAAAATGCTGGCGCCACAGCGCCAGCCCCTGTTTTCAAAAAATATTTTGGAAAATGGCCTAGCAGCTGGAGGGAAGTGTGATATACTCATTTGGCTGCCTCTTTTGTAGATATAGATCTCCATTTATCTGAGTTTTCTCTCTAGAAAATACTCTAGAATATTAAGAAGCTTGGAAGCCATTTCCTTCACTTTCTTCGTTTCTTTAGCTTAGCTTAGTTTGTACATATAGGTAGGGATAGATGGGGATTCCTTGGAGCTCAAGAGCGGTATAGCACAACGGTTTGGAAGGCATATTGAAGAGAGTTCTTGGAGATTGAAGAAAGCCTTGACAAAGTTTATTCTTCTCTAGTCTATCCTTTAATTTTGTTATAGATGTTACTATTGTTGCTACTTTTGTTTAGTTTACTAGCTATGAACTAAATATTGGCTCTAGGATTGTAATGGAACCCTTTGTCTATTTGAATTGAATTTCTTTATCTCTTTGGTTGGCACCATATGGGTTGGTCCAATATATATGCTTATTGCTCAATTTGCTAAGGAATTAGTGATTGTTTGGTAATATATGAGGATTGGAAATGAATTATAGATTGAGACCATTATATGTTGGTATGTGTTTATGAATTGTCTGTATGGACTGCATGATTTGCCTATAGGATAGGAATATACCTGTATGCCATGTGTGACTTATTAAGAACCTTTGCTTAATTCTTTGCTAGGGATAATTTGCATAGGAATGTGTGGTTATTCGTCTAGCTTGGATGTTCCTTTCTGTCTATTCCCTTTTGGGTGAATTAGAGAGGATATGCTCATACATACCTTAAAAGAGGAGTGTGAGTACTTGTGAGTTCTCGGTCGACAATCCGTCGTGACCATTTAGACCAGAGAGAGGGTTAGGATATTTGATGAAATATAGCACACCAAGTGTTCGACAGAATGCTAGTGTGGGGTGAAGTTATGATCTTAGCTTGAATTGCCTTTGATACCTATCTTTATCCATTTACTTACTTTGATAATTATTTTAACTAGTTTAATTCATATCTCCCTTTTTATTCCGTTCAGACCTGACTTAAGCGATATAAGGTCAATGCTTGGTATATTATAGGATTTAGTTCCTCAGTGGGATCGGCTTTTTCTTATCACTGTATTACTTGTTAGACCGTGTATACTTGCACGTGTTTAGTGATCGCGAAAGCGACCAACAGTAGTGTATGTTCGGAAGTCACAATGTAATGCATCCATCCTCCGGTGCATGCGACGCTCTAATCTGTCCATTCTGTCTTGAGAAGCTTGTCATTGGACTTGTGTCGCCTCAACCTGGTGCTCGAGTACCTCCTCATGTACTTCTTCTTCCTCATGTTCACCCTGACCTGTTATGATGAATCCGGCTCCCTGAGGGTGTTATCGGCCTCTGCCCCATACTTTATATTTTTTGATTGTAGCATGATCGATCGTGTGAGACCATACGACCCCCTGAGTAGCACAAAGTCGGGTGATAACAGATGCGTGTGGGATACCCTCTGAAGTGCCGCCTTTCAAGTACCGATGAATTGATCTATTAATGACGTAGCCCGCATCGATCTTTTTTCACTTGATGATCCCATAAAGCAAAATCGTCCTGTCCTTGGTGACATCATTTTGATGTCTTGTTGGCATCAAACTCGCACACAGGAAGCTATACCAAGCCTTCCCATATCTACTAAAAGCGGTATGCGAAAAGTGGAGCTTCTGATCCGTGCCCTGCTTTGTTTTCCACTTTGTCCCAGGCTAACATAAATACGTGCAAATTTTACCCAATTATGTATCCCATTCCCGGGTAAAGAGAAACTCAAGGTGACCCAAAGGAATGGCAGGCAAGTGAAACAACTCATTGAACCGCTCCTGTGAATAGGACATCTGACATCCTCGAACAAAGGTTGTATCATTATTCGCCACTTTGGCATTGGCGTAAAACTCTTGTACTACAGAAATAGGGGCAGCTAATGGATCCTCATTGAATAAAATCCATCCCCTACCTCTAATCATAGCGGCCATGTGCCCATCCAATTTTTTTCGGGTTTAAGCCACGCTCCAGTACAAAAGCCTTGCCTAATAATGCATCCTGGAAATATTGTTGAGCCTTCAAACTCACAAACTTGGTGTCATCAAATGTAATGCCTCCCTCTGCTTGTTCAGATTTGCTGCTAGAAGAATATGACTCACTCCGAATGCGCTTAGGTGCCATGGGAATTGTAAATGTAAGCTTTGATAGAATCCTTCGCGATCACTGTCTTCGTTTCCCCAAACTTGCTCAACAGAACCTCAAGAGCTCTCCTAGACTTTCTTTCGAACAGGTAGTATGCAGCCTCTTTTAGCCCCCCCCACCCCCCCCCCAAAAAAAAAAAAAATTACCTTGTCACTTTGCTTTGAACTCGGTTTTATGTACAAGGAATGGTGGTTAGGGTTTATATAGGCTTGGTAATGAGAGTATGAGGGGTAGGGATTGAATAGGTTTTTAGTTGTGGGAAAATGGGTTTGAGGTTAATGGAGATTAAGGCTTAGTTGTAGGTATATGAGGACTGCAGTTTGGTGGTGGGGGGTGTGTGGGCAAGTAGATGAGAAATAATGATTTTGGTTAGAGAATATTAAGGGAGGTTGGTTTTTAAATGGGAGGAGGAGTGGGTTGGTTTACGGCTGGCTCATGAGAAAAAGGAAATTTTGTTATTTGTTTCAGCCGAGTGAGTTTTGGAATAAAAGAGTTGAGCAATAAAGTCTGGTTTTTTTTAAAAAAAATCTGGGGTCTGATCGCGGTTCGACCGCGAGTGGATTAAGCCTTGGTTGGGCGCGACCGCGCTATACTGATAGATTCTAATATTTAGTTTCTAGGGACAGGCGCGACCACACTGTTTTCCCATTCAAATTGGGCATGGTCGCGCTTCCCTGTATCCTGTCAAATTCTATTTTTTCAATTCTTTCTAACCATTCATCATCGTAGCGACTGATTTGTACCTAAGAACACACAACAAAATGTCAATACTACAAATACTATTAAAATTCTACTGAGTACTGAAAAAATCTACGAATTGAAACTAAAAACAGTAAATGGATGGGTTGCCTCCCATCGAGCGCTTGGTTTAAAGTCTTTTAGCTTGACTACTTCCTGTTTTAGTCTGGATTGGCCGGGATGTTGTGGGCACTTTTGATGTTATCCGCGCATATCCAACAGTTTTTCATTATATGCCCTTCCATTTTAACTGTTAGATAAGTATTTGGCCTTTGTTCACCAGTGAGAGTTTTTAAGCCACCATCCTTTTGCGAATCTTTATGAACTGCATCCTTACGCTTATCCACACTATTTCAATCTTTAATGCCATTCAGAACTGGGATTTCCTTAAACACTTTGATTTTTATCTCTTGATCGAATACTCTAAGAGTTAATTCTCCATTTGGCACGTCGAACAATGTTCTTTCGATTGCAAGGATGGTCTTCCCAATATAATAGGAATATCCTTATCCTCTTAAAAGTCCAACACCACAAAGTCAGCAGGAAATATCAGTGTATCAACCTTTACCAACACTTCCTCTACTATACCCAACGGATACATGATCGATCTGTCTTCAAGTTGTAAAATGACATTTGTTGGCGTTGCATTTGCTAACCCCAACTTCTTATATATCGAGAGTGGCATGAGGTTTATACTTGCGCCTAGGTCACACAGTGCTCTTCCAATATCTTGATTCCCAATCGAACAAGGGATGGTGAAGCTGCCCAGATCTTTCAATTTAGGAGGGAGCTTTTTCTAAAGAACTGCGCTACATTCTGCCTGTTAATGCCACAGTTTTGAATTCAACGAGCTTACATTTTCTGGATAATATTTCTTTCATAAACTTCACGTAGCTCAGCATCTGCTCTAGTGCTTGGGCGAACGGAATGTTAATATGCAGCTTTTTGAAGATATCCATGAATTTTGCGAACTGATTCTTCAATTTCTGACTTTGTAACCGTGAAGGAAATGACGCCGACGGTACAACTGAAGTTGGCTTATCTTTTTTTAAGCTCGTATATTAACCTTCCCCTATTTTCTTTTCCTCCTCTTTACTCTCGGATTCTTCCTCATTAGATTCCTTTAGCTCCTTCCCACTACAAAGTGTGATGGCATTACACTATTCTTTCCCCTCATTTCTCAGGTTGGCTTCCGTGTTACTTGGTAAAGCTCCCTTAGGTCTGTTGTTCAATACACTAGCCATTTGTCCCATTTGGATTTCCAGGTTTTGGATCTCTGCTGTTTGGCTTTTCATAGCAACAACATTATCAACTCTTCATGTGACACCCCCAAATCCGGGTACTTCAATTCCACGGGACTTGGTGTTCACTGTACGAATATCATCTATCTATCTACCCATAGTAAATGCAAACCATGCAATAAATAGAATTAAATCCTCCCCTTATGGGGTTACAACATCTGAGTAATAAATAAAATAAATCCCAGGTCATACTAACCTTAAACATCTGTGCGGAACAAAAACAAATAAATAAGTCTTACACAACTCTAATATAAGTCTGAAATATAACAATTAAAATAAACAACAAGTCTTCATCACTTGTTAACTTTGCCTTTGCCTTTGCTAGTAGAAGGCTCGTCGGACCTTTCGTTCTTAACTGCAATGTTATTATTACGCAAGAGTGAGCACGATTGCCCACAAGTATAATAATATGACAACAATATAATAACATGCGAGTAAATCAAAGACATCTGAATAAAGAAACTCAACTTCTGACTCGAGGATAAATAATAGGAATCAAAAGAACATCTGAGGGTCATAAGACCTTGAACTATGTCCTAGGTTGTAAAGTGTTTATGCTTTAAACCTTTAACAGTCATAAGACTATGGACTCTACTTCTCGTACTTAGGGGGATCAGCCCTTAGTACCATACTGTGCACAATATCTCAACGCTAAAGCGTAAATAATCCCCTATTAAAGGGTTGTTCATCTCAGTTTTGACATCAGAGTCCGCACCAAAGGAAGTTTGGTTTGGATAAGCTCAATAAGTATTCTAGAATTTAGAACGTACATCAACTATGGACTAGTCGAATAAATAAGGGTTCACTAGTCCTATAAGTTCAACAATATCATCGATATTCAACTTGAATGGTAAATCTCGAGAGTATACAATCGAATAAGTATTGTATAGCTGAATCATGCTTAAAAAAAAAGTAATATCTCATATGAAAATCTCAACTTGAATAAACAAGGATAAGAACTTGCTCAATGTAAAAGTAAGATTTGAGTTTAGGAAACTTGCAAAATATTAAACAAGTTTAAGGATAGGAAACTTGCCTCTTGCACAAGCTACAATTTATAATTCACGTTCTTTATTAAATCCTACATATCAATACGTTCACAATACACATTAATCAATAACTCGATATACGTATCGAATCACACACATCGGTCTTGAGCACGTTATTGGACTATACAATTAACGATTCAAGTCATGTAATTAACTTATTAATTACTCACGTAATATAAGTTATTAACCTCTTATTATATGTTTAATCATGTCTTCATGTTTATTACATTAGGTTCCAATTACATTTTCTGAACTTGAATAATTAAAATCTCATTTTTGGGAAAAATTACCAAGTGGCGCTGCAGCTCCACCATTTGAACTAAAAATGGCGCTGCAGCTCCACTGGCGCTGCAGCTCGGACTTTAAGCTTAAGTCTGGCGCTGCAGCTCCACTGGCGCTGCAGCCCCACTCTTAGGCTTACAGTTGGCGCTGCAGCTCCACTGGCGCTGCAGCCCCACTCTTAGGCTTAAATCTGGCGCTGCAGCTCCACTGGCGCTTTAGCCCCACTCTTAGGCTTAAAGTTGGCGCTGCAGCTCCAAACGCCATTTTCAGAATCTGCAGTTCACGAATAACAGAGAACCAGGCCCAGAATAAAAGCTACCACAACAATTTAATTGCTACCCATGAAATATGGACTTCACATAAACACTATACAACATTTCTAGCATGATCTTAGCATTCTAAATCATGTAATCACACAATCCAAGGCATCTAATTTCACTGTTTTCATACTTTATCATGTTTTGAAGGAAAATCACGAAATTTAACTTTACGGATTCGTTATAACACCGAATCCGTTCGTTTAACTTCTGTTTTGTTCGTATAAACGTGTACAATTATATGCAAGTGCTAATTCAAAGTTAAATCATCGATTCATAGTATAAAAATTGTACATATGGGTCGTATGGCCATATATACAACTTTTCTACTCTGTGACTTTTATAAAATCAAATCAAGCATAATTGTATGAAATTTATTACTTTAAATCATGCATACATGATATAAAACATGTTATGATCATATAATAACACATATAAAATCATATCATGCATTAATCATCAAATTAGTCATTCACAGAGAACTTTTTAAGAATACGTTAATGAAAACTGTAAGAACTTGAATTTAAAAACGTAGGAGAAAGAATTACCCTTGCTAGTTAGTGATGATGATGCAACTAAATTCTTCAATCTCTTCTCTAACTAATTCTCAAGTCTTTTCTCTCAATTTCTCTCTTTTTCTCTCTGTGTTTTCTCTTTACTTTCTTAACTGATGAATGTAATATATGATATATGATATACCACTAATATGATATACGTATATAATAGTGGAGTTATGGGTCGTCCGTTAATCCCATAATGGGTTAACTGACCCCAACCCCCAATAAGGCTTGGTTTGCTTGCCCCTTTTATTCTTCCTTTCCCATTAATTTAATTAACTTACTATAATATAGTTTAATAATGTCACACTTTTAATTAATCAAAAATCCTATTTAAATCAATTAAATAAAATTGCATAATTCCACAATAATTCACATAGTCACATAATTTAAATTCTTATTTATTAATTATGTCAAATCATTAAATCTCTAATTAATTATTAAATTAATTAGAATAACATTATGCTTATTAATTAATATATTAATCAAATAAGCTCAACTAAATACATACTTTGAATATAAAATTCACCACATTAATTTAACTAACGTGACACATATAATTAAATTAATCTACCATACTTTCATCAATTAATTATTTAACTCAATAATTAAATCATTGATATTTATTTAATTCAATAAATATTCACATTAAATTACAAAAATCTTGTTCGTCACATCTTTCCCCCCTTAAAAGGATTCTGTCCTCAGAATCACGGTTCAATTAAAAATTCGTCCCGTTACACTTCAAAAACTTTTTTTTTTCTGGCTGCGGAACTGACTATGGCTGCTGATTCTCAAATCTGGGTGGATATACTGGTGGTGGAGTCTGATGTTGATTTTGATTGTTACTCCACGAGAAGTTAGGATAGTTTCTTGACCTCGGATTGTTAATGTTCTGATAAATGTTCGGCGGACGGTTGTAGCTACCCGCAAAACTGACTGCCTCTGGGTTAATTGCACATTGGTCCGACTAATGATTTCCAGCACACAACTCACATATTACCTCCACTTTTTGAACATTCTGAGCTACTATCGCATCCATTTTCTTAGAAAGTGCTGAAATCTATGTTGCAAAAGTTGTGACTGCATCAACTTCCAAAATTCCCGCTACCTTAGGTTGTGACATCCTTGTTGTAGGCCATTGGTAATTATTGGCAGCCATAGTCTCTAACAAATTAAATGCATAATAAATGTTTTTAGCCATAATTGCTCCTCCCGCTACTGCGTCTATACTCGTTCGAGTGTTACTACACAACGCATTATAAAATGGTTGAACCTATAGCCACTTGGGTAGTCCATGATGTGGACATCTTCTCAATAGATCCTTGAATCTCTCCCAAGCCTCATACAGTGATTCCGCATATTATTGCTCAGATGTTGTAATATCATTTCGCATCTTAGCAGTCTTAGCCGGTGGAAAGAATTTTGCTAAGAATTTTTGAGCCAAGTCATCCCAAGTAGTAATGGATCCAGGTGGAATTGCATGCAACCAGCTTTTAGCCTTATCCCTTAATGTGAACAGAAACAACTGTAGCCTCACAACATTATCTATAACCCCATTGTACTTGAATGTATCACATATTTTGAGAAAGCTCATTAAGTGCTCATTGGGATCATCATTAGTCAATCCCCCAAACTATACCGAGTACCAGGTTTAATATCAAAAGAAGTTGCCACAATGGCTGGCCTTGTGATGCTTGACTTAATTTCATCCACTTTTGGCATGGAAAAATCTCTTAATGGTTTTTGTTCCTCGTCAACCATCTTGTCTTGTTTCTCAAGTATCTCTTTTGTTTCTTTTACCCACTTACGCAACCGTTGAAGCCGTTTGTCGATATCGTCCTCGAAAGGGTACAATTCTGACTTCTTTGATCGAGTTTGCTTGCACTATTCGAGATCACCTAAGACAAGAAGTAAAAAGAAAATCAAAAAGAAAAAGAAAAGTGTTTAACTAAGACCGATTTAATTAAACTGATATTGAAAGCTATAAACACAATTAAATTCTTTGGTAACGGCGCCAAAAATTTGTTGAGCAAAATCTAATTAAGCACATCACAAAAGTATACGTGGTCTGTGACGAACGAGAATTTTGTAAATTAATTTAAATATTTATTGAATTAAATAAATATCTTTGATGATCTATTTATTGAGTTAAATAATTATTTGATGGAATTGTGGTAGATTAATTTAATTATGTGTTACATTAATTAAATTAATGTGGAGTAATTTTAGAGTTCAAAGTATGAATGTAATTGAGCTTATTTGATTAAATGAATTATTTAATAAGCATAATGTTATTCTAATTAATTTAATAATTAATTAGAGATTTAATAATTTGACATAATTAATAAATGAGAATTTTAATTATGTGATCATGTGATTTAATGTGGAGTTATTATATTTTATTTAATTGAACCTAAATAATATTATTCAATTAATTGAGTGTGACAATTAAAACTATGTAATAAACATTTAATTAAATTAAAGGGAAAGGAGAAGGAATAAGAGCTAACCAAACAGGGTCTTAAGGGAAGTTGGTGCAGTTAACCCATTATAGTATTAACTGACCATTAACTTACCAGTTATATTATACATATTATATATTATATACACTATATCAGTATACTATACTCATATAATTATATCATATCTGTGAGAGAAGTTCAGAGAAAAAGAGAGGAATTTGAGAGTAAAATTGAGAGTTGAAGAAGAAGAGTTATAGATTCTAAAGTCCATATCATCATCAAACAGAGTTAGCAAGGGTATGATTCTTCATCCCAAGTTTTTAATTACGTTAGTTTATTTTTTTTAACAAACCCAATTTCAAACTCTCTGTGACTAATTTTGTTGACGATTATTGGATATATGCTTGTTTACTTGTAAGTAAATGTGTATAACATGATTTACAGCAATTATAATCTGTTTTAGAGTAACTAATTCATGTAATTAAGTCTTAATTAGAATTTCAAAAGTTACAGAGTATGAAAAACACGTATTTGGCCTTCATGTACAAATTGTATGCTTTAAATTGTTTGTTTAACTTAAAATTGATAATAGATTATGATTATGCATGTTTAAACGAACAAAACAAAATTTAAACGGACAGATTCGGAGTTATAACGAATCTGTAATGTTGAATTTCATATTTTTCCTCAAAACTTTATAAAATATCAAAAACAGTAAATTATGTGTTTTAAATTGGGTAATTATGTGATCTAAAGTGTTAGAATCATGCTAGAAACATTGTATGATGTTTCTGTGAAGTTTATACTTTATGGGTAACATTAAGAATCGATGTATTAATTTAATTTGGGATTTATTGGGCTATTCTATATGTTCTTCGCGAACTGCAATAACTGTGGCTGCGCCATGGAGCGTCCGCGTCGCTTCAAGGCACACTTGGAGCGCGCCCGCACCGCTCCAAGGTATAAATGGAGCACGGCCGCGCCTGACCTGTAGATTTCCAGAAAATTTTACTTAGTGTTCAAAGTTTAGAGATGTGTTTTAAAACCTAATGTAATGAACATGAAGACATGTTAAGCGTATAATGAGATGTTAGAACAGTTTAATAACATATATTACATGATTAAATTGTAAGTTAAATATGTGAATTAAACCCGTTATTTGTGAAGTATTATAACGTGTTCAAAGACCGATGTTGTGATTCGATAAGTATATCAAACTTATAATTAATTGGTATTGTGCATGTATTGATATGCAAGATTAATTAAAGGACGTGAGTTATAATTGTAGCTTGTGCAAGAGGCAAGTTTTCTAAATATACTCTTTAAATTGAGCAAGTGTTCTAAACTCAAAACTTTACTTTTGTTGAGCAAGTTCCTTAAATTCTAATTATTCGTTGAGCAAGTCCTAGACTTATATTCTATATCGAGCAAGTCCTTGTTCTTAATTATTCAAGTTCAAGATTTCATATTAGATATTATAATTCTGTTAAAGCATGATTTCAGTTATACAATACTTATTCGATTGTATACCTCTTGAGATTCATAATTCAATTTGATTATCAGTTTATTATTGAACCTTGTAAGACTAGCGAACCCTTAGTGATTCGACTAGTCCATAGTTGATGAACGTTCTAAATTCTAGAACTATTATTGAGCTTATCCAAACCAAACTTCATTTGGTGCGGACTCTGATGTCAAACTGAGATGAACAACCCTATTACAGGGGATTATTTACGCTTTAGTGTTGAGATATTGTGCACAGTATGGTACTAAGGGCTGATCCCCCTAAGTACGAGTAGTAGAGTCCATATAGTCTTATGACTGTTAAAGATTTAAAGTAGAAATACTTGACAACCTGGGACATAGTTCATGGTTTTATGACCATCAGATGTACTTTTGATTCTTGTTATTCATTCTTGATTCAAAAGCCGAACTTTCTATTATTCAGACTTCTTTGATTTATTCGCATGTTATTATTATCATTATATTGTTATACGTGTGGGCAATCGTGCTCACTCTTGCATAATAACATTGCAGTTAAGAACGAAAGGTTCGACGAGCCTTCCATTAGAAAAGGCAAGGGAAAGGTCAACAAGTGTTGAAGACTTGTTGTTCTATTTGAGAATGTTTGTTTAAGACTTATGTTATTATGTCTAAGACTTATTTATTTGTTTATGTTTCCGCACAGATGATTAAGGTTAGTATGACCTGAGATCGATTAGTTATGTAATTTTATTCAGATGTTGTAACCCCATAAGGGGAGATGATGGAGATGTTTTATCTATTTCATGGTTTGCATTATTATGGGTAGATAGATATATGATATTTTTACAGTGAACACCAAATCCCGTGGAAATTGAAGTACCCGAATTTGGGGATGTCACATGGTCAACAAGAAATAAAAAGTAAGTCAAGTATCGTTCCCACGAGGAAAATAATTGCAATTTATACTAACAAGTACTAGTTTTGTATTATCTCGATTTTATTAAACAGTTGATCAAAATGGTGAGATTTTATGAAACTAATTAACTAAATTAACACTAACTACCACAAGTTTAAAAATCAGATCATGGAGATTTAAGATCACAACTTCACTTATTGCTTCACTTATATTAAAATACTTCCCATTAATTATGCTCACTATTCCGGAATGTTAATCAGGAACTCATTAATATTTATAACCACCTTCTTATGCATTAAAAACATATCAATCCAAATCCACAGTTGATAGAATTGCAATGAATACCCTAATTAACTAATTCACTATATTCCTATGTGAATTAAAATTAAAGAGAGTTTAAGCACATGTTCCCTTATTAAATTACATGCGGTGCGTAGGAATATCTCTATCCTAAGCACAAATTATGAATTCCATAGCCATGAAGAAAACATAATCACATGCTATCATAATCAGATCTAAACCTATAATACATTTCCCAAGTTCATACAGGTTGTCACGGTAATTACTGGCCAGGAAATTAAGTAATTAAGTCCAAATCACAATAGACAGTTCCTAGAATAGATCACAGTAATTATTGAGGAAGCATATCAATATAAACAACACAATAAGATTCATTGCAATCTTAAAATAGCAATTAGTTCATTGTCATAGAATCAAACCCATAATCCACAATTGAGTAAATATTAAAATACAAGAATAAGATTAAAGGAGAAGAATAAAAATCTGTATTCAGCACTCTTGACTCCCTCCAATGTCTTCTTCCTTGAATCCTTCACGATCACAAAATTGCTTCAATCCCCAATCTAATTTAGAACTAGCATGTTTGAATAAGATGAAAGATAGCCCTTTAATAACTGACATAAGGTCTTATTCATAAGTCTGTTACAAATCCTAGTCAAATTATGAAATCCTACATAAGTTACAACTCAATTGCACTGATAAATTAAAAAGTCAACTCTGGTCAACCCCCGATCTGGCGCGACCGCGCTGCACCTTAAGCCTAATTGGGTGCAGCTACACCGCCTTGTTTCTGAAGATTCTCTGATCTTTTCTTGTTGCTTCATGCCAAATGTTGTCCGTTCAGTTCCAAGACATCAGATCTACAAAAAAGAACACAAAATGCATGAAGTGACTACAAAACATAAGAATAAGCAACAAATTCAGTCAGTTGATACTGGATTCGTAGGTATGAAACCTACTCATCACCCAGTACATTGTCGTATCCCCACACTAGATACTTCGATTCTTAAGAAACTCTTGGGGTTTCTTTCCTCCTTTACAACTTATGTGTTTCAAAAACTCTATGTGGACATGAAAATTGGACATGAGTGTATTTAAATTTCACTTATTTTTATTTTGACCCTTAATGGTGGGTAAAAATATAAATAGGTGAATTAAAATAAACTTGTGTCTAATTTTCATGTCCACCTAGAAAAGCTCTATGTGTTTTGAAGAGGAGGATGATTGGAAGAAAAAAGAACAAAGAGGAGATTTTCATTGGATTTCTGAAAACATAACTGTCTGGATAAACAGAAAAAGTACTGCATAATAATACAAATAGTTTTTTCACATTAAAACTAAAGGTTGTAGTGGAGTACAGTATACAACAAAAAATGGTTAGATAACTATTTTCAATGTATTCACTAATTTCAAATTACCTCCATTAATTCACATCATCATCATCAAAAATACAAGCCTTTTTGGCAAGCTTATCAGTCAAATCCAAAAGCCAAGCAACTTTGGTTTCAACCAAACCAAAGAATTTGGTATTCACACTTACCATAGTTTCAAAAACACCATGCAGGATTATCTTCATATCATTATCAACCGCAATGGTCAAGCCAACTTTCTCCAAAAACTCACGACTGATTTTACCGAGTTTCTCGAGTGTTCGAGTTACTGCTTCAACTTCCAGTTGAGCTACCTCTAATTGTAGCTTCTTAATCGCCAGGTCCCCGATACTTTTCCCATGCCAAATTATACACCTTCCAAATATCATTACCATATCACGTAATTCCTTCCTTACTCTTCCTTAGTTCTATTTTTCATCTAATCTTCCCAGTACCATTTTCAACTCATTGTCCTTGATCGTTGTTAACGCCAAGAATCATTCATGTGTCCAATCACCAGCAACTCGTCCAATTCTGTATAGAAACAAAGTCACACGTAGGAACTTGATGGCTTGAATCATCCGGGGATAGCTCCAGTGTGAGAATAAAAGCAGGTTAACAATGAAGGTTTAATGCTCTAGTGCTGAAAAGTAATCAAGTATATGTGAATTAGGGTATAAACTTGTATTTATAGTGATCACACCTCCTTAAACGCCTTGTCCCCGAATTGGAATAAAATTCTTTAATATGGTAGAATTTTATGGTAGTATTAAACTTAAAACCTAATAATTAAATATTAAATAAGAGAGCACAAAGCCCAAAGTCGAGAAAAACTCTTCCAGATCATACACCCCTCGGGGACCTCATCATTATAACCCATTTAATGCGTCACACTTAGAAAGACGCACGAAGCCAAAAGGCCGTCTATTTCAAAAACCCTCATTTCCCAAAAGTAACCGTCACACTTTCAAATCTAATTTTTTTCAAAAGTACTATGCTCTCTTCCCTCTGTAAAGACTTCTCTTCCCCCCTCTCTATCGAAGCTTTCCAAAACTCAATCATCCATGGTTGACAATAGCGCACCAACCACCACTGCTGCTATCCTAGAAACTGCTTCCACCAATGTCGTTGTCACCACCTAGATCATTCCTCCTCTTACCTCCTCCTCCTCCACTGTAACCACCATCATTCTAACTCCGATTTCGGCCATTTCCACAACCTCCATCGTTGTTTTTGCCACCCCCATCACCACCACTTCCATACTTACCTCCTTAACCCCCCAATCTCGGACTCAAGCCGAGGTCAAAATCAAAATTCAAAAAATGCAAAAGGAATATTCTGTCGAAGAAACCTGCACCCACATCAACACCATTTCCACCAGTGATGATCAAACCCTAAAAAAATACACGAGTAATACCGAATCCCAGCAACCTATGAACTCTACGTTCCGCTTCCTGAAGATAGGATGTACTGTTGCCCTGATGGATGGACTACCATCTCACTCGCCACCCTCAAATATGTAGTCTGATTCCCACTTCGTGCCATTATCAACACTCTCCTAGGCTTCGTACGAGTCGAGTTCGCACAACTGGTGTTGAACTCCTACATCCACCTTCTATCCTTCATCGCCTTCTGCCATGAATGTGGCGTCCCTCCCACCATTGACTTCTTCTTCACTTTGTTTTCCCTGGGCCGATCCAGAGAATCGGGGCTTCGTCAAATAAATAAAAAGTCGAGTAAATACATAGAGAAGCGAACCCTAATGAAGAAGCCCTTAAACAACATAGGATGACGCTCACTTTGGTTCTACATGCGAGGACCCGATACCCATCAAGTTTTTGACTTGGTCAAAGCGTCAAGGGATAACATTGCATTCGACAATCTTTCTCGAAGTCGAATCGAAGAACTGAGGTCCCTTATTAACAAACTACCCAAAAAGGAATGGGACCCCGATCCCGTTAACGACTAAACTTGGTTGTATAATCATAAATGCAAGTCCTGAACCCCCCTTTCTTTTCGCATATTTTTTCACATATAAATTACAATCTCTTATCCTGATCACAGTATTACTCATTAAATCGACGCCGACCACAGAAGCCGACCAAATATCATCTACTGCTGGGTCCATCGAGACCCCAATAAATCCCACCAAAAATATAATCCTCCAACCAAACCAACAATCCACAACCCCCCTTCTAATTTGACCCATCTCTGTCGTCCCGATGACATAACATGCGCCCATCATACCACACCCACCTTTACTTAAATAAGTCTTCTTAAAAAGATAACCACCAAAAGATGTGTCATGTTCAAAAAGAAGTGAAGACTAGTGAATGTATCCAACAACAAAAAAAACCCACCACAATTCCACAAGCTCATGTTCTTGAACCACCAAAAACCTCGGTTCCCAAATTTTCCAAACCTACCAAAATCGATCCTACAACAACCTTAGAACCCAATCCAACTCAACCTACCGACCCCATCCAAACTACTAAATCTGAACCCTCACGAAAGTGGAAAGAGCACAAAGAACCATCCTCCAGGGGTCCCTATCCACCTCTGCCCGAGTCCTAGAGGCTGCTACTCGATGACGCTCTGGCCGACAAACCTTATATAAGACTACACCTTCGAGTTTTTCAGCACCTTCATCTTACCGGGGGACGACGACAGGTTTGAGGGGCTCTCAGCTCAACAATTAGTCTACTTGAATGCAATGCACCAGTGTCGGGTAAGTTTCATCTTTCCTAATACTTTTATTCTTAATATCTCCCTTTAAATTTACATAAACTAACATATGTCAACTGTTTTACAGCCTATAGCATCCACAGACCGACTCCTAGGACGTCTCTCTGCCTTGGAAGCCAGAGAGAAGGAACTTGAGGCCAAAGTCGCCCAACTTCAATTCAGGATCGAAGCCCTAAATAACGGCCTCCAAAAAGAGAAGAGCTTTCATGCCAACACTTATTTTATTGCGAGGAACTAGTCATCAATCTAAACAAGACTAAGTGGCGCCTCTCCGAAATGGCTAAGAAGAAGGGTCATCTTCAGATGTCCTATGACGAACTAAAGGCCAGGAACAAATAAGTGGAGAAGGGGTCGGTTGTCCTCCAGAAATCATTAGGGGATATACACACACAAATGTCGAAATTGATGCAGACCAACCGGATAATAGGGAAGGCTTATGATGATCTTAAAGCCCAGGGTCCCCCAATGACCGAAGCTGCCAAACAGATTCTAATTGAAGAATATCTCCATTCTCCTGCCCTAACTAACGAAGTCATGAAGCAGTGCAGTGATGGCTACATGAGCGCCCAACATAAAGACAAAGCAAAGATGTTCGCAACCAGCCTCGATCCTTCACTCCTAGATTCTTCGGACGACGAGGCCGAAGACCACTCCCATTAGTCAATATGTACTTTTTTTCAATAAAATGCAAATGTAATCTTTTGGATGGAATGAAAACATCTTCTATTAAAATAAATCTCCACTTTTATTAATAATTTAAAGGGATTACAAACTGATAAAAATGAAATAACTACAAATTATTGATAATATTTTCTAAGCCTCCCTGCATGCCAAGTGTTTTTACCTTTTGACCTATCCAAAGCCCGAAGCCGATAAGTTCCTGGCTTTGGTACTTCAATAATTTCATAAAACCCTCCCAATTAGGCATTAACTTCACGAGGTTCTAGGGCGCCGAAGCCTCCACCTCCCGAAGAACTAGGTCACCAACTTCAAATCTCCTCTATTTAACTCTTTTATTATAGTGACGGGTCGTTCTTCTTTGGTAGACTGCTAGCCTTACCAATGTCAATTCCCGAACCTCCTCCAATAAGTCCAAATTGAGCCGAAGCCCTTAGCCATTATACAACTCCTTATACTGACTAACCTGAAGTGAAGGAGATCTGATTTCTACTGGAACAAGGGCATTAGTCACATATGCCAATCTGAATGGCAAGTCACCTGTTGTCGTTCGAGGAGCCTTCCTTTGGCTTCATCCAACCTCCTTTTGATCCCATTGAGTAAAGTCCGGTTATTAACTTCCACCTGACCATTGGATTGAGGATGTGCTACTGAAGTCTTCCGATGTTGACTACTCAAGACCTTGAGAAACATTTTAAACTTTTGCCCCCATAAACTGTCTTCCATTATCAGATACTGGCACCATGGGAATACCAAATCGAAAAACTACAAATTCTTTGAGAATTTTCAAGCACTCTTGTTCTGTGATCGTTCGAAGTGGTTTAGGTTCGACCCATTTGGTCATGTAATCAATTGCTACTACCAAAAAAATGACCTGCCTTTTGGCCTTCGGTAAAGGGCCCAAGATATCAATTCCCACACCACGAACGGAATGGGGGACAAGATCAACTACAGCTCCTTGGGTGGCACTTCTTGACATATTCTATTGCTTTCTAAAACACCTTCGGCCAGTAGTATCCCTGCCGAATCAACTTATATGCAAACGTTTTTACACCCATGTGGTAGCCACGAATTCTTTCATGGAATTCCCGAAGTACGTACTCTACTTCAGATGGAACTAAGCACTTTAGTAAAGGCAAAAAGAATGCTCATTGATATAAATCCCTATCGATCAGGACAAAATTCGAACTCTTATATTTTATTTTCTTCGCCATCATCCGATCAGAAGGTAGCACCCCGTCAGTTGGATATTCTATATAGGTAATAAGACAACAGCCCAATCTCTCCATCACCAACACTTCTGACCTCTGAACACTTGGGGCATCCAAGACTTCCAAGTATACCCAACCCCCAAAAGAACTTGCTTCTATTATAGCTAACTTGGACAAGGCATCGACAATGGTGTTGTTTGATCGATCTACCCTCTGGAAAGTAAATAAACTGAAATTATGGAGTCGATCCTTGACCTCGGCCAAATACTTGATCATTCTTACCCCCATGTCTCATACTCCTTCGAAATCTGCTTGACCACCAACTAAGAACCACTGAAGAGGACCAGACATTGAACCTCCAAACTTCTAGCCAGACGTAACCCAGCCAAAATCGCCTCGTATTCGGCCTCATTGTTAGTCACTTTGAACCAAAATTGGATAGCCCATTGCACCTTGAACCCCTATGGACTTATAATAATTACCCCTATTCCACTAACATCTGAATTCGACGACCCATCCACACAGAGGGTCCATTAAGTCTGAACCGGCCAAACATTTGAAACTGAACCCACAACTACCTCCAGTTGATCAGTTGGGTCGGGTTTAGAAAATGAGCACTCCACCAAAAAGTCGGCCAATGCCTGACCTTTTATTGTCATTCAGGGATGATATTCTAAAGAAAACTAAGTCCACTCCATGACCCAAGCAGTAAGTCATCATAACACATTCGATTTATGCAATACCTTTTTCAAGGGTTGATCCGTGTATACAACTATCAACCGACCCTAAAAATTATGCCGAAGCTTCCTACTAGTTACTATCAAGGCGTAGGAGAACTTTTCCAGGTTAGGATATTTGGTCTATGTGTCCCGAAGGGCGTGACTAACATAGTAGACGGGGAATTGTTTTCCTCCCACCTCTCTTACCAAGACTGCTCCAACAGCCAGTGAACTAGCAGCCAAATATAAGTACAAGGGTTTCAAAGGGATCAGCTTCATCAATAATGGCACCGAGGACATTTATCTCTTGATCCCCTGTAAAGCATCTTCACACTCTGAAGTCCACTAAAACGTATTCTCATTCTTTAGTCCTTTTAAAGTGTCAAAAAATGGCAAACACCTTTTTGCAGATTTAGACATAAATCTCCTCAACGCTGCAATCCGACCCGTTAAATGCTAAACATCCTTGAAGGTCTGAGGAGATTTCATATCTAGTATTGCATTAATTTTCTCCAGATTAGCCTCAATTCCTCACTTGCTCACAAAGCACCTGAGGAACTTTCCCGACCCGAGGTTAAAATACATTTCATCGGATTTAGGCAAATGTTATAATCCAAACAGTCTAAAATTAGTCTTCTAAATCATCCAGATGCTCCCGAACAGATAAGATTTTGACAATCATATCATCCACGTATACCTCCATACTTCGGCCCAATTATTTTTGGAACACATAATTCATCATTCTCTGATAAGTTGCACCAGTGTTTAGTAGCCCAAAAGTCATCTTTTTATAAGCATAAATCATCCGATGTGTGATAAAGACCGTCTTCAGGATATCCTCCTTATGCAATGAAATCTAATTATATCCCGAAAAAGCATCCATAAAACTTAGCAAAGCATACCCTGATGTGGCGTCAATCAATTGGTAAATGTGCGAAAGTGGGTAAAAATCCTTTGGGCATGCCTTATTCAAATCTGTATAGTCAATGAAGATCCTCCACTTCCCATTCTACTTTTGAACTAAGACCACATTTGTCAACCATTCAGGATAATCAATTTCAAATATGAAGTTAGCCGCTAACAACTTAGCCACCTTGTCATCAATAATCTTCTGTCGTTCGGGGGACGAAGATCCTCCTCTTCTGCCGGACAGGTTTCCCGACAGGGTCTACATTCAGTCGGTGCACAACAATAAATTCATCTATCCTCGACACATCATTGGGCACCCACGCAAAGACATTCGCATACACCCAAAGTAGGTCAATTAATCCAATCCAAAAGGGTTCTTGCAAGCCTGAACCGATCTTGATCATTTTCTCCGTATTCCCCAGAATCAACTCAATGTCTTCAGTCTCTTCGGCTGGCAAAGTGAGGGGTTCTGTACTTCCCTTTATAAATGGTTCCACCTCTATTGTCATAGTCTGCCTTTGTTTACTAACTCTAATTTTTGATGATATCAGTGAATTCATGTATCATCTTCGAGCTATATCCAAGTCTCCCTTGACTGCGCCAACCCAATTTGGTGTAGGAAACTTTAGTTTGAAGTGGTGGACGGAAGTCAATGCTTGCAAAGCTGTCAGCTTCGGTCATCCCAAAATGGCATTGTACGCCGAATCTACGTGCACTACTAAGAATCTGACATTCACTTCAACCTATTGGGGGTCTGTTCTAAAGACAACCGATAATTTGACAATTCCCGCCACATGCACTGGATCATTGCTAAACCCATAAAAAGGGGGCTCCTACCCAACTTCCACCATTCTCCCCTCCAAATCTAGCCTCTGGTATGCATGGGCATATAATATATCGACAGAAAATCCATTGTCAATCATGATAGCCAAAGCTCCTTCATACGGTTCAATAGGTTTCGATGGGTGATCCTCGTAGGTGAAAGAAATAAATGTGCCAGGGTATTTTTGATCCCTCCTAGAAGGCTGTTTGAAAACACAGTCAGTACAAAATCCAAAACCCCTCGCCTCTTCTTCCATATCACCTTTCCAACCGAGCCTGCTGTTATCACTTCCACTACACACCAAGTCCATTGTACTTATTCAGATTGTGGTTGAGGGTTCGTGTTCTGCTTCTGGTTGGTGTTACTCATTTTCCTACCCGAACCTTCTCGCCTAGTGTCATACTTGACCAATTCCCCGCTTTGGACATTATTCTCTATTAAGTTCTTCAAATTCTAACAATCTTTTGTGGAGTATCCAGAGGTCTGATGATAGTCGCAGTATCTGTTCTGGTTTCCTTTCTATGGACGGGTTTTTGCTGGACAGGGCTCAAAGTAAGTCTTATCTCTCATCTCCTCCAGTATCTTGGCCCGATCCGTGTTAAGAGGGGTATAAACTTTGTTGACACCTTGGTTCGGGAAGGGTGATCGGCCTCATCCTGAACCGCCAATATTGAAACCCCTCTTTGTCTGGTTTTCTGGCTTGTTCTGATTATTGTCTGACTTGGGATGGTTATTCATATCCCAGTCTCTAGGCCTCTCCAAAGATTATTCGTTTGGCCTCAGGCTCCCCATGGCTTTTTTTGATCGCGATGAAACCCTCTGCTCAGTCATATGCTTCATTGAGATCTTTCGGGGCGTTTAACATCATGTTCTTTACCAATTTCTTCGACCTTACCATGTCCAACCCCGTGGTAAAGTATCTGAGGGCCTGGGGACCATTCAATTTAGTCACCGATCCGATTGCCTTTCGAAACCTCTTAACATACTGACTTAGGGTCTCATTGGAATACTATCGTATCTAAATCAGGGAAACGGTCGGCTTCCCCTTCTTTTATTACTCTCAAACCGACCACAAAGTTATTTCCACGATGATATCAAGTTCGGGACCAGCGACGTCATCCATTGTCTAGCCTCCTTCCTTAAGGTTGTGATGAACATCTGGCACTTTACAGCATCAGAATAGCCATAGAACTTCATGAGTCGATCATATACCTGGGTGTGGTTATAGGGATCGCCAGTACTATCGTAACTCTCCATATGCGAGACTTTCTTATTTGGGTTGGCCCGAACCAGATCGATCTCCGGAGAGAAGGTGTAGCGGCCCCGAAACCCGGGTCTATCTTTAAAACCGAATTTCAGCACTCCACAATGCTAACCTTTCGTCATAAGCTTAAGACATTAATGTAACTACTACATTACTACAACATATCACTCCTAATCCCAGGTTCTATTACCTTTACATCTTTAAATTATAATACCAATGAATATACATAATAAAAAATTACAATTTTAAGTTGCTATTACATTACAACCTGCAATACTACATATTTAAAATCGATAATTAACGAATTCCTTTCGTTGAACACCATCTGGATACTCAAGTTCGTCTACTATAGCTGCAAAAGGTTTAGAGTTTTGTAAAGGTGAACATTTAATTGCCCAGCAAGTTAAAACAGTTGAATAAACAACAAAATCAAGAATTAAATCAATATTATTTGAAAACTTCATCAACAAAACAATAGTTGAGAAGCAGCTCGAATAAATAGGAGTGAATTAAATCCCTATTACTCTCAATCAACACTTATCTTAATTATCTGATCCCAAAGATCCTCACTCAATATCCTTCCCTATATAAGCCACCTCGATATCAACCTGTCTCTGCTCTACTCTAATACTCAACATACTCTAATACTCAACATAGCTTAACCTTCACATAGTTCAATAATAGAACAATACTTTCACAATAAGCACATAAGTGCATATATTGACAAACAACAATTATAAAACAATTGCACAAAGACATGAAACTCGCATTGGATTCAATAATTTGAATGGAATTAGAAAACGTGCTCAATAAAATTTGAGTATGTTCAGGAAACTTGCCCGAAGCATTCTTTAATTTATACGCTAAATCTTCCTTCAATTGATAACCTACATCATCCATGACAATTTATTTTATTACCTTAATCATCACCTATAATAATCATCGACGATAATTTTTGTAAACTATTTTGATAATTAATCTTTCAACTTAAAACAACATAAACGTCCCCTCACATCATTTTTATAAGATTCTCATAAAAATATGTGATTAACCTTTATATAGACTCATACGCCACGAATCAACGTATTCTAGTCGATAGAAATTATTTCAACGACTCTCGACTCGTCGATTTTTAATTACTTTCATTCTATTGAAAGCCTAATTCTCCCATTAAGCCTTCCTAACCACTTTATTATTTTTTCTCTCTTTTTTCCATACATACTTACATATGTTCCACACATAAAAATAAATTTTTTATAATTTTTCAATTTTTTAAAGTATTTTTCAAAGAGCCATTTCTAGTTCATAACTTAGCAAAATCAACTATATCATTCTCAACTCCAAAAATTTCCAAATCTTGGCATAATCTTAAACATATTAACATGAACTTCCAGTTTAAACTTCATGGTCATCGGAGTTAAAGAACTCAAGTTATAGCAATTTCCATCGGAAAAATCCTTATATTGAATTGGCCATATCTCCTTCCTCCGAAGTCGAAAATTGTTCATCTTTGGACCAGACCTTCATTATACCATATAATTTCATGTCCTGAAAGTACTTAATTTATTTCAATGTTTAAGTAGGCAAAATAGCCCACAAAAAGTTTAGGGCAACCTACTTTTCGGCTTTTTCAATTCTGGTCTGTTTTGGTAGAAATAGTCTACACAAAAATCCACAAGGAATTTTACTGAGCTTTTAATTGGAGATTTTAGGGGACTCATAGATCTAACTCCAAAACTTGACCACACTAAAAAATTCGAAATATTCTTAGAGTTATGCTTGTTCAAATTTTAGTGTTCATTTTCCCGAAAAATAGTTTTCTACTAACTTTTGCAGTTTTGACTAGTCTCCTTTTGAAAGGCATATCTTCCAACTCGGGACTCGGAATGAGGTCATTCTTATGTCCACGAACTCGTTAATTAACGTACTACATAACCCCAAAATGGGAAAAAAATCAGCAAACCATTTGGAACAGAAAATTACTCAAGGGTCAGGGGTTTCACTAATTCTGTTTTTAACTTTTTAACTAGTTTTACTTAAAAATGGTCATGGTTTCGTTACATAAGATTTTTCCTCCGTTCCAATTAGGTATTGCTCGTAAATCCTAGGAGCATATTACAACACCCTAAAACTTAATTTTTTAAAATTGGAAACCCACCAAAACAGCCCCTTTAGTCCGCTATTAGTCCGTTCTTGCATTCCTTTACGCATAGATTTGTATTTTCATTCTTGGTTCCACTTTACATGAAAATTAACAATAGTTTAGCATATATATTATCAATCACTACCTTATAACTTCAAGATCCTTCATGATCTCCAACAATCACAACAACCACCAACAACTACCATCAATCAAAATTTAAAGAGATGAAAAGAAATTAGGGTTTATGTTCTTACCTCTTCTTGTTCTTGCTTCTTTACTAAGTTTTGATGGTTAAAGATTGATTCTTATTCTTCCTTCTTTCCCCCTTTGATCCGTCTTTCTTTTTCTTTATTTCTTTTCTCTTCTAGCTCTTTAGTTTTCTCTCTCTTATTCTCTCTTGCTCTTGTAGGAGGAAATAAAGAAATGACTAAAGGTTAGGCTAGATTAATTGAATCCTCTACCAACTAAATTAAATATGCCCAAGGTTAGTGTAACACCCCAGTCCCACATCGAAAGATAGAAAAAAAATTTATCTGCGTATAAGGAAATAAGTTACTATCAATAGTACCTTCAGTCATGACTTTTGGGTGAGCCTGTTATGGGCTAAGATGACCCAAGAATATACTATTGGGCCAGTGATTTAAGGCCTTATTTTGGATGGATTTGATTCAATTCAGACTTGGGATTGACCCGAGATTTATTCCAGACTCAGGATTTAACCCGGGTTGTAACATATGGTATCAGAGCTGACTCTCGAAAGATCAGGTCAGGTTATCCAATCGGGTTGCCAGAGGTGGGGACACGAAGGCTGGTGGTATTATCCCACAATGGTGAGATGGAGGTCCGGGGGTGGGGACACGAAGCCAGTCGGTATTATCCCACAATGGCTAGAGAGGCAAGGATATGTGGACCGTGTGTGTGATCGGTTCTAACGGGGATGTCAGAAATTTAAGTGGGGGAGTTTGTAACACCCCAGTCCCACATCGAAAGATAGAGAAAAAATTTGTCTGCATAAAAGGAAATAAGTTACTACCAATAGTACCTTCAGTCATGATTTTTGGGTGAGCCTGTAGTAGACTAAGATGACCCACGAAGATACTATTGGGCCAGTGGTTTAAAGCCTTATTTTGGATGGATTGATTCGATTCGGACTTGGAATTTGACCCGAGATTTTTTTTGGACTCGGGATTTGACCCAAGTTGTTACAGTTAGATTAACTCATGTGAGGTTATGGGACCAAATGATGGCTTAAGGCTTTGTTTAGTTGCAACAATCTTGTGGGATGGAGCATGCATTTAATGCTTGGTTTAATTGGATGGGAACTTACTATATATGGAAAGTGGCTCACCAACTTGTGCCCCCCCCCATCTCTCTTGCCCGGTTCCTCTCCTTCTTCTCTCACTTTCCAAATTCAATTCACCTCATGTTTAATTGCTAGCTTGTGACACTTGCCCCTCCTAACTTGTGACTCACCCCTTAGCCTTTTAATCCTTCCTTATCCCATGTGCTAATAATCTAGCAAATGACACATGCCTCCCTTAGCTTTGGCTCCAAGTTTGGTTTAAGTCTTCAAGTCATGGCTTCAAGTCTTAAGCCTCCCTATTAACCTAGCCATGTTAAATGTCTAGCCAAGCCTCTTTCATTTCCATGGCCAAGCTATTTTAATTCTAAGCCAAGCTCCTTTCATCTCCTAGCCAAGCCATTCAAACCCTAGGCCATGGCTAAACCAAAATTAATTTAATTTCTCATTTTCTTTTTAGTTAAATATCATAATTCATATAGTTAGGAAAAATTCCATTTTGACCTTTTGTACAATTGATTAGGGTTTACTTCTCGAACTAAGTCGGTTACCTGATTTCTTTCTAGTTAGAATTTTCCTAACTTTTTCGGTTACGTTTTTGTAACACACTCGGTTAGCCAAAAAATTGAATTTCAATTTTTAAAAATTCGATTTCGCTACTGATCCCCCTTTACCAAAGAAATGCTATGTCGTAATTCAAAAATTCAAAAAAATGAGTTTGCGTTTTTAGCATGAGTAGTGTTTTTATGGCTTTTTCCTAAAAAAACTTTTATTACATACTTCATCTCGCCTTCTCAAATAAACTCTATGAAGTAATTCGAAATTCTCGAAAAAGTACATTTAATAGTGTTTTCCTGTGTTTTATAAATAGTGATTTTTTCGTCTTTTTCTCGAAAAATATTTATTTCCTTATACGATCCTAAAACTTGTAAATTCTATCCCAGAAACATGTTCCACCACAAAAATTCAACTTTTAACACATAAAACAGAATAATATTCATAAAATCTTATTTTATTCAATAATATTGCAAAATATTTAATTTACAAACTAAGTAGAATTGCTGGGTCGTCACAGAAGGGCGAAGTAGGATTAATCGGTACCTCTTTTTCCTGATTGACCTCTGACAGCTTCTTCTCCAGCTCTGCTACCCTTCGTTCGAGAGGGTCGGACTCATCCTTCTGGGGGGATAACCTATGCCTATCCCGATCATGCTCCGGCGAGGCCACCCGCTGCTTACGTCCTAACCTCCCTCTCCCTTCGCTACTTCCTTCCCGAGAGTGGCTCCTACGTCTGCTCTTCTTGCACCGAGAACCATCAGAACGATGTGTCCTGAATCGGTCCTCTGTCGTGGCTTACTGACAGAGATGATGGCTAAAAGAAACTTCCTCCCCTCCCAATAGTGCTTCCATCTGGGCGTCTAGTTCCTTCTTCTGAAGGCGCAAAGCCTCCATAAAATCATTATTCACGCTAAAAACACAACTTCTTCTCTTTTTTTTAAATTTTCAAAGGGCGACATAGCGTTTATTCGGGAAAGGAGAAACGGTGGCAAAATCAAATTTTTTAAAATCGTAAGTCGATTTTTTTCGACTAACTGAGCGTGTTACAAAACGTAACCGAAAAAGTTAGGAAAATTCTAACTAGAAAGAAATAAGGTAACCGATTTAGTTCGAAAGTAAACCTTAATTAATTGTAAGAAAGGGCAAAAAAGACTTTTTGCTAACTATATGAATTATAAAATTTAACTAAAAAGAAAATGAGAAATTAAATTATTTTTTGTTTAGCCAAGCCTAGGGTTTGAATGTCTTAGCTACTAAATGAAAGGGGCTTGGCTAGGTTAGGGAGGTTTAAGCCTTGAAGCCATGGCCTGAAGACTTAAGCTAAAGTGTGAGCTAACCTTGGAGCCAAAGGGTGAGCCAAACTTGGAGCCAAAGCTAAGGAGGGGGAATTGTCATTTGAAGACAATTTAGCACATGGGATAAGAAAGGATTAAATGGCTAAGGGGTGAGTCACAAGGATGAGTCACAAGCTAGAAGGGGTAAGTGTCACTTATTAATTAAAATGACATGTGGTGAATTGAATGTGTGAAATAAGAGAGAGGGGGAGAAGTGGGCGGATGAGAAAGGGGGGGGGGGAAAGGGTGGATGGAAACCTTCTATTTTTGGTAAGTTTTGAAGCTTAGCAAGCAAAGCATTTATTGCTTGTTTCCTCCATCCATTTAATCTAGCCAAACAAGTCCTTAAGTTGTCATTTTTGTCTAGCTTAAGTTAGTTGATCATGGGTGGTTAACCATTGGTAGTATGGTTGAGTTAATTGGTGGGTGATTTAATTAATTTAAATCATCCAACACTTGGTTAATTGTTCTTTCATTTCATATTATGAGTTAAGTAAGGAAGAGAGAGAAAGCAAGAGAGAAAAGAAAGTGAGAGGGAGTGCATGGGTAGAGGGAGAGAAGGAGTGTAACAAGCTTTGATCATCCATCTTCTAAGCAAGAACAATCAAGATCATCAAGAAGGTAAAACATAAAACCCCAACTCTTCATCTCTTCTTTTTTTTTACATATAGATTGTTTTGTTGGTGGGTGTTGGTTTATGGAAGATTATGAAGGATCTTGAATTTATAAGGTGGTGATTGATGATATATATGCTTAACTATTGTTAATTTGCATGAAAAGTGGAACCCGAAATGAAAATATAAATCTATGCGTAAAGGAATGCAAGAACGGACTAATAGCGGACTAAAGGGGCTGTTTTGGAACCCTTTTTGTATGGGTTTCCAAAAGTAAAAATTAAGTTCTAGGGTGTTATAATATGCTCCTAGAAGTTACGAACAATACCTAATTGGAACGGAAGCAAAAGCTTTTGTAACGAAGCCATAGCGAATTTTTAAGTAAAATTAGTTAAAAACAGAATTAGTGTAACCCCTGACCCTTGAGTAGTTTTTTGTTCCAAATGGTTTGCTGGAAATTTTTTTTGTTTGGGGGGTTATGTACTACATTAAGTAACGAGTCTGTGGACGTAAGAATGACCTCATTCCGAGTATGAAGTTGGGAGATATGCCCTTCGGAAGAAAGCTAGTTAAAACTGCCAAAGCTGGAAAACTATTTCGGGTAGGGACTTTTGTGCCCCTGTTTTGGCCTGAAAATGAACCTAAAAAATATTTCCATTCGGGGGGGATTTATAGTAGATGTTACAAGGAAGAAAATGATGCAAGAAAGGACTTATTCGGACTTAAAATGAACAAGTTATGACGTTCCAACGTTAGCGCATCAAAATTGTCCAAGCTAGAAATCAGTTCGAGAGGGGACTTTTGGGATAATTGTTTTGGCTAGTTAAAATTGCTAAAAAATTATGATTTTGTGGGGTTTTATATTTTACAATCCCAGCTAGCCATAGTCTTCGAATCGGACTAATTTCGAGTTTGGACGACCGAGTTATGAAGTGCCAAAGTAGGTGCGTCGAAATTGTCCAATCTGGAAAATCAGATTCGGACATGTCCCTTGTATGAATTTTCTGGACTTGTGTGTTCCGAATTTAAAAATGGTTAAAAAATAAATTTGTATCCCCGGAAGTTATCTTTTCGTGGGCACAAGAATCTCTCAAAAAGTTTTTGAAACGAATTAGTTATGACCTTTCTAGTAAGAGAGGGTAAAGCTGGCCAAATTTTGTAGCAATCTGACCTTGGTTGTAAGAAGTAAAAATATATTTTGATTAAAAAAGGACCTTGAACCAGGGCCTAGATGAGATTAAAGTAAACTGTATACTCTTTAATTTGACGTAACAATGAACAAAAACAGACAAGTAATGAAGGAGATATGATAAAAACAAAAACAATATTTTGTTAAAGTAAAAGTGTGAAAACGAGTTTTATAACTCGGATTGAGATGAAATTTTAGGTAATGGTATATTTTGACGTATAATAACGTATTTAATGTAAGAAAGTGATTGACCAAAATTTTAAGAAAATTTTGGACGTAACTCCGAATACTAGAGATTATTGAAAAAGTAAACCAGAATTCTAAAAATATAGTTACGAGAAATAATTATTTGATGAAAGTAAAATATCATAAACGTTCGTTAAGAGGGTCGTGACGTTCCCGAATGCCGTGACGCCGAGAGATGTTTTGGAGTTACTAACATAAATTAAAATATAATGCCCGAACAATATGAAATAAGAATTAATATAAATCAATTTGAGCGTCATTAAGTGATTAATTGGGATATTATACATTATTGATATATGTAGGTTATTTGAAAAGCTATGTAGCGTAAACGGTAAAGGAGCATAAAAGGCAAGTTTCCTAAATTTACTCGAATTTTTTTGAGCAAGTATTTAACTCTTGTTTAAATTGTGACAATAAGCAAGTTTTCTAATTTCATTCAAATGTTTAATTGAATGTAAATATTTATTGATCTTGTACCTATTATTTTCTGTGCAAGTCATGTGTTTAAACTATGGAAATTTCATTTGTTATATGAAATTCATTGTATGAGTGGTGTAAAAGAGTTGTTAGCTATTTGATTCGGCTTAACTCATTTGTTGAACTATTCTGAATAGAATACATGTTGTTGGATAAATTATTGGGAATAATGTTAGGAAGTATGATAAGTTGTTTTTGCCAATCAAATAATTTGGGCATAGGATAGTGATCTTGAACTCCGTGCAAAAATGTGTGTTATGAGCAAAATATTTGCTATATTAGTTAAGTATGCTAGATGAGCAGTTAGAGATAAGATTGCACTCCATGCAATAGGATGGTTGTTAATGGTTATACGTAAGATCGTATCTAACCAGTATCCACACCTATGTGCAGACTCGAGAAGATAAGTTCTAAGAAATGGAACTGTTTAAGAGGGTAAATTTCGCGGAATAGCAAATGAAGTGGAAAAGTGAGTTGATATTAATAATTTTGTCTAGTTAAATGTTACGATATTAACTAAGTCAAAGTTGCGAGTACAGTCACATGTTTTTTAATCGTTGATGTGTAGCAATTGAGTAGAACAACTCCTTTGTATGGGCAGAGGTTTAAGATGAGTTAGAAAATTGATCTAACTCACTGAATACCGATTATTCCATTATAGAAGTATTGCAACAGCATACGCACTGGGATATATTTGTGACAGTGTAGATGAGATGAAAAACTAATTCATTAGTTCTTAGGTGGGGAGCCACTCAGTTCATTACATTGATAACTGTTGAACACTTATGTTGTGTTGTTCTTATATAAATGTCGAAAAGGTGATTTTTTCACATATTTATTTGTGTAGGATGAGTTGAGTCCTAGAAGTGATATATAAGAATGTTGTTCTTAATAAATATGAGAAGATAGATGGTCTTTGGTGATTGTGACTAAATATATATGATGTCGGTGGTATGTAGGTTTACAGTTAGAAATATTGTTCAAACCTTCATGAGTAGAAGAAGAGCCAGAGGTCCAGATGAACCTTTTGTAGAAGGATTAGAGAGTGTTTTCTTTTAAAATGGTAATGGAAGTGTTAGATGATAGGAATCTAAGTTAATTCCTATGTATTTAAACTGCTTCATAACTATTGTTCGGTTATGGAAGTTTTCAAAGAATATTGAATTGATTCTTGATTTTGTTGTTTATTCAATTGATATAATTTGTTGGGCAATTAAATGCTTATTCTTGAAAAACTTTAAAACTTTTGCAGCGGATTGTGATTGAATTGTGATTTGATCATTAAAGAAAATAAAGTTATATTTGGATAATTAAGGAGAATAAAGTTATATTTTGTACTATTAAGAAATGATCATATATGAAATGCGATTATGATGTGAGTATTTATATCATCGAGTATTTGATTTTGGAGAATTATTTTTGGTGACAATTTATTATGATCTTAGAATTGAGGGTTTGATTTGAGTGATGATTTAGTTTATGTTAAGCTTATGGATAATTTAAGGTATGTGTATCGGTGGGATAAAATGATAAAGTGAAAACTATTAAGCATCAAGAATCTCTTGTTAACTTGAGTTGTAAATATTCGAGGTAATTAGATTAATCATTTGAGACTAATGATCAATTTTGCAGCTATTTTCTAGTAGGATATTGGAGTTAAGTTGTATGGAGTTTCTTTGTGATAGTAAGAGGAAATCTTTGAATTTGTTGGATTAAGATTTGCAATAAGAGAATGATTGATTCATTAAATGATTAGATATTAAGTGATGAAATTTAGTTGATTTTGAGAGATATTGAGCAACTATAGTTTGCTTATACAGATAGTAGACTATGTGATTTGGACGTTTGATATGGTGATGAAAAGATCTTCATATTATATTATTTTGTGTAATAATATTTGAAAACTAATTTGGATTGAGGTTTGGATATTTGGAAGTTGTTGAGGTGCTAGGGAGAGTTGGTAATATAATTTGTGCTGTTGTTTTGTTTATCTGATGTCCTTGGAGTTTGCATGAATTTATGTAACTAAATAAAAAAAATTGTTAGATCCTAGTAATGTGTGGCACATACATTCTGAATCGTATTTAGATTAAGAGAAAATTTTGTATTTTTGAATTATATTCTGAAGAGTACGTTTGGAAGAATGAAACTTAAAGAAACTTATGGGAGCACTCACAAGCGGTGGAATATGTGGTTTAATTCGATGCAAAACGAAGAACCTTATAAGGGTTTGACGCGGTAGCTGACGAATCTTCTACATGTACTTTGATAATTGCGTGGACCGATAACTTATCCGCGTTGATCGTTACAAATGGCGGCGCTACGTCTTAACTAAAATTTATGAATAATTATGCAATTTAAATATAAAAAAAAAAATTTGTAACTTATTTGAATTCCGAGGACAGGATTCTTTTTAAGGGGGAAGAATGTAATAATTCCTATTTTTGTTAATAATTAAATATTAATTGATTTTATTTTATAAAATTGTATTTAAATTGGAAAAGGTGAGTTGCTATATATTAATTGATTTTATTTTATAAAATTGTATTTAAATTGAAAAAAGGTAAGTTTTTATTTTTCTTTTCTTTTCTTCCTTGTTTTGTTTGGAAAGTTAAATTCTTTTAATAGATAATTAAATTAAAATTGAGGAGTCCATTAGGATTTTGGTAACTCCTATATTAATTCCTATTTATATTTAAAAGAGTGAAGGTGTAACTTTAATCCTATTCTAATTTGATTAGTTGCATTCCCGAATAAAATACTTATACGCACTGCAGTCCATTAGAAAAATCATAATTAATTCATCCGATGTCGGAATTGAGTGAATCCAAAGCGCATTTCTTTAGTTTTTCGTCCTATACAATTTTGAAGAAAGAAGAAGTTTGAGGCAATTTTAGATAGTCAAGAGCGGGTTATAAGGAGGAAGACAATCTCATTTGTTAAAGTTTTGTAGAAAAATCATCCGGAGCGCGAAGCTACTTGGGAGATGGAGGTGTCTATTCGAGCGGAATATCTGCATCTCTTTGAAAATTAGGTACGTTCCATTCTTTTGATTCCGAGGATAGAATCCTTTTTAAGGGGGAGATGATGTAATACCCGTTAAAAATATAAATAAATAAATAAAAACAAAATAAATAAATAAATAACATTTAAAATTATATTTTAAATATTTTAATTAGGCTTTTCTTATATTTGGGTCAAATTGTATTTAATTTGTGTGGACTATAATAAGTAAGAGATTACATTAATTTGTGCCTTTAAATTAATTGGGTCTAATTTTATTTGTGTAATATTTAATCCTTTTGATATTAGGAGGGCTAATAACGTACATTAATAAATAAGTAAAACCTAACCATACGTAAACTATTGTAGTTGCGAATTGAAAGAATTGGGCGTGAGACGGAAGAACAAGAAAAGAGAAAATTAGAAGATTTCAGAGGAAGAAAAAGATATTGTAACAATACGAATTACTTTATGATTCTTTGTTGGGTGAACATGTTAGTGGTGAATTGAATTTTCAGTAATAAAGAAACTGTTATAAAAATTACCGAATTTTGGTGGTATAAATCCTAAAAAAAAGCCCAAGCATAATTGAAGAAAAGGGAGTAGTCTGGTTATTCTTTTTATAATAGAAACTTCACGTGAACACTGATAGTGCTCTGAATTAGTATGATTTGTAATCATGCCTATCAAGTAAGGAGAATTGGAGACTATTCACATCAATATATATAAAGATTAAATAAGTTATCTATTATAGTTGCAAGAGGCTGTGGGCCATTTAACTAGCGTTTGTATATATGTAATATTTTCGTAAGTATTTAATGATAATGTTAATTGTATAAACCGAACTAAAAACTATGTAGATTAATTCGAGTTAATTAATAGTTTTGTATTATTTTGATAATTATATAGATCGAATTGAGGAGGTCTAGCAGTGTGATATTTGGGTTCAATACTAAATTATTTTGGTATTATATTCAGGTACGGATTCTGTACTTCTTTAGCAATAATCTTGTTAAATTTAATTAATTCGATTTGTTACTCGTTTCAAATTTGGATATTATTTCACATAATTGGTGTTAGGTTTGTATGTAGCGCGATTACGTAATCAAATCACATAAATAGTGAGGATGCGCGATAAAAGAAGGTTTTAAAATTTTTATACAAACCATAACCAAGATCATCCTTGTGTACAATTATCAATTAAACGAAAGAGGCGGAGATATAGAATAATACCCTCGTAAATCAAATTTTTCTCGGGTACAAGTTCACCTCCAAATCCTTCGCGTTGTCCTTGAATTTTTCCAATGTGATTCCTTCGTTAGATCAATGCAAGCCACCCAAGTGTTTGGCCTCTAGAAGTGATCCACCAAGGAAGAACAAGAATTCCAAGAAGATGAGTATTTAGCAAAACCCTAGTTTCTATCTCTATAAAATATGTGTACTCTCCCAACTCTTGGAATAAAGTGTGTAACATCAACCTAACACATAATAAGACTTCTCTTATTTATAGATGTAGGCAACCCTCATAAACCTTTTAGGATTAGGGTTTCATATTTAATTAACTAAACTCTTTTAATTAATTAGGCTTCCTAATCTTATTAGAAATAATTAACTAAACTCTTTTAATTAATTAGCCTCTTAATCTTATTAGGAATATGTGAGAGAGTACTTTTATTAATTAATTCCCAAACTCCTTTAGAAATTAAATAGTAATAATATGAATAAGACTCTTCTTATTAATTTATATTTAATATTTTTAAAATATTAAATAATAAATATTAAGCTATTTAATTTATTCTATCACCATAGATAAAATTAAATATACTTAACACATTATTATGATTATGCCATTTACTTCTTAAATAAATATTTTTCTTTTATGGTGTGATCCTTTAGGTTCTCCATATTAAATCGGTTGTGAATAAATACATCAGAACAATTCTAATCTTATTTAAATAAATAAATTAAATTATTTAATTTATTTAAATAAATAATATTTATTCTACAATAAGGGTAAGCCCCCTTAGCGATCAACGACTTTCTAAATAATATAGATTTCAACAATAATCATAAATGAACCTTTGAGTGTATAGTTACCTTACAATTCAATTCTTCTACCATATAATATTTTAATTAAATATAAGAAATAAAATTACTGTCAAGTCTTATTTTATTTAATTATATGTATTTCGATCCTAAATGCACAACTCTGATTAATGCAAAATTGGAAACAACTTTCTAATTTCATTCTGTTTTGGCCAAAGACTACTGAGTTGTCATTTATCAAATCACATAGGACATTCTCTTCTTTTACTAGAAGTAATAGATTCTTTGTTGATCATTCATTATCTCCATGTACAATTTATTATACCCAAACATAACCTTTGATATACCCTAAGGGTCTTAAGGAGTATGTCAAAGCATAACTCATCATACACAAAATACTATGATGATCTCAAGTCCAAGGATCACTTGTACTACTATCACTATAGGAATTCCTATTGACAGGCAAGTAAAACTCCATTAGGTATTCCTTAAGCGAGCCACGTTCAGTGAACTTATTCTCCAATAAGCACCTATATATATTTGTTTTAGTGTCTCCACACAAATGATTATGAGATCAATCATTCTCATCCAATGTGCAAGTAGCGTATGTACCAATCTATCGGGATTCACTAATCCATTTTTTAGTGATCCAACGATTGGAAACTATTTTAGTTTGTTAGCTATCTAAAATTTAGATCTCATTAGCTATGATCATCATCATGATTCTAAAAGCATTGCTCAAAACTATGGGTTTATCACATTTATTGTGACGCCCCCAGAATAGGTCCAGTCAACCCAACCCATTCTGAGTCGCCAAATACATGGTACAGAATTCAAATACAAACTTTATATCATACGGTTGTGCAAAATACGACCACACAACTGTGAGTGTCAATACAAATATGTAGAAAATATTAATATTCAAACTAAGTCCTCATTACAATTATTATCACACTATTTATCAGAAATAGTGAGGGCTACTACTGCTCTAACTCGGACCATTACTCTGTCCCCCGACTAGTCCCTGCGACATTCTCATTTCCTGAAGAGGACAACAGATGAAAAGGGTGAGCTCAACTAGCCCAGTAAAGAATATTACGACTAAGATAATGAAAAATAAATTATCGTTAGCCTTCAACAATTCAGATAAAATATTATTGACAACAAGTTTTAGATCAATATTCGCAGCGGAAATAACAAATCATTAGAAGAGTTAAGCAGAGAATGAAGTCTACTGTCTTCTATGATTTAAAAGTCCATCATCAATATTTTATCCCTGTAACATTAATCAATATACATCTCGAATCAAATATTCATCTTTGCACTACAGGCCAAAGATATTCATTTGTATCATCAGTGGTCATGTTCATCTCAACACCTGTCATCTTTGCACTACAGGCCAAAGATATTCATCAGGTAATCATTCATCTTTGCTCTACAGGCCAAAGATATTCAGTTACATCACCTTTTAGGACTGAGGATGATGAAAAATATTTCAAAGAACGAATCTAGTGAGATAAAAGACAAAGATTAAGGATTCGCATTTTAGTTTATCCAAATTCAAAAATACTTCATAGTAATACTTTGTGGAGCAAAATTCAAGAATAGAGCTCAAAACTTGGATACAATCAAAGATAGTAACTATAACAGATAATTTGGACAAACAGAAGAAATTTTAATTTTTCCGTGAATAGTGTCGTATACGTGAATAGTGTCGTATACGTGAATAGTAATCCCGACGGAAAAAGTAAGAATTTCATAATAAAATCCATGATAATATTTCTGTATAATGATATTGAAAAGAATAACATCATTTACGAAAGAAAATAACATCCCTTACCTCAAAAGAATAACACTTCTGGCTGAAATATCGGATATAATACCGAAAAAAACTTGCACTGAATAGCAACACTCAAAGTATTGAAATACTCACAAAAATACGCTCGATATTATAGAGAGAGAAAACTTCTGATTCTGGTTTGATTTTCAATTCTAACCTAAGCACCCTATTTATAGGAAAAGCTTAGGATGCCAAAGGAGACTAAATTAATAAAATAATATTATTTTTTAAAAAAAATCTCCAGTCGTCGGCTGCTCCCAAAAATCAAATTTTCAACAAAAGTGGGGCCCACCCATTAAAAAAATATTTATTTTCTGAAACTTCAATAATTCATAATAAATAGCCCCTTTGTCAGAAAAATACAAATTCTATGTCCTTTCATAGGAAATTTAATTCTCTACAACTTTGTAGAAGAAAGTTTTTCCAAATTCCAAACATAAATTATTCAAAATCCATAAACAGATAATTTTTCACACCAAAATATTGATAAAAACTCATCAGCGCTAATTCCGTCTTTAATATCCACAAAATAAATATTTTTTCCTCATATAAATCAATAATTAATTATTCACAAATAATATTACAGAACTATAATATTGACAACCAGGTCGTTCCCAGGAAAGAGGGGGCCTTCCGATAAGGACTTCTCCTTACTGGCGCGCAATTAAATAACCCCTCCTAGACAGAACTTCCTTAGACATTGTCAATAATGCTATCTAATAATATTATTCAAATAATATGAATTATTGAGTTGATAATGTGAAATACCATGCAGTGACAATTATTGAATCAATAATACAACCTATCAACTGTAGCCATTATTGAATCAATCATATAAAATAGCAACGTAGCAATTATTGAGTCAATAAAATATCAATGTAACAATTATTGAGTCAATAATATAAAATATCAACGTAGCAATTATTGAGTCAATAATATAAACTATTGAACAGTAATTACTGTAACAATAATTGAATAAGTTCATTCTCACGTAAGACTCAATAATTCGAAATACTGTGCAATACCGTGTGCTACTATGCAACACCGCGTATCACTGTATTTTAACCACCGGGTATTTCAACAGTACTAACGGTAACAACTACGCCGTTATTTTATAAAAATGTTATTTCTGTCGCTTTCTATATCTGACAGTTATTCTGTTGTGGGGCCCACAAATAGCTGCGCCGTCGTACGAATATTCCCCGATAACAAGAATATTCCACGACCAAACGAATATTCCCCGACAACAAGAATATTTTATAACCACTTGCTCATTTTAAAATATTTGCACATTTCACCCATAACTTTCATATTTATCAAAACAACACCTTACTGTTTCGAAATAATATATAAAGAAAATTAAATCTTTATTCATAAAAGTTGGGGTCTTACATTTATTATAACAACACTATGTAGATAAAGTAAAATGCCTTTAATAGATTAATTCTTTTATTAATAAATGAATAAGATTGTTACAAAGTATATGCTTTGTCATATCAAATATGATTGACTTGTGTGCATACTACTTTTAATCTCCCACTTGCATTAAAGTCAATCGTCATGGTATCTAATACCTTTCTTCTCTAAGTGATGATTTTTCTGCTGTTGGATAAAGTTTCAGTAAATGAATATGTTATGTTTTTATTAAGAGTACATTATCTCTATAGTGACTTTTCTTCTTTCAATGATTTCTCTAATCAAATGAAAGTGTCGTAACACATGTTTGGATCAAAGATGAGTCTTAGGAACTATTCTTAGTTCAATAATGAATCTTTTCATCCAAACATTAACTTGCAGCTTCATTTACAACTATATACTTTATCTTTATCACTAATCCAGCAACTTTTTGCTGTTTAAAACCTTTTCAATTCACTGCATCACCATTAAAGATAACGATTTACCCTAAAGTGGATTTTATGTTGTCTTGGTCAGTCTGAAAAACTTGAGTCTATTTAGCCCTTTAGTTTCAATTCAGACCCATCATGAATCATGATCACGTCCTTAGTGTTAATTAAGAACTTTAAGATATTTTTCATTGTGAATCATGATACACTCCATAGCTCATTATGAATCATGATTACTCATGTGATTTCTCTTTTGTTGGAGACAATTTAAAGAGATACACTCCATAGCTCATCATCATGAGACCTTTCTTCAAGTTTATCATGCTAAATGCCTTTAGCATCGAATGAATATACATTCCTTGGGTTAAGCCGAGCTTCCCTATTAAATCTATCTATACAGATTTATATCCCCAATCTTTGGGATGCTCTCTCCAATCATTCACGGAGGAATTGTTTAGATAACTTTATCTTTACTAATTGTAGCACTGGTATGTCATTCCTTATCAGTAGTATATCAACATATAATACAAGGAATGTCACAGCGCTCCCACTGAACCTTTTGTACACACGATGTTCATTCTTATTTTTAATAAAATCAAACTCCTTTGATTGTATCATCAAAACAAATGTTCCAACTTTGAGAAGCTTGCTTCAATCCATAAATGGATTGTTGTAGTTCATATACATGATTTACTTCAACCATTGAAATAAATCCATTTGGATGTATCATACATATATTTTCCTCTAATAATTTATATTTGAGGAAGGGCGTCTTCACGTCCATTTGCCAAATTTAGTAATAATAAACTACAATCGCAAGTAAAATCCAAACGAATTTGAGCATTGCTACCGGTAATAAGGTTTTATCACAATCAACTCTTTGACTTTATTTAAAACCCTTTTTCAAATCAGTCTGGTCTTATAGGTCTCCACCTTGCCATTTGTTCCAAAGATCCATATTAGATTTCATTTTCATCTACCATTTCTCTGAGTTGCTGCAACTCTTAGCCTCATCGTATGTAACTGGATCATCATCCTTTATGATGTCTACCTCATCATCATCATCTATGATGAATCCATACCTCCCAGATATCTTCGGTACTTTTTCAGTTTTACGATTCGGTTGTGGTACAACAAGTCTATCTACAGGTTCCTCTATTTGACTTATAGCGCTATGTGGTTCTTAAACTCCTTCAAGATCTATTATCCTCCCACTAGCTCCTCCAACGATAAACACCTTTATCTAAGAAGGTAAGAGTGTTTCGCAACAAACACCTTTTGCTCAGTAGGATTATAGAACATTTATCCTAAAATTACTTTAGGATGTCCCACAAATCTGCACTTGTCAAATTCTATCATAAACTTATCCTTTATGAAGCCTTTTCATATAAGATGGACAACCCATTATCTTAACATACTTAAGATTAGGAATCCTCCCTGTCCATAACTCATATGGAGTCTTGGGGTCGAATTTTGAAGTTACCCTATATCGTAGATATGCAACCGTTTCTAGGGCATAACTCCAGAAGGATACTGGAATGTTGGTAAAATTCATTATGGACCGCATTATGTCCAACATGATACAATTTTTCTTTTTAGATGCAACAATCAATTATTGTGTATCAGGAAGCGTCCATTATGAGAAAAACAATTTAAGATGATCTAGGAACTTATTCCACAAGTATTCCTTTCATCGATCCAATCAAAGAATCCTAATACTTTGCCAGTTAGTTTCACTTCTGAATTCTTTGAATCTTTCAAATGATTCAGACGTGTATTTCATCAAATACACATATTCAACTCTTTGAATGATCATCTCCTTTTCTTTTACTAGTTTGTTCAATTTGCAAAGTTATTTTTTCATATAAGTTAAGTATGTAAAGTCCATTTAGTAAATTGCCAACACCATATAAAACATTCTATTATAAATAGAACAATTGTTGTTCTTCATTATAATATCAAAATCATCCATATCCAATATGAAAATTTGAATAATGTTTCATATAAGTGTTGGAACATAATAACAATTATTAAAACTAATAAACTTGCCCGTAGGCTGTGCTAAACAATAAGTTCCTATGGCTAAGGCAACAACCTTTGTTTCATTTCCCACACACAGGATTACTTATCCCTTTGTTTAGATTTCTACTTCCGCTTGATCCCTTCATAAATATGTATTTATGAGAACCAAAACTGGTATCCTATACCCAAGTAGAACCTTAACTTATAGAAGTATTTTTTTTATGAACAAACATGTATATTTAACCGAAGCTTCTTCTGGTTAGCCTCTGCAAGACATTTCTTGCAATTTATTTTAAGTGTCCAGGCATATTTGCGGTAGAAGCAGACTCATTTGCTATCCTTATCGGTTTTGTTCTTATTATCCTTTGTTTTTGCCTTTCTTAATACCTTCTTTGAATTGTTCTTCTTTTCAGAAGATCATTTGGCCCCTATCAGTAAGACTTGGTCTTCCTTGGTTGGAAAGTGACTCTCAACAGTTTTCAACATATTCAAGCAACTCAGGCAGACTGAGATCTAGCTTGCTCATGTTGAGATTCACAACAATTGTGAGGAGTCTGGGATTGACTACAAGATCAAATCTTGGTTCAACTCTCCATCCATGACAAACCCTGTTGTCCTAATTGTTCAATCAAATTGATCATTTTGAGGACATGTGTCTCTACTGTAGTGTCATTGGTTATCCTAGATTGAAAGAGCTCCTTAGATATCTGATATATAGTAGTCTTGCTTTCCTCGCAATTCAACTACTTGAAGTGCAGGAGTTTAGTAGGAGCATCCATAGTTTTATGTTGACGCTGAAGCTGTTACTCATGGATACGAGCATAATGCATTGAGCCAACTTTGCATCATCTTGTCACTTTTTAAAAGTAGCAATCTCTTCCTCAGAGGCATTGTCTACAACCATTGCAGGGACAGACGTATTAAGGAAATAAGATGGCTTTTCAGCCTTGAGAACTATTCTCAAATTCCTTAACCAATCCGTTTAATTCGGTCCGATTAATTAGCATCTAATATGCTACGCAGTGATAGTGAATTTAGACATTGTAAAATTCTGTAAATAAATTAGGTCTTTATTTAATTGGTTTCTCCCACTATTTTCATCAATCTATATTACCCTCATAATATATAGTTCGGCAAATCTAATTAAAGATTTGCTAGTGAGAATAAGGATCTCATTTCAAATGTATATAGCCTTGTGGTGACACAACAAACGATATATAAATAAATAGGTAGACAACTATTATCAATTACATCACCATGTAACTCCTTTTATGCCTTTTAGATTATTTTGATCAAGTGGTGACACATCCGAACAAAAATTATCTAAGTTAATTCCAACCTAACACTTTCATATATTCAAATAGAAAAATAACATCCTTGTCATGACACAACAAAACAGTATTGTTCAATTTCTTTATAAGAATCAAATGTGATAAATCAACATCTTAAATATTTAATATTTGCCTTGTGGTGACATAACAAACTCATATTAAATATTTAATAGTCTATTAAATTTATCATGCTAGAAGGAGACGTTCGATATTCTAAATATCTTTGAACGCTTAGGACTTAATATAAATTTTTGGAGGGGTTTGTTATTATTTGTCTCATCTTGTTTAGCTCGCATGCATATATATATATATATATATATATATATATATATATATATATATATATATATATAATACGCGTCATATTAATTTACATGTGAAGCATGTTGCATAATATATAATATATATATAGTATAAGCATGCACATATAGAATACTATATTATACCCGGATTGATTATGGAATTTATTCTAGTTTGGTTCATTAGATCCACCAAGTGAACCAAAAGGTCAAACCTAGGATGCAAAAATTAAATTTAAATATAACTATTACATTTAAACTGGGCTCCATTACAAACGGGTCTTCAAGCGCTCCTTGCTCCTCTGTCTCTAATTCTTCGAGATAATTCTAACTCTTTCTATTATAATACTATTTACAATAAATAGAAACCTTGATCAGCAGTCAAGGAGAAGTACATAGGAGGAAGATAGAATTTACATCAAGAAAAATTAGAGAAGACGAGGTACGCAGATCCCATTTAATAAAACTCACACATTCATGCATCCAACTAAAATAAAATCCAATCGCATTGGTCAATAGTCCATAATCAACTCAATTTATTTTCATACATATCAACATACGCATCAATAAATAACATTCATCTCATGAATAATAAAACCATTCCATATATGTATTGATATAATTTAATGGGCAATTAAAATTTATTTGATATTCAATTTTGAAACAAAATAAACTCATTTATTTTAACCAAAATTTAAATCATAATAAACTTCTTTATTTTATTTTATCCAATATTGAATAAAAATAAAATACTTTATTTTAATCAATTTTCAAATCAAAATAAACTCCTTTATTTTAATTAAAAGGGAATCCAATTTCAAGTACAAAATAAACTCCTTTATTTTAACTTAAAATTGCTGGAAAAATAAAATATATTGAATCATATTCCTTATCAAAATAAGCATCTTTATTTTTAAGGAAACGTGGAATTCTATTCCATATGTGAATAAACTCCTTTATTCTGGGAAACATGTAATTATATTCCATGTATGAATAAACTCCTTTATTCAAGTAAACGTGGAATCCAATTCCAAGTTAAAGTGAAAACTTTTATTTTAATCACATTCTAATTCAAAATAAACATTTTATCTTAATTGAAGTAAATAAAAATAAAATATAAAAATTTTAACAATCTAGTGTCGATAGCAGCTGCGCCCAGAATACACTAGGAACCGGTGCAGCTGCACCGTTAGCCCAGAAAAATTGTCCAGGTTTTGGCGCAGCTGCGCACCAGACTGAATTGGAGGCGGCACAGCTGCGTCGCGTCGGAGACAGGCCAGAACACGTTTTTGCCCAGCAAACTCAATCCAATTACATACCTATACACATATGGAATCATCATAATCGATAATTACAACAAGGTTTGACTCTAATACCATTGTTAGGTTTGTATGTAGTGCGATTACGTAATTAAATCACATAAATAGTATAGAAGCGCGATAAAAAGAGTTTTAAAATTTTTAAACAAACCATAACCAAGATCATCCTTGTGTACAATTATCAATTAAACGAAAGAGATGGAGATATAGAATCATACCTTCGTAGATCAAATCTTCCTCGGGTACAAGTTCACCTCCAATTCCTTCGCGTTCTCCTTGAATTTTTTCGATGTGATTCCTTCGTTAGATCAATGTAAGTCACCCAAGTGTTTGGCCTCTAGAGGTGATCCACTAAGAAAGAACAAGTATTCAAGAAGAGGGGTGTTTGGCAAAACTCTAGTTTCTATCTTTAAAGAATGTGTACTCTCTCAACTCTTGGAATAAAGTGTGTAACATCAACCTAACCCATAATAAGATTTCTCTTATTTATAGATGTAGGCAACCCTTCTAAACCTTTTAGGATTAGGGTTTCATATTTTATTGACTAAACTCGTTTAATTAATTAGGCTTCCTAATCTTATTAAAAATAATTAATTAAACTCTTTTAATTAATTAGCCTCCTAATCTTATTAGGAATATGTGAGAGAGTACTTTTATTAATTAATTCACAAACTCCTTTAGGAATTAAATATTAATAATATTAATAAGAATCCTCTTATTAATTTATATTTAATATTTTCAAAATATTAAATAATAAATATTAAGCTATTTAATTTATTCTATCACCATAAATTAAATTAAATATACTTAACACATTATTACGATTATGTCATTTACTTCTTAAATAAATATTTTTCTTTTATGGTGTGACCCTTTAGGTTCTCCATATTAAATCGGTTATGAATAAATACATCAGAATAATTCTAATCTTATTTAAATAAATAAATAAAACTATTTAATTCATTTAAATAAATAATATTTATTCTACAATAAGGGTAAGCCCCCTTAGCGATCAACGACTTTTTAGATAATATAAATTTCAACATTAATCATAAAAGAACATTTGAGTGGATAGTTACCGTACAATTCAATTCTTTTACCATACAATGTCCCAATTAAATATAAGACATGGAATTACTATCAAGTCTTATTTTATTTAATTATATGTATTTCGATCCTAAATGCACAACTCAGATTAATGCAAATTAGAAATAACTTTCTAATTTTATTCTGTTTTGGCCAAAGACTACTGTGTTGTCAGTTATCGAATCACATAGAACATTCTCTTCTTTTACTAGAAGTAGTAGATTCTTTATTGATCATTCATTATCTCCATGTACAACTTATTATATCCAAGCATAACCTTTGATATACCCTAAAGGTCTTAAGGAGTATGTTAAAGCATAACTCATCATACACAAGATACTATGATGATCTCAAGTCCAATGATCACTTGTACTACTATCACTATAGAAATTTCTATTGACAGACAAGTAAAACTCCATTAGGTATTCCTTAAGCGAGCCACGTTCAGTGAACTTATTCTCCAATAAACACCTATATACTTGATTTAGTGTCTCCACACAAATGTTTATGAGATCAATCATTCTCATCCAATGTGCAAGCAAAGTATGTACCAATCTATCCGGATTCACTAATCCCCTTTTTAGTGATCCAACGATTGGGAACTATTTTAGTTTGTTAACTATCTAGAATTTAGATCTCATTAGCATGATCATCATCATTATTCTAAAAGCATTGCTCAAAACTATGGGTTTATGACATTTATTATAACAGCACTATGTAGATAAATTAAAATTTCTTTAATAGATTAATTCTTTTATTAAAAGAATGAATAAGATTGTTACAAAGTATATGCTTTATCATATCAAATATTAATCGGCTTGTGTGCATACTATAAATTGGTCCATGTGAAATTAATATGATAGTTTCATGTTGGCGTTAGTACTAACTCGTATTTGTACTCTTTGAACTAGTTAATCATGTCAATATGTTTTGGAGACTTTATTCGTTTGTATCATTCTTCGTATATTTTTGTTCACATTCGAGAGTTGTTTTGATCATTGATATCTTGTGAATATTTAAGAATGTTAGTATTTGATAATCCGATGTCATTTGAAAATGGTCATATAAGCCTTGTGATTTGAACCTCTTTTGGCTTACAATTTATAATTTGATCATTAGGGTATACTTGAGCTAACCACCTGTGGGGGTACCACAGGCATGTCCTCTTGGCACAAGGGCATGACACCTTCCGTGGTGGTGTGATCAGTCCACGGCGTATCCTTTTATTTTGTATGTTGCTCTGGGTATAAGCTTTGGTCATTTGATATATTTGTTCAAGATACGTATGGGTCGACCCAATATATGATTCGATTTGATTTAATTTGTTTGACGGATTAATGACGTATGTGTCGTGCGTACTATCCGTTTTGATTTGCATACATCATGGTACCGATGTATTTTGTTATCCTTTGGCTATTTGTATTTGAGCTCAGTATGAAATTATTACCTTATAACCATTTGATTCAGCCTTATTTTATTTGGAATTTTTTTGACTATAGTTGTCAGTTTGATAGTGTTAATCATTTGTACCTTGTCTCACCAATTTCGTTATATTCATATTTGGTTCTTAGTCTGTATTGTTCGTAGTTTGTATTTGTTTGTTCATTCAGTTCTTTTGGCTCATGCTTTGATTTTATTCCGACAGGTTTGCAAGGGTGATTCAGGGTTGTGTGGAGAGATAGCTACCTCTGACCTAATAGGTTTATTTGGTTTTAGGTTTTGATTATTGTGTAAATTTTGGAAGAATTGTATTTAATTTGACTTTTATGGAGGACCAACTATTATATATTTTGAAGTTATTAGTGCTTTATTTTATTATTTTGAGGTTTATTGTGCTTTGCACGTGACCTCCATTTTCTATTCGGGAAGAGGGTGTTACGTGATTAATCAGAGGATATTAAGTGAAATGAATTCGTTAAAGAAGAAGGCTTAGAAGATTACATATTATATTGTAATAGTTATTGTAATTGTAATATTTTTATGATATAATATTCACTAATACTATGATTTGGAGATGTAAAGGTATTAGAACCTGGGATTAACAGTGATATGTTGTAATAATATATTAATTACATTCATGTTTTTAAGATTAAGTTGGATGTTTAGTACTGTGGAGGACCGGACCCGGGCTGGATGGCAGACCCTGGGTTTGGGGCTGTTACAGTAAATGTGTTATAATATCAAAATCTTTTAGTCCGAATTTTCTATATTATTTATTAGAAAATAAGCCTCAAACTTGCAATGAAGAAAGTATCAAGTCTCGAAGCTCCCTATTAGAAAGAGACTATAAATAGTGAAGTAGAATCCATATTGCATAGTCATGCATAGAAATTAGTAGATCTCCCATCAAGATCTAAACATCTTGGATACAAGTGGATATTCAAGAAGTAAATGAAAGCGTATGAATCTATAGTTAAATATAAAGCAAGACTTGTAATCAAATGATACGAGCAAAATGAGGGTTTGGATTACTTTAATACATATTCTCTTGTGACAATAATATCTTCAATTAGGATGTTAATAGTCATTGCAACTATATACAATTTAGAAATACATCAAATGGATGTGAAAACAACTTTCTTGAATGGTGATTTAGAAGAAGAAATATACATGGAACAACTAGAGTGGTTTATTGTTCCAGGACAAGAAAAGAAAGTTTGTCGGCTTGTGAAGTCCCTTTATGGATTAAAACAAGCACCTAAACAATAGCATGAAAAATTTGACAGTGCAATGTTGCTAAATGGTTTCAAGATAAATGAGTGTGATAAATGTGTGAATGTTAAGGACACTGAGAAAGGGTATGTCATTATTTGTCTTTATATAGATTATATGCTCATTATGAGTAGTAATAATGAAATCATTAAAACTATTAAAAGAATGTTAAATAATATATTTGACATGAAAGACATGGGTGTTGCCGATGTAATATTAGGAATTAAAATTTTTAAAATATCGGATGGGTTAGTGTTATCACAATCACACTATATTGAGAAAATACTCAAGAAATTCAATCAATACGATTGAGCCTTATGTATGTAATGAATTGTACATATCTTGACATAGCATATGTTGTTAATAAATTGAGTAGATTTATAAACAATCCAGGACAAAGATCACTAGAAAGCAATTGTAAGAGTTTTAAGGTATTTAAAATGCACTCAAAACTTTGGATTGCACTATCCAAGATATCCAACAGTACTTGAAGGATATTGTGATACGAAATGGATATAAGATACAAAAGACTCTAAATCCACAAGTGGCTTTTTGTTTACACTAGTTAGAGGAACAGTATCATGTAAATCTTCTGAACAAACATTCATTGCTCGATCAACAATGGAATCTGAGTTTATTGCATTGGATAAGACTAGAAAAGAAGTTGAGTGGCTTCGTCATTTTTTAGAAGATATTTATATGTGGCTTAAACATATGCCTATTGTTTGTGTCCATTATGATTGTCAATCAACAATTGAAAATGTACAGATTCACATGTATAATGGTATGTCTAGACATATTCGTCGTAGACACAATACAATAAAATAATTACTCTCTAATGACATTATGATTATTGAGTACATAAAATCGAAAGAAGATATAGTGGATCAGTTAACTAAAGGTTTGACTAGAGAGCAACTAAAAATAACATCGACATGAATGGGTTTAAAGCCAATAAATAAGGATCTTCGTGGTGGATACCCAAACTAGTTGATTGGAGATCCCAAGATTTAGGTTCAAAGGGATAACTAAATTGTAATTTATTAAACCAAATCATTATGAAAAACTTAATTTCTTTTACTTATTCCTATGATATAAGATAGTGATACCTATAGCGATTTTAGGATAAACTGTGTTTTTAATGGTTCTTATATCCTAATAAACAAGTGGGGTATAGAAGGATACTCTTATTAAGAATCACCTTGTGAGTGTGAATTGGGTAAATTCTATGAGAATGATAATGCTATACTTCTCTAGAGCACTCATAAATCTAGGACTGTTTGGGGCCGAAATGAACAAGTCATGAGAACCAAATAATGTCTTAAAAAGATTCTGTGTGAATTTCTATTGTCTCGATTTACACAAATAGTTGGGGAGTTCAAGACATCACGTTCACTGAACAACCAGTAAACCCAATAGTCTTTCACAAGGGAAGGTTCAAAGCCAGAAGACACCTCTCTCTATACAAATGATTTTCAATTATGTCTCTCTCAGAGTCTACATAACATTTGCATAAGCTGACAATCAATTTCATTCATATGGGGAATTGTTAGAATTTGAGCTTAAATGAAACTTTTAAACATGGGCTTTTAAGTTAGAATTTAAGTGAGTCCACATATAAATTCATGTGTTATACTCCATGAGTAGATTAAAATCAAGTATTAGAAAGCTCAAATCCATAAGATAATGAATAAAAAATTTACTTCCAAATATCACTACTTGAATATGATAATAAATGCTTGTGGGAAATAAGAGTCCCGCATGGATTAAGAACTAAACACCAAATGAGTATATATATATATATAGATAACAAGTTTGGACTTGGGTTTGGACCCCAAAGGACACCCAACTTTTGTGAAGGGGAGAGAACCTAGTCAAGACTTAGTTTGGTTTCATCACACGAGCGTTGCCACCGCCACGACCCGGACCGGTCGGGTACGAGTCACAGGTCTGGATCGTTGTATATATCTTTTTGGGCAAGAAAAAAAAGTTCTGTTTGTTTAGTTCCGTTAATTTTATTTATTATCGTTGGGTGAAACTATGTCGTTTTAGGAAAAGATGCAACTCTTCCTCTAAACTGTTGCAATTGTTCGTTCCAAACCATGTCTTCTCATTTAAACTAAACATGTGTCCAGTCAGATCCAAAGGTTATGTCCAGTCATGAAGGGTTAATCATCTATAAATATCTTACGAATTCAGTCAGTCTAGTAGCAACTTTGCATCAACTTTTCAGCCATATTCAGAGTCCATTTGAGAGAGTTCAAAGCATTATCTGGTTCGTTGAGTGTGTTATTTGAAGTACTATTATAGTACACTTAGTCATTATATCCTGATAGACAAACGCTATAAATTTTATGTGACGCCCTCAAAATAGGTCCACACAACCCATTTTGAGTAGCCAAAATACATGGTACAGAATTCAAATACAAACATCCTATTGACAACTATAAAACTATTGTACAAAATACGACAACACATATACTGTGAGTTTCAATACAAATATTATAACAACAGTACTCACACTCCAAACAAATAACACCTTACATAAAGGTACAGTCAATAACTGTTTAAGGAATTAAAATATTTGAAAAATGCTCACGAAAATCTTCGTACATGGGAAGTCATGCTTCTAAGTTATAATAGATATCATAGGACTTGAGAATTAACCTTGGTTGACCCAATAGACCCTAAAGAAGAACGAGAAGATTACTATCATGTTCATTCCAATTGTGTGTATCTTCTTGTCATATAATTATATCCATTGTCTCAAACTGAGAATTATATTCCAACCATACTCCAAGATTATATAGGTAGTGCTCATAAATATAATCAGTAAGTGGATGCGCACAACCATGTCTTATGATAACACGAATTCGTATGTGGTTAAACATTTTGTATGACACACTACTAGAAAATCGACCTATAATGACGGTCGCCGACCCTCGCTATAGGCTAAAAGACCGTCGTTATAGGCTATAACGACAGTCGCTGACCCTTGCCTTAGCTGCCGTCGCTAAAACCTATAACGACGGTCTTACATATCTATACCGACGATCGGACCGTAGCTAAAAAGCAACCCAAAAACGCGTTTTGAAGGGTTTTACCGACAGTCAATACATATCAATAACGACGGTCCCGACCGTTGCTATAGCGTCGCTATAGGGTAGAGCTATATCGACAGTCACCGACCCTCACTATAGCCTTTTTAGATTTAAAAAAAATTAAATAGTACTGCAAATATTTATTGAACAAACATAATACAATATAAAATAAAACATAAAAAAATTATATATATCAATAGCTCTAAAGAAGTGTAGATATCACACTAATCGTATATTTTCAGTAATTTTTGTTTACATCTCATCCAAACACAAACACCATGAAACTAAATTTGTAACATGAGAAGAGCCTTAAAGTCCAACTGCAATTAAGTTCTTAAAACTCCAGAAACAGCATCAGCTACCCTTAGATTTCTTCAGAGCTGCAAAAGAAATCAATGTCATCAACAAAAATAGAGCTGTAGATAATGATAGCAAGAAGGGGAAAAACAAAAAAAAAACACTCAAATATACATGATTCCATTAACAAAGTCTGCAACTCAACTCATTTACTGCCTTAATTCCCTTCAAATCTTTCAACCTCCAAAAACAAAGATTCCATTAACAATTCATAGCATAAACATTAAACCTGACCATCAGAAATAAAAACCAACTACAAACTTGCCCAAACAATGATGATATTGAAGCTTTACTTCGACATATTCTTATACATACAGATACACAAATATCTTCACAAATTAGCATATACTAGTAGCTTCATAACACCTCCCCTCCAGGGTAGATTGAAGTCTGTCAAACACGACATTCAACCTAAAAGTAGCATATATTAGCAGCTTCATATGTAAATATCAAAACAAAGCAGAACTCCTGTAAAAGGAACTTACCAAAATGAGATTATATTGACTGGAGATCGCCAGCAAATGAGGCCCTGGTCATGAGTAATCATGAAATACCACTCAGTTTCTATCACGATGATAAGGAAAAAAAATTAAAGATAATATGTTGACAGATTTGACAGATTTGAGTCTTTGTGTTCGAATACCTACTGTATCTCAGCATGTTAACAGATTTGAGTCTTTTTTCTTACATCATTGACTGCTTTGTATACTGACAGGTAACATGCACCTTCAATTAACATAGAGTGTAAAGCCAAAGAAAAAGGAGAACTATTTCCAAATGGAACATATACCTTTCAAATTTTACAGCCTCGGCTATCATTGCATCAATTACAACATCTGCCATTGCAGAACCCAAGTTTTGCACTGTTAGAAAAATCATGAGCTGAATTCTGGAATCCCTTAAGGTTGTATTTAGGCCCAATATGAGCCATGGTACAAGAGAAAGCAGAGTAGAAATTACTAAGTATGGAATCCTTCTTCTTTCTTCAATTGGGATACAATCAGACAAGATCCTGAAAATGGGGAACACATTCAAATTGCAAAAATGTATCAAATTAACTCCTTGGTGAAAACACCAATCAATAGGAATAAGATTTTTAGTTGGCTAACTGCCTTTTATATACTAGAAAAAACAGACCAACCACCCCACTGATTTCTTGATACAATGCTTTTTAATTAATTAGCTCCTGAATGATGAAACATTTTGACTTAATACAAACAATTCATAATGTCATAAAAAGCAGGAATTTGGGGAGTATTTGTTAAGATAAGGGACATCAACATATATTGTTGTTACTTCTGCAATGAATCATTTTGTGCAGTTACTTCATTTGGTTGCATATAGAGTTATAGACACATGTTTAGATTGCTGAATGAAGACGAAAAAAGGTCTTTATTTTCCAACAGGAGAAAACTATGTCTGTTATTCTCTTCTATTGTGTTCAACAGGAGAAAACTAACTTAGAGTTTTCATAATTGGTAACAAATTAGTTTAACTTAAATTGAGACCAGTAAGATGAAGCCTAAGCTTGTGAACTTCATAAGCGTTCTACAAATAATTTCACTATGATAGTGACTCAAATTTGATACTCATACTTCAGTAATCGAACAACCAATTCTTGATAAGAAAATCTAATAATCTATAAAACAATTCTCCCAACTCTTAGTTTGGGACGAAGGTAGTATAAAGTTACTTTGCTGTAAAGATCACATGAAAATTTATTAAGAAACTATAACCACCATTTGATTAATTGATTGTATGAAATTTATAAACAAAAAAATTGCATAAATCTGCTGAGAACAATTGTTCCTAAATACTCAATCACAAAAAGGCCCAAAGAACAATTGCAAGGCACTGTATAGTGACTATCTGAAACTCATATAATGAACAATATAAATTTACTACCACAAATTGAAGTCAGCTAAAGTCGGGAGGAAAAAAAATGTTTTTAAGAGAGAAAGGAAAACTGGGCAGAAACAAGACTTCCCAAAGCCAGACTTCCTACAAACTTCTAGTGCTCATCACACGAACACGCACTCAGCTTTGTACTACTTACTTACTGAAAGTAACAAGTAAGCTTTTAGAAAAGTGAGAAGATCCCCAAAGGAGCTGTTAGAAGATAAAGAGTTTGATGTTAAAATCAAGGTTTCTGAGGAAAAGATGCCTACAAAAGAATTATTTAGCAAGCAAAAAAAGAAAAGAAGTATATAAAAGAATAGACAGTGAGTTTATTAGCAATTAGACCCCAACTCTACATGTGGGTTATACTCGTTGCTAAGCTGTGTTTAGCTTTTTTCATTCTTTTTTTTTCCTTTTTCTTGTATGAGATGTTATATATCCTAGTAAGGAGTTCTACGGTTAATCCTACGATATATCAAGAAATAATGCACCCCAAAAAATGCCTAGCAGAACACGAGGCACTTGCACATACTTTGGTTTTCTTGGGCCAGAACTCTGGAGCATTAGTCCAAGCAAATTCTATAGTATTACAAAGATATTAAAGTATTCAATATCCACCACCCAAGCCTATGACCAATGCAGTCACTTGTCCTCAGTCTAAAAAAACTAGGTCAATTGGGTTCTTATCTTATTTTTTGTTGGCTTTTCTTGGTTTCCTATCTATTTTAGGTAAACTCTTTTCTAAAAATAGAAACAAAAGCAATAAAAATACAAAAAACTGTTCAAGAGGAGTTACCAAATGGATCTTAAAGAATCTTACTTAGCTTTCTTATATCCATGTGACAAAAAGCAGTTCAAGAGGAGTTGTTAAATGCAAAAATTTATATCATCATCTCAACATTGCAAAACACCTGACCTTAATCCCACCAAACCACTTTTACGGAAAGCATAACGTCCAACTTGGAAATAACAATGCACGTAATACCCAAAGCATGTATAGACATTCTCATTGCCAATACAGAAAGAAAAGGGAAAAAAATAAAACTTTAGAACTATAAACCAATCAATTATACTTAAAACTTTAGCTTTTCAAACGGATATAAATCTGATTGGAAATCCACATACCCTAAACTTACTCCCATTGAACAATGATGGGCTTCGTTCAACCCTTTGCTCCCATATCTAGCAAAACAGCATAACAATGAAAATTATCAGATGTAGCTTATAGTCCCCTTAACTCTGAATTATACTTGTCCATTCACAAATCATACCAAAAAAGAAAGCTGGTGCTGAGAATCCTCAGATAGTTACAACAAAAACCCCAGATATGACATATATTATGCCATAATCTCGATCCAATTTCTATCATTTTTTCCATGTTTCCAGAAATGCCATTGCACTACAACTGAAGTCACTAACTTATGGAATTAAAATCTTCAGAAGAATACCATAATGAGCATCACTTCAAGTCCTATACCTAAAAATCATATAATCCATATTTCATAATCATTCCCCAAAGTTTTTAATGACTATGGTCTGATAAGTAATAGAAGAATAGTACTCTGACCAGCCTACAATATTACTAAATGTACAAAATTCTATTTGTACTAAAGTTGATTCCAGTCAAAAGCTTTTTCCTTAAGCATCACACATACATTTCTATAAACTACACTATGTAAGTATGTATAAATTAGAGATACATCTCTATGTTTTTTAACCTATAAAATGACATTAAGTTTCTAATAGGCCATTACTTTTATCTTTGTTATTGAGTACTATCAAGTCACCACTATGACATTTCTAGCTAATATTAGTTATGTGTGCAAAATAAATTTTCCTTCAAATTTGCTTTTATTAAAATCTAATCGGGGCAAAAACAAAGCTCAATATTCAGCACTAACATATAAAATTGAAGAAAACACAGAATCAATTATATATTGATAAATAAAAAAGGAGAAATTAGGTCCAAGTTTCACCTCAGAAATGGTCTTCTCTAAATTAATGTCTGGATGAGGAATTCGATCGTATGATTCATCGCAAACTACTGATACCTTCAATTATCACACACTCACAATCACAAGTTAAAATCAGATGAAAATAACGTACAAATTGAAGAACAAAATGCTGAAAATGAATTCATTGGCAATGAAAATCGACATCTAACCTGTGATTGAGAGAGACCAGAAGGACACGAAAGCAAAAGCTTGAACACAGGTTTACTATCGCCACCGCCGATTTCACTACTCCCACGACTCTCTACCTTCTCCATTTACGCGCGCTTACGCTCCCTCGCAAAGTAGTTGCTCGAAGATCCAGGACTCAAAAACCCAGATTAGAATCATCTAAAAAATCAATGACCAGATACTAGAAAGACAAGAAAAAGAGTATATAAAAAGTACCCAGAACGCAAAATAAACCAGTAGGCCAGATTTGATACCTCTTTTTTGTTGAACAACGGGTCTTGAAGCCATTACAGAACCTTCAAACTGCACAAGAACTCCGACGAACAGAAAATTAGACAGACGAAATTATTTGGGTTAAAGAGGAGAACGAGCGGTAGAGGAAGAGCAACGAGAGAGAAAGTGTTAGAGAGGAGCGAAGGTGATTTGGGAGGGTTTTGTCTTAAAAAAAACCTCTATACCGACGGTTTCGTGCCAACTGTCGCTATAGATATCCTATAGCGACGGTTCGTGCCGACTGTCGCTGTAGCTCGTCGCTATATGTTGAATTTCTAGTAGTGACACCCTTCTAAAGTCGGGTTCTATCACCATATTGTTGTTCGTCAAAATTAATTATTAAATGACGTATAAAATACAATACACATATTTTAAGTCCTCAATATAATTATTTCTATACTGTTTTATGAGAAACTTCAACAGTTCTAGACCATCGCTCTATTCCTCTGTTATCCCCGCTCGACCTAGCTACACTCTTATTACCATAGTTGCAGCAGAACAAGCAATACATTAGAAAAGTCAATTAGAACATAATGTCTACAATCTTTCCCAAATTAAAAGTTGATCATCAATATTTTATTCATGTAATACCAATCAACAGATCTTCGTTGTACTCAAGACAAAGAGAACTTTCACCACCTATCTTTACCTTAGTAGGAGATTGAATACTGCAATAGTGTAGTAGCAGAACAATCTTCTTCTTTCACTCTTATTTTCTCTCTATAGTTTTCTCTCTATAGCTTAGTGAATTGATAAGAAAGAAGAAAGAAATGAGCTTTTATTTATAGGAGAATGGACTAAATAGTAACTGATTCATGGACGGTTCAGATTGATTTACTATTAAAACTTTAATCCGACGATCCATATTGATTTACTATTAAAGCTTCAACCGACAGTTCATATTGATTTACTATTAAAACTTCAACCGACGGTCCATAAAATTAGGACGTCTTCCCATGAAATAATAAGTCAAATTTACAACAAACGCCTCATGACAAATCCCTCTATTTGTATCAAAATTGAATAAATATTTACCACAATTAACTTATCTTTACTCAACATATTTTCACTCTTTTAATAACTATTCATCATTAATTTTATAATTCACAATATTAACAACCAGATCGTTCCTAAAAAAGAAGGGGCTTTTCGATAAGAATTTTTTTTTATTGGTGCGCAATTATATAACCTAGCCCATTTTCTCGACAGAACTTCTAAACATTGCCAATAGTGCTAACTAATAATATCTTTTCAAATAATATAAGTTACTATGGCGTGACAATTATTGATTTAATAATATTAAATACTATGCAATTATCAATTATTGAATCAATAATATGCAATATTATGCAGTAACTATTGTGATAATTATTGAATACTAAGTGACTTTTTACGTAAGAATCAATAATTAGAGATACTGTGCAATATCGTATGCTACTGTGCAACAACACGTATTACTGTACTTTTATCACCGGTTATTTTAACAGTTTAACGGTAAAAGTTTTGCCGTTATTTTTATAAAAATATTATTTCTGTCGCTTTCTATATCCGACAGTTATTCTGTTGTGGGGTCCACCAATGATTGCGCCGTCGTACGAATATTCTCCGACAAAAAGAATATTTTCCTGACCAAACGAATATTCCCGACACAACGAATATTTTATGACAACTTGCGTACTTAGTAAAATTTGCACATGTCACCCTTAACTTTAACATTTTATCAATTTAACCATTTACTGAATATAATAATAATTATAAAAAAAATTGAATACTTTTATTTCATAAATTTCGGAGACTTACATTTTATGCACCAAAGAAAGACGTAATTATCTTAACGACATAGTACAAAAATACTACCTTTAACCTACTGCAATCTTTTTTTTTACATTTTCTGCATTTACTTTAGTCTACCAAAATTAGATTCTGATTTATATATCAGATTGGAATATAAATTTTTCCAACAAACACAACCACCAAATCATGTTGCTACCAGTTCAATTTAAATAGCTCCGACCAAATGAAATTTTCCATCACGCTTTCTGGACCATTAACCTGATCTAGACTATTGATGTATAAGCCTGTGTGCAATCTAGATGATAGTCCGTTCTCAAGTTGTTTGCTTGAAAACAACTTTTCAAACATTGGCACGTTGAAACTTTTAGTTGGTTAATTCCAAGTTTAAAACTGAAGTACTAACAAAACTAGTGTAAAGTGTCAAGAGCAATAGATAGGTAAGCTGAAATTCTTTGAATCATATGATAACAGTGTGCATAATAACAATTATAACCCAAAACACGGTTCCATTCTTCTCTTCTCTCGGCGTCTCTAACCTCATGCTCGTCGGCCGACGCGATTTCAACTCCTTCGGCAGCCACGGTTCAAGGTATTCTTTTTTCTTTTTTGTAATTTTGGGATTTTAGAACCAAAACCGTGGCCATACAATGAAAATGAGGGGAATTTATGTAGTTTTTTGTCTAATTCTTAATATTAGAACACTACTAGTCGGTGCTGCTTCAATTTCATCACTAAACGAAGAACCCTAGGTTTAGCAATCATCTTCTACAAATAATAATTATATTAAACCTTATTTTTAATGGGTTTTTTTGTCTAATTCTGAATTTTTATTGTTCACCAAGTTGAGCAACAATCAACTGTGTAGATAGTTGAATGTGGAATTTATTTTCAAAAACTATATTTTATTGTTAGTAATATAACTAAAAACCTGGATTCAGTATCTCGATGCAATTAGGAATTAGTTTCATACTCTGGATGTTTGCTTGTATGCGATAACTCATCAAAGAAAGTAAAGAAAAGTGTGTTCATTTCCTCTATTGATGTCTTATTTTTCTAGTCATTTGTAATTCCCCTTACTTGTGTATTTGGCCATTCTTACATATAGCTTTTGGCTGCTAAAGTGTATGATACCTTTACCTTTCAGCAATTTGAGTAGGCAAAACCTGGTACACTGATTCAGCTGGTCTACTCTCTATTTTTCACATTCATATATCATGTGCTCTTGTTGGTACACTGATTCAGCCGGTCTACTCTCTATTTTTCACCTTCATATATCATGTGCTCTGGACCTCTGGTTGTTGGCAATGCCCTTCGTTTGTGTATGTGTTGTTTCTTTGAACAAACTCTAAACTATCTGGCACCTTTTATCCTTGTTGAATCTAAAGCCAGATTGCCAGATTGCCAAATTGTTAGAATGGCAGATTGGTTTTATTGTTAAAATTAATTAAATTTTGCTGTGAATCGTGATAAAATTTATGCACTGCGGCAACAAATTAAATGGAGTCTGCCTACATGTGTACATGTTTATTATTCATTGTTGAATAAATTGATTTTTATTTTGGTTTCGAGCAAGTATGCTGGTTAACTCTTGTACTCCCACTTTGGTTTTCCTATTTAAGTAGTTGGAATTCTTCCAGGTAGGTGTTTTTTCAATTAACAAAATTCTGCTTTATATGGTTATGCAGGGCAGTGTTAGAATGGGAATGCCCATTTTTGGTTTTGTTGTGTGAATAGTTGCAAGGCACTTGCAATAGACTCCCAGATATTTGAAATCATACTTAGGTGGTGTTTGTTTGGGTCTGATTGTCTCTGTCCAGTATAGTCTCTTTTTCGGTAAGATGATAATTTTGTTTGACAAATTTTTTTATGTCTCTGAATGATTTTTTTCCCCTCCTTTTCGTTTAGACTTCAATCCAAATCTAAATTATACAGAGGCAACTAAATTCTTTTGTTGTCCCTCACCTCTCCTCCTTCGCCTACTCCGACCACCCTGCTCCCACCCTCCCACCCTCCCACTCTCCCACTCTATTAACAAGTCTAACCAAGGAGCCCAATCAGATAAATTTTATGAATTTGGAATTTTGTTTTGCAATAAAGAGAGATTTATAGAGAGAGAAAGAAAATAGATAAAATTTGGTAATGATAAAATTGAGGCGGAAGGAAGAGAGAAGCTGTGTATAGATCTGCATATATGAACTCCTCTTTCTTCACCTACCATTCCAAACAGAGACTCCTCCCCTTCACCTTCCATGGCAAACCTTGTCCAATTAGAGGTGAGCTTTTGCTTTTGCCACAGCTAAGGCACAGACATGACTTTTCTCAAAGACTCCTCTGATTGCTTTGCCTTTGCCCTTTCATCTAGTCTATTAGAAGTCATGGCCAACAAGGGAGAGGAGAGCTTTTGGGCTTGAGAAATAAACCTAAGGTTGGATTTGGCATGGTGGTGTATGGTCTTGATGGTGTAATTCCATCTCACAAACCCTTGATCCTTGAGTGCCTCTACTACCCCAACGCTGCCTGCCACAATTTTTTTAATACTGAAGGCTAAAATAGTAAAATACTGTTATTCAGACATTTTAGAAAATTTAATTATCAAACAACATTTATTCATTCAGATACAATTCTAGACAGATACTCTATATTATTCAGATGTCTAAACTGTTCAGATCTTAACATTCAATTTTATCAAACACAACCTTAGTTCACATCACATGTGCCTTCGCTTCATAGCTTTGAAGCATGGTATTATTCTAGTTAATGGCTCCTCTATATTGTAATCAAATTGTTCAGTTGCTTTTCAGTTGTTTGTTTTAGTATCATCATCATACTATATTTTTATTTTTCGAGTGAGAATTCCAAATTTAAAAACATTATACATTTGTTGGATTGCCAAACTTAAAAGCAAATACTATCACAATAGTAGAAATGCTATTATGATTGTAGCTATAACTGGAGCTTTTTCTAGTAGCATTTGACTATTATGATTACTATTATTATTACTATTATGATTATAGCTATAACTTCTATAACTGGAGCTTTTTCTAGTAGCATTTGAGTATTTATTTCAGTTTGGGCATCTCTCTCTCAGAGAACCCGTGATGGAAACAAGTTTGTTGTGGCAGAGAAATGCTATAGAAGAAATGAGTGAGGAGACGAAGGCTGCATTTGAGAATATGCAGTTTTACAAATATCTCCTTAATGTTTCCAAATGGGGCTCTTTTTGTTGAACGGAGGGACTTTAATGTATTTATCTGCTGAATTGTGTTACTTGTATTGTACAAGAGGAATGTGTTTTGGATGAAACATTGACCACCTTTCTTTTGTTGTGCGTATTTTGCCTTGCAGTCTCCATTTATAAATAGGTATTATGGGAAGGCACACAAAGTTATGTGAAATGTCAAGGACCAAGATTCTACGAAACAATATACATGCTTGAGGAGATGATCTGTTGCTGACTTGAGCTGCCTGAAGATTGTAGCTGGAGTTCAGTATTTGGTTAAGCCAAGAAATCGAACTAATGCCTCTTTTGATAACCTTTTCAAAATGTAAACTAGTAGTTGTAGGATCCTTATAGGGTAAGCAGAAAGTGAGCTAAGAGAGAAGAATGTTCTTTGTTCTTTATACATTTGGATGCATCCGTAGGAAACAATGCTAAGTTTTCCAATTTTCAAAATGATATATTAGTTTTATGCTTTATTTCTTAATAATACATTGTTACAATGTTAACCAATATTATATTACAGAAAAAGCTCACTTACCAAGCATTTGAGTTATGTAGTGTCCATTCATTTTCATTTGAGGTATGTAGTGTCCATACTGAAATTTTTATGATTTCATACAAATTAGGGCCAACTTACTTTTGTTAATATCTTACAAAACTACGGGAACATCAACAAGCATACATAAATTTAAGCTGAGAAAAGTAGAAAAAGAACCCTTTTATTAACTGTCAGATTATAAAAATGAAAGTTGGGAGAAGTAAAAAAGGGAGTTTACTACTATTACTTTAATTTAACCCAAGTACCTGACTGACTTGACTCTTTAAGTTACAATATAGAAGACTAGCAAGATACTAAACTTCTTGTCCAAGAGAACTTATTGGACAAGCAAAATGAGAACAAACTTGCTAATTTATCGCTGAAGATACAAAATCTATTTTACAACAGAGAACCAAGACACCTCCAAGCAGAGCTCTCAACTAAACTTGCTCATTTTTCGCCTTCTTCATCAGCACCAAGACACCTCCAAGCAGAGCTATCAACTAAAACCTGTACATTTCAACATGGGATCAAGTTATGACTTATACAATGTAACAAGGCCAAAAGACCTGAATGACATACACAATTGATGAAGCAAATGTAATATCTATACAATCTTAAAAAAATCCACTTTAATACATACAATCCAATTTAGTATCTATACGTTTAGTTGTAAAGTGGTCATGTTCATCATGCTTTCGTAGTTAGAATAAGAAGAAAGTACCTTTGTTGGACATGTGTTATTCGGACTCACCATTTTTGGTAGAGTACCCGTGTCGACACGGATACGATAACTTTATTTATGGTAATCGTTCTCATGTACTCTTCTTCCGACAAGTGATAGCAACACACGTGTCATCAGAGAAATTTCTAAACATCCCAAAGGCCTTTTATTTTAACTTGCATAACCAGTGTTCTAAAAATTCCCGCCTAAGTCCGCCTAGGCGCTAGGCCCCCCCATGGCGCCCCGCCTAGGCGCTAGGTCCCCTCCTGGCGCCTCGCCTAGGCACTAGGCTCTTCTGGCGCCTCGCCTAAGCCTAAGGAGACAAAAAAATCCCTCCAAAAAATTAGGCGGGGCATAGGCAGGGAAGTTTTTTTTATTTTAATAACTGCCCAAACCAAATCTTGATATATTTATTTTTCTAATGATTTACCACATTTATAATGCAGTTTGTAGTATATCAAATCACAACAAGAAGTGAACAAGATTAAGCTAAAATGGATAATTTTATTATAGTTGTAATTTTTTGAACTTGTATCAATTTCAAATTATATAAATGATAATACATTTGTAATATTTAATTTAATTCAATATAATTCTTAAATTTATATTTAGTTTCTTAAGTTTTAATATTGAAATAAATTCTTGAATTTTATTATTTAATAGCAATCTAACCAATCTTGTTTATGAATAAAACTAATACGTTAAAGATATGTTTGAACTTTGAACAATTGCATTTTTATGTTTGAACTTTGACATTAACAATATGGATATGTGTTTGAACTTTAAGTAAATGTCATTATTATCTTTATTATAGATTGTTTTGCTTATATTATTGTTTTGTTTGGATAAATGTAAGATAAAATATTAAAATTGGCTTAAAATAAAAAATTCCGCCTAGGCCCCCTAGGCGCTAGGCCCCCCCTGGCCGCCCGCCTCCCGCCTAGCGCTTTTTAGAACATTGTGCATAACAAACATATTTTTCATAAAAATATCACTGTAATGACCTTTCAGAGGTTTTCCCCACTAAGGGGGTGTTTGATAAAAACTGAATGAATTTGAATTTGAATCTGAATGAACTGAATTTGAATCTGAATCTGAATGAGCTGAATCTGAATAAAAAAAACTGTTTGATAATTAATATGTCTGAAACATCTGAATAACAGTCTTTTACTTTTTTACCCCTCTTAAAATAGTAAGGGAGGGATGGAATTGGAGAGAATGTCTATTTGCGTAAAAAAACCTTATTCAGCCCATTCAGGCCAATTTTTTTAAAGGAATCGCTCAGTCCTATTCAGCCCAATTCAGATTTTCAAACTCGTAAACAAACACTCTTACTAGCTGATTCGCTCAGTTTTTTATTCATTCAGACCCATTAAGCTGCTATCAAACAGCCCCTAAGGCTGCTTCCTATCACACTCCACTTCCCAATCTTCCCCCTGTTTTCTAATAGAATAAGCTCCACTAATATAAATATAAGACTACAGATAATAGACAAAGAACTTATTTGAGAAACAAACATTTTTCTAAATATTTATCACAAGATTCGATTTGTTAGACCAAGGGAATTTTCTTGGCATCATACCTCATGTGGATACGTCAATGTAGATGAATTTTTTTTTGAAACTGACAAGGGAACCACAACATCACTTGCACCAAGTTTATCCATTGTAGTGTTATCTGCCATCATTACATATATCAGTAAGAAATTTCTTTCCAATGTTTTCAAATTTTTCTTTTAAGAATCATGCATAACTGAAGGTGAAAATATATACCTCAATCTGCCAAATAGATTTTGATTTTCTCATATGTTGGAAACTGGATAGCAACATGACTAAAATTGAAGAGAATAAATATTCAATCCTAAACTGACTAAACCCGTGATGGAAACAAGATACCCTCACCTACTTGTGTCGCGCTATTAGCACTATAAAGGGGAGTTAAAGCATCGTGCTAATAACGCGAAGGTTAATGTTGGTGGAGGGTATCTTATTTTTTTTCTGCCAAATAAATAACCAGATTAAAAATAAATAAATGTCATTTCTGCCAAATGAAGAAAAAAATATCTCATCTCCTAAAATAGAAGATAACTCAAGACTACTAAATTATCAATTTGTTTCTTCTTTTTTTCTTTTTGTTTTTTTTGGAGAAGATCTATTTGATGAAGGTGGAATAGCAATAGCTTCAATTTTCTCAATCCCACAATTGAAGATGCATTACATCTGAGATTAATTTGAAATTGAACTTCTTGAATCTACAGAAATATAGTTTATTATATATCCTATGAACAACCGGAAACAGAGGCAATATTTAGGTTTAGGGGTAGGGGGGGGGGGGGGGGGGGGACAGAGGGAAATGCTTTATACAATGTTCATCTTCAATAATAATTTTTCCTTCATAATCTTTTAATTTCTTAATCAGTAAAATAATTACACGGAATTAATTGAATTTTTAGGACTAGTTTAAAGGAAGATACGTAACAAGTAATACCGAGTAATCATTCGTTTGTAGTGCACCTATGCCCCTATGCCACTTACAGATAATGCTAACAAATAATTTTCTGCAAAATCATTCGTAACAGTAAGTTTCCAGATAAGATGGGATTACAAATTTCCGGGACATTTTAGTTGCAATTATAATGATTATAATAGATGTATGCACATAAAGAACGACATGTAGAATGTTGCACTTGTAGTGTTCATATGCGGAAATCTAAGAAAACATTGATGATGCCCAATAAAAGACTATATAACTGACTTAGATGGTAAAAACTTAATTAGGAGGTATTAACCGAGATAAAGGATGCTCAAGCTGAGACGATACAAGTTCTTGATGATTTATATCAACAACTTTCTTAATTAGTTATTTAACATGTACCATCTAAAGCACTAATCTGAGCGAGGAAATTACAAAACAATGTGAATAATACACCTTGAAAGCTCAAAGAAAAAACTATAAGTAATCGCCCTAAAATACAAACCCAAATACAATATTTCTGAACATCCCTAAGATACAAACCCAAATACAAAGAACAGAGACTTGAATAGCAAAAACCCCAATACAGACAAATCCAATACAAATAAATTTAACGAAGAGATGAGAGAAAGAGAGGAAACTTCGTTCAACAATTAGTCCTATATTATTAAGAGACCAAGAAGTAATATCTGGTAATTTTGAATTTTAAAAAATACTAAGCGAATTATCAAGGAACCAATTGTATACTAACGGAATACCCTCAGGTGTCTTTCTATATAGCCATGTGCGAATCAGTGACTGTATATATGTGTAATACTAATCAAGTGATGAACTAAAGCTAAATAACGAATTAAACAAAAATTAATTGTGCCACGATTGTTGCAGAAGAACAGAGGAACAATCGTGGTGAAAAAACCCATTAAAAATTCACCAAATCGTAACATCACTTTTAAAGGGGTCACATAAACCCTAGAAATCATCCGAGGTCAAACCCTTACCGAATCGACGTGTGAATCAAGGAGGTCTGAAATAGAAGTCGAGATCGAACTGATGAGCAGCCGTGTTTTTGTATTGGTCTGAAGTCAAGATGGTAATCGCAGCGGCGGTGGCGGCAATGATAGGGGTAATTTGGGAGGATGAAGCCCTTATAGCGATTGGGGAGGAGATGCGCGATTGAGGAGAAGAGAGAGAAGCCGTGTTTTTTTAAAAACAAGTTTCCAAAACGACGTCGTTTTGGAGACTGTGTGAACAAAAAAAATGCACGACTCTGCATACCCATTTTCCCATATATATATATATATATATATATGGGTAAACATCCATGGCAAACGGTTGCCAAAAACACTGTTGAGCAACCAACATTTTAACTATTGATTAAAATGAGCAACGGCTGAGATGGGCGTTTTTTTTCACTTGCCGCATAAGTTTGTAGCGGTAGGCACTCCATTCCATTTGGGCAGATTTTTTACTATTATACCCTCCAATATATATATTGCTCCTCTAATTTTGCTTGGCTGCCGAAGGAGCCTCTAGCGGCAGCCTTCCTGTAGACTGACAATCACTAGTAATATATATATTGGAGGTATAATGCCATTCCTTAATAAGCCATGCATGCTTTCCATTTGATCACTAATAATAATAATAATAATAATAATAATAATAACAACAACAATAACAATAATAATAATAATACCAATAATAATAATAATAATAATAATAATAATAATATAATAATAATAATAATAATAATAATAATAATAATAACAATACTAATACTAATACTAATAATAACAATAATAATAATAATAATAATAATAATAATAATAATAATAATAATAATAATAATAGCAATAATAATAATAATATAATAATAATAATAACAATAATAATATAATTATAATAATAATAATAATACTAATACTAATAATAATAATACTAATAATAATAGCAATAATAATAATACTAATAATAACAATAATAATAATAATAATAATAATAATAATAATAATAATAATAATAATAATAATAATAATAATAATTGTGACACCCCCAGAATTAGTCCAATCAACCCAACCCATTTTGAGTCGCCAAATACATGGTACAGAATCCAAATACAATCTTTTATATCAAACAGTCGTGCAAAATACGACCACTCAACCGTGAGTGTCAATACAGACATGTAGAAAATATTAACATTCAAACTAAGTCCTCATTACATCTATTATCACACTATTTAAAAAAAATAGTGAGGACTTCTACAGCTCTAACTCAGACCATCTCTCCATTCCCCGACTAGTACCTGCGATATTCTCATTTCCTGAAGAGAACAATGAAAGAAAAGGGTGAGCTTAACTAGCCCAGTAAAGAATATTATGACTAAGATAATGAAGAATAAATTATCGTTAGTCTTCAACAAATCAGATAAAATAATATGGACAACAAGTTTTAGATCAACAACTGCAGCGGAAATAACAATTCATTAGAAGAGTTAAGTAGAGAATGATGTCTACTATCTTCTATGATTTAAAGTCCATCATCAATATTTTATCCCTGTAACATCAATCAATATATATCTCGAATCAAATATTCATCTTTGCACTATGGGCTAAAGATATTCATTTGTATCACCAGTGGTCATGTTCATCTCAACACCTGTCCATCTTTGCACTACGGGCCAAAGATATTCATCAGGTAATCATCTTTGCACTACAGGCCAAAGATATTCATCAAATAATCATTCATCATTGCAATACAGGCCAAAGATATTCATTTGTATCATCATTTAAGACTGAGGATGATGAAAAATAATATAAAAACGAATCCAGTGAGATAAAGGACAAAAATTAGGGATTCGTAATTTAGTTTATCCAAGTTTAAGAATACTCCGTAATAATCAATTGTGGAGCAAAATTCAAGAATGAAGTTCAAAACTTGAATCCAATCAAAGATAAAAAAAAATATTTTTTTTACCGTGAATAGTAACTCGTGAATAATAACATGTCATGAAAAGATGAAAATTTCATAACAAGTTCAGACCAATATTCTAGTGAAATAATATTTTGTACGAGTATGAATGAATATACAAAACTGTAATTAGATTTTCACCCGTCATACGGTAATCCACATATACATATCATTTTCACAATTTAATAGAAATGAATACGAAGGGTGATTCACCACGCATGCGGTAATCCGCGTAGACAGGTTATTCACACAGATTATTATGGAATTGAATGAATACAAAAGGTTTTTACCAGGCATGCGGTAATCCGCGTAGACAGGTTACTCCCACAGATCAATAAAGAATCAATACGAAGGGTTATTCACCATGCATGCGGTAGTCCGCGTAGACAGGTTACTCCCACAGATCAATAAAGAATAGAGTAACAACCGTTACGAGTATTGAAAGAAAATAGCATTCTTTATGAATTTAAAAGAAATAATACCCCTTACCTCAGTAGAAGATTGGATACTAGAATAGTGTAGTAGTAGAATACTCTTCTTCTTTTTCTCTCTATAATTTTTCTCACTATTATAACTTTGCTCTTCAAGAATGGTGATAAATGAATGAAATTAGCTTGCTATTTATAGGCTAGAAAAAAGTTGGTTAATTATACTTTAGTACCTCCATCTTTGCCTAAATTTTTAATTTAGTCCTTCAAGTTTATAAATCTTGCACCTCCACCCCTGCAACTACCCACCAACTATATATTATCCACCAATAAGTGGGTCCTACATGTTAACCATCCATTAATTGCTCATTTATCCGATTAATTCTCCGTTTGGTCAATTTAACATCCGAAAATCAACTATTATCGAAATAAATGTCGATTTCTACTAATATTAATATTTCCAACACAATAAAAATATTTTTATCAACCATTCATCAATTATTATTAATATTACAGAATCACAATAATGACAACCAGGTCGTTCCCAGAAAAGAGGGGGCCTTCCGATAAAGATTTCTTCTTACTGACGCGCAATTAACTAACCCCTTTCTTAGACAGAACTTTCTAGACATTGCCAATAATGCTATCTAATAATATCATTTAAATAATATAACTGACCATTATTGATTTAATAATGTAAAATATTGTGCAGATGATACTGTGACAATAATTTAATCAATAATATGATATACTGTGCAACAACTACTTTAGCAATTATTGAATACTGAGTGACTTCTTACGTAAGCATCAATAATCAAAGATATTGTGCAATACCGTGTACTACTTTGCAACAACACATATTACTGTATTTTTATCACCGGGTATTTTAACAGTTTAACGATAAAAGTTTTGTCGTGAAAATGTTATTTCTGTCGCTTTCTATATCCGACAATTATTCCATTGTGGGGTCCACCAATGACTGCGCCGTCATACGGATATTCTCCGACAAAAGAATATTCCCCGACACAACGAATATGTTATGACCACTTGCTTACTTTATAAAATTTGCACATTCCACACATAACTTACCACATTTATCAAATCAACACCTTACTATTTCAAAATAATATATAGAGAAAATTAAATCTTTATTCATAAAAGTTGGGGTCTTACAACCTCCCCTCTTTATGAAATTTAGTCCTCGAAATTGACGTATGTACATGGTATGTCGAAAAGGTGAGGATACCTCGCTTTCATTTCCGATTCTAACTCTCAGGTTATTTTCTCGATATCATGGTTCCTCCACAAAACTTTAACTTGAGGTATAATCTTCGAGCGTAGGACATGTTCCTTCTTATCCAAGATCTTGACAGGTACCTCTTCGTACGTTAAATCTTCGGCTATCTCGTCTAGTTCTAACTCAATAATGTGGTTTGGGTCTTTCACATATTTACGTAATATGGATATGTGAAAAACGTTATGAACACGAGACATGCTTGGAGGTAAAGCGAGTCTATAAGCCACCTTTCCTACTTGGTCAAGGATCTCATATGAACCAATGAATCGTGGATTGAGCTTTCCTCTCTTCCCGAATCTCGTAACTCCTTTCCATGGAGCAACACGTAACAATACATGATCTCCGACATTAAATTCTACGTCTCTTTGATGAAGATCCGCATAACTCTTTTGTCGATCTTGTGCCGTTTGTATACTTTGTCGGATTATTTGAATCTTTTCCATAGTCATATGTACTAACTTCGGTCCCAACAATGCTGCTTCTCCCACCTCGTCCCAGCATACTGGAGAATGACACTTTCGTCCATACAATGCCTCGAATGGAGCTATTCCTATACTTGCCTGATAACTGTTTGTTAGAGTTTATGCCCTAGAGGCTAATTCTTTGATGTAATTGTTTAAACATTTTTTGATATTATATTTGATTGAATAAATGAATTATTTTATTATGGTTTTATTTACTGCGTTATATAAATGTTAACATAATAAAAGTCCTTAGAATAGTGATACAAATTATATGGCTTCAAGTATGTGACTTGAACATGAGATCATATAGTTACAATTAGTATCATTACTCTTAAATGTCCCTAGTCGAGTGTCATTGTTAATGGGACAACAATGATACATTGAGACTAGTATGTGGATTGACTGATGGCCAAATCTCATTGGTCATAAATATATGAGATATTGAGTCAATGCATAGGTACATGTTAGAGAACAATGTACTGGGCAGACCCACCATGAGAATTCTACGTGGAGCATTATACAAAGTGTCATAAGCAATTCTCATAGTGACAATGATGTAATGATCCTCCGACCTGAAATCACTATATTACTACACGAGAATTTATGTACTTTGATATCATCAAAGGCCACCTTTAATAGGTGGACGATAAAGGTGATTATTGGGTATATCATGAATCGTGTGAGGAATATAAGTGATCTAGATGGAATTTAACCCTCCTATATATTAGGGGTGATATCCATAGGCCTCTTGATTGAGTAGGACTATGAAATGCATGGCCATGCTCAAATAGTGATTTGTTTCATATAGTCTACTCATCGATCAAGAAAACTCAGATTAAATTATGAAGAGGATGACACATTCCATGCCTCGAGTTTAATCTAGGATGTCAAGGTTAAAAGGATTAAATTACATTGAAACATTGGTCACGAAAAGGTTGTATCAAATCACCGATCTTATTATTATTTGGGTAGCAGTGATGCATTACTAGATGCCGCTCACTGTTTATAATTTTATAATATGATTTTAAAATTATTGCCAACATAATAATAACCTATAGGGTCACACACTTAGAACGTAATTAAAAGAGAATTAATTTAAATTGTATGGATTTAAATATATCAATATGATTGATAGTATTTAAATTATGAATTTAAATTAATAGGATAATTTGTATATATATATATATATGTATATTAATTAAGTAAGACTTAATTAAGATATAATATATATATATATATATATATATAAAAATTCGAATTTTATTTTTCTAATTGGATTAGGTTTTGGTTAATTCCTTTAAATGCTATATATATGATATATCAGCCGTTTAGGGGATAATCGATATCAAAACCCTAGCCACTCTTAGAGAGAGACTAGAGAGAAAAATTTCGAAAAATCCAGATCCTTGGCGGCTAGTACCGCTGTAATAACCCAATATTTTATATAATTAAATAGAAAATTTTGCGTATAATTTTTTTTTTATATTATTTTTATCAAAATAATATGTGGGTGTATGTGCAAGGAAAAGAATATGTATTTATGTGATACATATATATTTATTTATTGCATGAATAATTTTAAATAAATTTTTCGATAAAAGAATTGTTGATTATTATAAATTATATTCTTATAATAAATTAATTTGGAGTAAAAAATATTTTATTATTTAATTTTCATGAAAATATGACTAATATATTATTTCAATAATATAAGAAATGATTTATAGAATTGTTATAATAATTATTTTATTATATGAATTAATCAAAATTAATTAAGTTAATTATTTTAACTTAATTAATAATGGGATATATTAGGTAAAGTGTCATTATAGATCAAAACCCTAATTTTGATCTATGTTATGAAATTTTAGAATTTATACAATTATTATATAATTGTATTTAAAATGAAAGTATATTTATGTGGTGAATAATAAGAAATTATTTTCTTAAGGAATTTGGATATTAAATATAATTATTAATTATATTTGTCTCTAAATATATGTAAGTATGTTAATACAAGATATGATTATGAATTATATATATAATTATGATAATTAACATAATTATATGAATATAGGTTATGAATTAATTTATTTCATTTTATTTAAATATTAACATAATAATTGATCATGTTGTATTTAAATGAAAGTGGATGTTTATGTGATTAAGGAAATAATTTATAAATCTTAAATCTAATTTTCATGTTTTATGTAGTTAAGAAACTAAGTATGTTTACAAAACTCTAATTTTTATTTTTTTAGAAACTAAGATTTTCATTTAGCCATAATTACAAAATTCTATAAAATGAAATTGTAAAATCTTAGGGTTAAACCCTAAGGGTTAGAAAAAATGACAAGTTAGCCATTAAAATTAGATGGCAAATGATCTAAATGCCATTTTTGAATTATTGAAGGTAACTTGCAAATCTTGCCAAAATATTTGGATTCACCAACTCAAGATATCAACACATGCTCAATCTCTCCTCAATCATCCATTGTTTGACACCTTGCAAGCCTAGGATCATTGGATTAAAAAAAAAAGAAAAAAAAAAGAAAGAAAGAAAAACCTTACATTTCATTCACTAATAAGCCAAGACATTCTCTCTCTCTAAGCCACGAATTTCTCTCTCTAACTAGTCCCAAATATCATTCAATATCATTCCATAGCAATCCAACATCAAGATCAGAAGGTGGAAATCAAAAATCATTCAAGAAAGGTATAAAATCCTAACCTAAAATTTGATCTTGTATGCTAAGTTGGATGTTGTGATTAAGTGTTAAAATATGTGGTATGTTATGTCTATTGATGATCTGGGTTAGTATATGATAGATCTATAACATCTAGATGCAAGAATTTGAAATTTTCAAAAATCTAGAAATTTTAAAAAAAGTGGTCTGACAGCCATATGTCAGAGCTCATAGATCTTTTTGTGTTAGATTTTATGTGTGTTTGATGTTATAAACTTGTTCTATGCCATGAAGAGAGTATACTGGAAGTGGAATCAAGTCCATACCATGTCTATATCTCAAGATATAAGTGGTCAAACATGGTTGACCGATCAGATTTTTAATTTTTGGAAAACCCAGAAATTTTCTAAGTGTTGAACAGTTTCTGACAACCATTTTGCAAACCTCGGATCTTGCTATTAATAATGTTTTGGACCATGTTAGTGTTTGTTATTTGTAGTCTGACATACGGACTACACAATCATGCCTTTAGAACACCTAGATTAACAACAGAATCAAAGTTATTTGAGGTCAAATTACGTTGACCGGCCATGACTTCACGTTTCTGGGCTGCCCAGAAAATGAAGAACAGCCTCTGACAGCTACTTTGATTGCTTATAATTTCTAGTTGTGATGTAGGATGGCCATGAAACGTGGTTGTGGTTGTAGTATTACATCAATACTATAACACTAACCAAATTACCAACTCAGAAAATATCAAAATCAAATAATTATAAGTGGTCAAAGTAGGTACTTTGAACACTGAGTTTGAATTTTCTTGAGGCTCAAGAACACCTAAGGCGACACTTTCCGTCGCGATAGCCCTTTAGCGACGGTTTTAAATTAAAATTAATTATATTAATTAAAATAAATAGAAATTAATTATTAAAAATTTTAAAAATAATTCTAAAAATTATTTTAAGTTATAAAAATTAACTTTTAATAATTTGAGATATATTTCATTAATAATTTAATTTATTTAAATATTAATGACATTAAATTTATTTAATAATTATATTAAATAAATTACTTAAAAATGATTTTAATATTTTAAAAATCATTTAAAATTATATTAAAGTATTAAAAAATATTTTAAGTTATAATAAATGACTTTTAATATTTTGAGTTAAATTTTATTAATAATTTAATATTAATGATAATGAATTTATTTAATAATTATATTAAATAAATTAGTTAAAAATGGTTTTAATATTTTAAAAATGATATTAAGATTTTAAAAAGTATTTTAAGTTATAATAAATAACTTATAATATTTTGATAAGAATTTCATTAATATATAAATATTAATGATAATAAATTTATTTAATAATTATATTAAATAAATTATTTAAAAATGATTTAAATGCTTTATAAATCATTTAAAGGTGAAATAAATGTAATAAAAATATTTTAAGTTATAATAAATAACTTTTAATATTTTGATATGAATAACATTAATATTTTAATATTCATAGTAATTATTTAAAAATGATTTTAATACTATAAAAATCATTTGAAATTGATATTAAGGTTTTAAAAATGTTTTAAGTTATAATAAATAACTTTTAATATTTGGAAATGAAATACATTAATATTTTAATATTAATGATAATTATTTAAAAATGATTTTAATATCTTAAAAAAAATCATTTAAAGGTAATATTAAGGTTTTAAAAATATTTTCAAGTTATAATAAATAACTTTTAAAGTGTTGACATGAATATCATTAATATTTTAAATTATTTAAATATTAATGATAATGATATTATTTGACAATTAAATCATTAAAAAATGATATTAGTGTTTGAAAAATTATAATAAATAATTTTAATGTTTGGAAAAATATTATAAATGATAATTAAATTATCTAATATAATATTTAAGTTCTTGAACAAAGTTTCATTAAAAATAAAGTCATTAATTATCCGATAATGCACTCGGGATGCCGAAACTATATCAAACTCAAACCAAATTGACATAGTTTGACTAGGTATACGTTCTTATGTGTTTTAATGACTGATATGACTATGTGACAACATGTTTAAAGCAGTATTATGTGTTAAGTTATATTATTCTAATTAAAAGAATAATTCTATTGATGATAGGACTTTATATTAAAGATAACAGCTTAAGCTATACTACGTAGCAGTAATCAACTATCAAGGCAAGTTCTCTAACCTTACTCAAATGTTATATTGATCAAGTATCTCTACTCCTCGCAGTTATTCTATGCGATGGATCCCAGTAAGTTAAAAGCATATTCATGAATAATTATTGTCAATTATTCATATCTGTAATGATATCCATGATTCACTTATGAACTTATTCTTATATTGTGGAATTTTATTCAATTCAGTTATTATTTATTAATATCTCATTATTGGCTGTTATCATACAAGTGTCCCCACTTGTATGAACTGTTGTACTCATAAAGAACTCTGGAACTAGAAATTCTTTGATATGACAAATCCTGTTACACACTATAAAATTTTGGTATGCGTTCATGATTTAAAGACTGTCTAAGCTATTTGACTCGGCTAGACATAGTTTGAATTTCATTGTTAGATAGTATTGGTTATGATAAAGTCGTCCAACTGAATTGTTTAGTTAGGACTCCAGACTGAGTATGAACAACCCTTAATGGGGAAATTGTTTATGTGCCCAAGGCGAACAGAGTGAATGAATTTATCATTCAAATAGATAGTATTGATCAATACAGGACATAACGGGGCTGATCACCCTACATGTCCGTAAGACCAGAGCGGTTTACAGATGAATTTCTGTTTAACCTTTTTGAAAATAAAAAAAATAAAAGTTCATGGTCCATTGACCGCTCAGTATTTATAGTCACTACGTCGTTTCAAAATTTTAAACGATTTGATATGTTATTAAGATATGTTTCGAAAGACTTCACAACTATTGATTCGTTGTAGAAGTATACCTCAAAGAAGACATTTACTTCTTTCAACTAAAGTTTATTAACTGCTATTACTTGCTGAGCAATTGAATGCTCATTCTTGCTTTAAATTAAATATTTTCAGCTAAGCGTGATCAACCAGAAGGCTCTGGCAAAAACAAAGGGAAAGGAAAGCTGCAAGAATAAGTTTTATGGTATTGTGTGTAATAGTTAGACTTTATTAAGACAATATTATTTATTATCTATCATGTAATGAATGTTTAAAGGTCGTGTACCTGGGATTAGACAACTCTGATATGTAAATTAAGTTTGTTTATTTATATTATAATTATTCCGCTCAAAGAAATGATATCGTGTAGCACCAAGTTCGGGTTTCAAGTACCTGAATTTGGGGGCGTCACAACCGCAGCTTTCCTTGCTGCAGATCGTGTAACGATTCGCGGGACGTTCGTGTGGATACCATAGAGGCGCAGTTCCGTTGGATTGCGTTGAGGATTCGAAGCAGTTCCAGAATCTCCATCGTCTCCTTTCAGGCTTGAATAATCTGTAAAACATATCTTAACCACTGAATTAATATGTTTTCGCATGGATCCTGTTTTAGGGTTTCGAAATTTTTTAATTTCCGCTGCGTTTATGTGCCGAAAACCCTACACTGTTATTGTAGGAGAATTCCACCAATAGTAAGTACTTATCCCAACTCCCTTTGAAGTCTAGAACACAGAGTCTCAATAGATCTTCAAGAGTTTGAATAGTCTTTTTCGATTGCCCGTCAATTTGAGGATGATATGCAGAACTGAATCATAGATCGGTGCCCATAGCTTTCTGCAAACTGACCCAAAATCTTGAAGTAAATCTTGGGTCACGATCCAAAATTATGGATACTGGCATGCCATGCAATCTCACAATCTCATTTATGTACATATGAGCAAGACGTTCCAGTGAATAAGTCTCTCGTATAGGCAAGAAATGAGCAGACTTGGTTAATCTATCGACAATAACCCAAATTGCATCTATGTCTTGAGAAATCTTAGGAAGACTCGTAACGAAATCCATGGTAATGTGTTCCCACTTTCATTTTGGAATCTCAAGTGGTTGCAATGGACCCTTTGGCACTTGATGCTCCACCTTGACACGTTGACACGTTAAACACCTCGAGATAAACTCCGCGATCTCTCTCTTCATATTGCTCCACCAAAATGTATGTCGAAGATCACGATATATTTTGGTACTTTCAGGATGGATTGCAAACGGTGTGTTGTGTGCCTCCATCATGATTCTATACTTTAAATCAGAATCGTTAGAAACACAAAGTCTGGAGTTGACTCGAAGTATTTCTTTTTCATCGATTCTTGCTTCTGGAATAACACCTTCATGCACCTTCTTCTTCATCTTCATCAACTCCGGGTCTGTAGCTTGAGCAGCTTTAACTTTATCAATCAAAGCTGGTTCTACGCGTAAACTTGACATCATCATGTGGGTCCCCGGAGTCTTAAACTCTATCTCCATCCTTTGTAAGTCACACAAAATGGGCCTTTGTGTTGAAAGCATCTCACTCATTCCCGCATATGATCTTCTACTTAACGCGTCTGCTACCACGTTTGCTTTTTCAGGATGGTATTGGATGGTATGGTCGTAATATTTCAATAGCTCAAGCCAACGTCGTTGCCGCATGTTGAGTTCCTTCTGGGTAAAGAAATATTTGAGGCTCTTATGATCCATATAGATCTCCACTTTCTCCCCATACAGGTAGTGTCTCCATATCTTCAACACAAAAATGACTGCTGCCAACTCTAGATCATGAGTAGGATAATTCCTCTCATATTCTTTGAGTTGTCGTGAGGCATAGGCTATGACTTTTTCACGTTGCATGAGAACACATCCTAACCCTTTGCCCGAAGCATCGCTGTAAATGACAAATCTATCCGAACCAGATGGTATCGTCAGAATAGGTGCCAAAATGAGTCTCCTCTTGAGCTCTTAAAAGCTCTACTCGCATTCCTCGTTCCATACGAATTTTGTATCTTTCCGAGTCAGCTGAGTTAATGGAGTAGCGATTCTAGAAAATTCTTCCACGAATCTTCGATAATAACCAGCTAAGCCCAGAAAGCTACGTACTTCGGTCACCGACTTAGGTTGCTCCCAACTTTGTATTGCTTCAATCTTCGCCGGGTCAACAGATACCCCATGTTTTGATACCACGTGCCCAAGGAATGCTACTTCCTCAAGCCAGAACTCGCATTTCTTCAACTTGGCATAAAGCTTGTTATCACGAAGTCTTTGAAGTACCAGCTTCAAGTGGTGCTTATGATCTTCACGGCTTTTAAAATAGATGAGGATGTCATCAATAAAAATAACCACGAACTGATCCAAATATTCCTTGAATACACGATTCATCATATCCATGAAAGCAGTAGGGACATGACTAAGAATTCATAATGCCCGTATCGAGTTCTGAAAGCAGTCTTTGGAATATCCTCAATTTTAATCTTTAACTGATGATATCCAGAACGAAGATCGATCTTTGAAAAGAATTGTGCACCTTGTAACTGGTCGAACAGGTCATCAATGCGAGGTAACGGATACCTATTCTTGATGGTGACATGGTTCAACTCTCGATAGTCAATACAAAGTCGCATACTCCTGTCTTTCTTCTTTACGAATAAAACAGGAGCACCCCAAGGAGATGTACTAGGACGAATGAAACCAATGTCTAACAACTCCTGTAGTTGGACCTTTAACTCCTGAAGTTCAATAGGAGCCATTCGATATGAGATTTTAGAAATGGATTTTGTACCGGGTTCAAGGTCAATAAAGAATTCAACTTCACGTTTTGGGGGTAGACCGGGAAGTTCTTCGGGAAATACATCAAAAAACTCATTAACAACAGAAATATCATTCAAATCTGACGTATTCTGATTTAAATCAGTGACATGGGCTAAGAAAGCTTGACATCCGTTTTTTAATAAACGAATAGCTTTATGACTTGAAATGACATTGATTGATTTTAGTGGTTTAGTTGTTTGAATTCGCACAACAGGTTGGTTAGGAATATGAAAACTAACAACCTTACGAAAACAATCAATTTTGGCATGATAAGTGGTTAACCAGTCGATTCCTAAAATCACGTCAAATACAAATATTTTCAAAGATATAAGATCAACAGGTAAGGTGAGGGTACCAATTTGAATCAAGCAAGATTTGTAAACTGTTGATGTAACAAAGATTTCTCCCAACAGAGTTTCAACAGACAAGTCAAAGTCTAATTTCTCAGGTGTCAAGTTCAAACGTTGAGCACAAGCAGGTGAAATAAAAGAATGGGTAGCACCTGTATATAATAAAGTGTAAACTTCGCAAGAGTTTATTATCAGCTTACCCGTAATAACCTCTTTCGGGTTCCTTGCTTGTTGGGCAGTCACGACAAAAGCTCTTCCAGGAACTACCGACTTTGACTTGTCCGGAACAGCCTTAGGAATCACAACCCCCGCTGGACTTGGTTTCGCTACAGGACACACTCGAGCTATGTGTCCTTCCTTTCCACAGTTATAACACACCTTAGATTGTTGTGTGTAGTTGGGACTGATGTGTCCCTCTTGCCCGCATTTATAGAATACGACTGGCGGTCGTTCTCCTCTCCTAGAAACAGTTGGTGCTGATGTCGACGTCTTCACGTTCTCATTGTTGTAACTTCTCTTCTTGAAATCTCCCCCCGACTCACTTCTTCTATTATCATGGCCACGATTACCATCGGAGTGGTTACCGCTTCTGTCATGATACTTTCCTCCCTACTGATTGTCATTGTTTCGATGACTGCTGCCACTGGTACTACCTTGGTTGTTGTCCCTTGGTTGAACGTAATCACTATCTCGTTCTAATAATTGGGCCCTATTCACTACATCCGAATATAGAGAAAATTTATGAGAAATGAGGTATTGACGAATCTCGGGTTTCAAACCTCTCAGAAACATCCGCGTCATACGTTCCTCATTCTCCACCAAATGAGGTGCAAACCGGGATAACTCCGCGAACTTAGTTGTTCTGTTCCAGTCTGATAAACTCTACCTCTTTAATGTGACGAATACTTTCTAGAAAGTACTTGTCATTGAACAGTTTCTGGAACGCCCCCCAAGACATCTTGAGTGCGGCAGGCTGGGTACGCTTCACAGATTTCCACCAGTAATCTGCCTCTCCACGGAACATAAACGTGACGAATGGAACCTTCTGTTCCTCCGTTCATCCCAAGACATCAAATATCTTGATAATTTGCTTATTCCAATTTTTTGCCTTTATTGGATCTGGCTTTCCCTGAAACTCTAGTGGTCCCAACTCTTTAAACTGCTTGATAGTGACAAGCCGCGAGTTATTATTTCCACCTGTATTATGAACACAAGTCTCCCTCGTCTGGTTTTGCATGAACTGCAAAAAACTTCTGAACATCCCATCATTTATCATTTCTTCGGTAGGGTTGTTTACAGGAGAATTGTTATCTTCCTGTTGCACGTTCTCTTGGTTGGTGATTAAAGGTGTCTCAACGGTCTCATTCACTCCATTGTTTAGATTTTCAGCAGCCATTCTCAAATACTTCCACAAAACAAGGGTTAATAAAACAAATTAACATATCACATATTAACCCTATATTCCAACCGACCAATTAAATAACAATTAAGCTTAGGTAGGACACACTAGCGAAGGTTTTATTCATCTTTCCCCTCCTAGTTCTATTCTCAGATCTCCGCCAGAGATCATATCCCTAAGCTCTGATACCAACTGTGACACCCCCAGAATTGGTCCAATCAACCCAATCCATTCTGAATCGCCAAATACATAGTACAGAATCCAAATACAATCTTTCATATCAAATAGTCGTGCAAAATACGACCACACAACTGTGAGTGTCAATATAGACACGTAGAAAATATTAACATTCAAACTAAGTCCTCATTATATCTATTATCACACTATTTAAAAAAAATAGTGAGGACTTCTATAGCTCTAACTCGGACCATCACTCTATTCTCCGACTAGTACCCACGATATTTTCATTTTCTGAATAGAACAATGAAAGAAAAGGGTGAGCTTAACTAGCCCAGTAAAGAATATTATGACTAAGATAATGAAGAATAAATTATCGTTAGTCTTCAACAAATCAGATAAAATATTATGGACAACAAGTTTTAGATCAACAACTGCAGCGAAAATAACAATTCATTAAAAGAGTTAAGTAGAGAATGATGTCTACTATCTTCTATGATTTAAATTTCATCATCAATATTTTATCCCTATAACATCAATCAATATATATCTCGAATCAAAT
>CM035125.1:26893908-27048722 GCA_020205555.1 Panax stipuleanatus
ACACTTAAAATAAGTGATTAACAATTTTTTTTATACCAAACATTTCACTTTTTACCACTTTAAGTATTTATTATTTATCAAACATAAATTATTTTATTTTTTTATAAAACTAATTATAAGTAAAAGTAATAATTAAAATTAGTAATCACATTTTTTTTAACAATCCCAAACACACTCAAGACAATCCTTATTTAAAAGTCTTACGTTATAACGTAAAGTTATGTACAATTTATACATGTTTAGTTGCACATTGTTTAGAAGTTCAAAAATATTTGAAAATTTTATTCATCTTTAGCTCAAACGTAATTTTTGGAATTCAAACGTGATAAATAAAAAATAATATAGTGTGTTTGAACGATGAATACCCGAACAAACATGAATTTTTTATGTGTTTAAACGATGTATTTGTGGCATTTTGATTATTTTAAAAATTTCCAAAATTCATGTTTTAAGAAAAAGGAAAATAAGTAAATGGAGATGTGCACCTTAAATAGCATGCACCCCATATTCTGTCAAAATCCCTCTCACCCCATAGTCTACCCTCCTGCTCCTTCTCGTTTGTCTCTCCCTATTTGATCAATACAACCATGGCAAGAGAACATATATACATTTATTGATTTATATACAACAGAAAATTGACATATATAGATATATAGAGAGAGAAAATCGATACCCAGGAGTACAAACACAATGAAGCAGCATCAGCATCACTCCGAAGCAGTTTCATCATCCTCGTCCCCATCATCAGCAGTTTCCGACCAATCACAGCCGTCCGTTCAAGTGATAAGAGCCTCCACTACGGCGTCGGAGAAGCCATCTCCGGCGGCGGAGGATCCCACGTCGGCGGCGTCCCGTGACGCCTCTGCCGCCGCCTGCCAGGACTCTGTCACCATCGAGCGCCGCGGCGGAGGGGAGTACGCCGCCGTCTGCAAATGGAGCATCGCTAACTTCGCTAGGGTGAAAGCTAGGGCGTTGTGGAGCAAGTACTTTGAAGTGGGCGGGTATGATTGCCGCCTGTTGGTGTACCCTAAGGGGGATTCTCAGGCTTTGCCAGGATACATCAGCATATATCTCCAAATCATGGACCCTCGGGGCACTTCATCTTCAAAGTGGGACTGTTTTGCGAGCTATAGGCTTGCTATTGTTAATACTAATGATGAATTGAAGTCAATTCATCGCGATTATTGGCATAGGTTCTCTAGCAAGAAGAAATCCCATGGCTGGTGTGATTTTACTCCATCTGGTTCTATTCTTGACCCGAAATCGGGTTTTATATGTAGTAATGATTCTATTCTTATTACTGCTGATATACTTGTTTTAAATGAATCTGTTAATTTTACACGAGATAACATTGAAATGCAATCGAATTCGATGGTGTCTTCTGTTGTGAGTGGCCCTGTTGGTGATGTTTTGAGTGGGAAGTTCACTTGGAAAGTTCATAATTTTAGTTTATTTAAGGAGATGATTAAAACCCAGAAGATAATGAGCCCTGTTTTTCCTGCTGGGGAGTGTAATTTACGGATTAGTGTTTATCAGAGTTCGGTTAATGGGGTTGATTATTTGTCTCTGTGTTTGGAGAGTAAAGATACGGAGAAGACGATGGTTGCTGATCGTAGTTGTTGGTGTTTGTTTCGAATGTCGGTGTTGAATCAAAAGCCAGGGTTGAATCATATGCATAGGGACTCTTATGGTAGGTTTGCTGGAGATAATAAGAGCGGGGATAATACTAGTTTAGGCTGGAATGATTATATGAAAATGTTGGACTTTGTTGGGAATGAGTCTGGGTTTCTGGTGGATGATACGGCTGTTTTTAGTACGTCGTTTCATGTGATTAAGGAGTTTAGTAGCTTTTCGAAGAGTGGGGGATTAAGTGGGGTGAGGATTGTAGGTGGGGCAAGGAAGTCCGATGGCCATATGGGAAAGTTCACTTGGAGAATTGAGAATTTCACGAGGTTGAAGGATCTTCTCAAGAAGAGGAAGCTTACAGGACTTTGCATCAAGAGCAGGAGGTTTCAAATTGGGAACCGAGATTGCCGCCTTATTGTTTATCCCCGAGGTATGCAAGATTATTGGCTATTATTGAAATCTCTGCTGTCTGAACTTTTTTGTAGTTTGTATTTACAAATTTTTGATGATTCTTGTAAGAATTTGGTGCCATGCATTCACGGATTAATGAAAACCTATTAGTTTCTATGACTTCATCTTTGAGCATGGAAGTGGTTCATAATCCTTTTGTAGTCTCTACCTTGAAATGGTGTGAGCTATGTTAGCGTATATATATCTTGTCCCACGTTGAATACCTCAACAAAATTTGTTTGGTATATAATGAGTTGAGCCAACTCTTTTCATTGTCAATTGATTTTGAGTTAGAGAGTTTGATATCTTTATATGTTAGACTTGGACCCATTTTATAAATCAAACATGTTATCAGAGCAGGATATCCTTGGGCCTAATTAAAAACTCTCCTTAGCTTACATTCTTACCCCTTGCAGTTTATTCTTAAAAAGGGTCAAAATTACCCATTTCTTAACTAGTAGGCACTTATCAATTGAGCGAATTGTTGCCCGTGGTTTACTAGGTTTCTTCTGGTTTTGTCTTCTGATTAGCTTCTTTCGGGCTTGCTTATCTTCTGTGGGTCTCATATTCATCAGGTCCATGTGCAACCCTCGATACATCAAGTTGAGGGGGAGTGTTAAAGTATATATATCTTGTTCCACATTGAATACCTTAACAAAGTATGTCTAATATATAATGAGTTGGGTGAACTCTTCTCATTACCAATTGGTTTTGAGTTAGAGAGCTTGATATCTTTATATGCTAGAGTTGGGCCCATTTTATAAATCTAACAAGCTGACTTTTCAATTACTTAAGTTTTGCTTAGGAAGTGAATGAATTCATTGAATGATAATAAGATATTATTTCGTACTTTTGAGAAACTAATGGGGTTTACTTCTTGCTTTTACACCAGCTTTTGAATTTGATACTTCCAGGAAATGAGCTCACATATAAGTTGGTTACTGAGGGCTATTAGTTCATACTTTCTGAAACCGGGAAGATATATAGCTTAGACAATATAATCATTATTCTGAACACCTTTTTGTTTGATATTTGTGAAATAGGTTGAGAGTTGCTTAGGTCTTGCTTAGGGATATGAATTGATGAATATCACATTTCTGCTTCATGGTATCAGGGCAGTCTCAGCCACCATGCCACCTTTCTGTGTTTCTTGAAGTTATAGATTCACGAAATACTCTCAGTGATTGGAGTTGTTTTGTGAGCCATCGGTTGTCAGTTGTGAACCAGAAGACGGAGGACAAGTCTATTACGAAGGAATCTCAAAACCGCTACTCCAAAGCTGCAAAGGATTGGGGTTGGCGTGAATTTGTGACCCTCACCAGTCTCTTTGATCAAGATTCTGGGTTTCTGGTTTACGATACTGTTGTATTCTCTGCTGAAGTTCTAATACTGAAAGAGACATCCATTATTCAGGATCTTACTGATCAAGATGAGTCGGGCATTGGTTCCCAAATAGATAAAGTAGAAAAAAGGAATTCATTTACATGGAAGGTGGAGAATTTCTTGTCCTTCAAAGAAATAATGGAAACCCGGAAAATTTTTAGCAAATACTTTCAAGCCGGTGGATTTGAGCTTCGAATCGGTGGGTTTTTCTTTTTCTATTTACCCCCTGATGATGAACTTTCTACACTGAAATTGTAGTTTCATTCAATAGGCTTTCTTTAAGTGGTTTGACTTTATGTTTTCCCTTTTTCGGTTATGCAGGTGTGTACGAGTCCTTTGACACCATATGTATATATTTAGAGAGCGATCAATCTGTTGCCAATGATCCTGATAAGAACTTTTGGGTTAGATACCGGATGGCTGTATTGAATCAAAAAAATCCTGCTAAGACTTTGTGGAAGGAGTCGTCTATTTGTACAAAGACTTGGAATAATTCGGTTCTTCAATTTATGAAAGTGTCAGATATGTTGGAAGCAGATGCAGGATTTCTTGTACGTGACACAATTGTCTTTCTTTGTGAAATCTTGGATTGCTGTCCTTGGTTTGAGTTTTCAAATTTAGAGGTTAGTATATGTAGCTATCCAACTTTATAAATGTCACCGTTTATGTTGATCCAGAACTTAATTGTTGTGAAATTGTTCGAGTCTTTACTATCATGAAGTTAGCTGACTATTATGGCTGATTCCCTCTCCACTCTTGAAAGAGGAACCATAGTTGTTAAGGCGACGCCTAGGCGTCAAGGCGATGGAAAACTGATACGGCGATGGGCGCCTTGAGGTGGAGTTGCTAAGGCGTGCGCCTTGGGACGCCTAGGACGTCTTGAGACGCCTTAGCAACTCTGGCCAACCAAAATATTTTACAGTTCTGATCCATTAACCATGACCCATCGATTAAAAATCAGGGAGAAAAGAAATAAAACCTTAAAAAACTTATCAGTAATCGGATTCGACACATCTTTATCAGACTACATATTTGTAATGGTTGGTTGCAACTTTATTTTCTATGCGGTGTTTGTTAAATTCTTCATTTCTTTTACTAATTTTTAATATCAAGTGTTTTTTTTGGATTGTTATTGCTAAGTATTTACATAATTTTGTCTTTAATGTTATTCTATAGTGTTATGTTTTGAGTTTTAATGTATATGAAATTTTATTGCCAATATACTTGTTAAATAAAATAAATAATATATAAATTGTACATTGTAAACGACTTGTTGCCATACGGACGCCATGGCGGTCGCCTTGTCGCCTAGGCGTCCAAACAGTCGGCTACCGCCATGACTCGCCGTGGCTCCATGACAACTATGAGAGGAACATTGATGTACTTTATTTTTCTTAAGATGGAAAAAAGAGGATAGAATAAATCTGCTTCTCTTTGTTCCTACGAACGGAATCGTTCCATTTTAATGGCAAGTGATAGAATATTCAAGAGGAGAGGACGATAAGAGTCCTCCAAAGAAACCAAAGAATTGGAAAAATACCAAGTTCTTAGTGAAGTACTGCCTTCTGATCCCTGTGCAAATCTGAAGTACATATTCCCAAGAAGGTGTCCATTGCAGAATTTCAAGGAGGCACAGAAATGGTTCTTTTTTGTTACTGTACTTCTTAAAATAAGTTTCTGTTCAGTACTATTTTTAGTATATCAGAGTTGCCATAAAATGGTTTTTAAGCCTTCTTACCATAGTTTGAAGTATGATTAATAAATTAATATTAATTGCTGGAGTTGGTCAATTCTGTTCATAGTCAATTGAGTTGAATTGTAGACATTAATGACCTTATTACTGTCTTGGATGAGGCGTAACGAGTCACGAGGAAAATAGAAGAGATAATTTATTAGTTTTTATGTATTTGTTACATATGGATAACTCAATTGTAGTTATGGTGTATCTTTTATGATAGAGTAAAGTACATCATTGACCACTCTACTATTAAGGTATTTGGATATTCTGCTCCTTTTCTTATAGCAATTTGAAATTGAGTTGTGAACCCTTCGTTCCATGTGGTCATTTTCAGTTTTTAAACTCATTTTATATATCGTGCTGTAATATTAAAAATAAAAAATAAATGATACTTATGGGTAGGCGTAAATAATACAGCGTAAATATTAAATAATACACTACTTTCAGGAGGAGAGAATTATAAGATGACAGAAAGATGCCTACAGGGTTCGTTCCGTCTTTGTGTTTTAGTTTCAAGTTTTAATTTGTAACTAGTATAACGGTACACGTATAATTGGGGAGAATGATTTAATTGCTACTTTGTGATGCTTGTGTGGTCTTATGATCAAAACAGTTGATTGGGAGTTTTGTGAGTTTGAATGTTGGTAGAGGCTGTTTTTCTATAGCCCAGATGAGATTATAAGACACGGCAGAGTGCCATGTAGGAAGGTCCACGCCACATGACAAGAAAAGGTTTACGATCCAAATCTTCAAATTGTTTGGGGTTCACAATGCGTTTTGCGTTTTCTGAGAAAAAGGGGCAGAATGTCCTAATACCCTTATGTTACGTTTGGATTGTAGGAATGAAGGTGGGAATGGAATGACTTTTTCCCTAGGTAGAGTGATGACTTTTGCATTAGAATCTTTAATTATAGTTAGCATATTATTTAGAATAGTATTTAGGAGTTTGTTTTCTTGTTAAATTAGGTTACCTAAGTTATAGTAGAATTAGGGTTTTCTGTAATCTATATAAAGGGTGTAATCAATATTGTTGGAATTCAAAGTTTACTATATTGATTGAGATTAAGGCTTTGTGCCATTGTGTGTATGAGTATCTATTAATGGAGATTATTTCTGTTTGCACTTTGTAGTTCTATGACCTGGGGTAGAACTATGGTAAAAGATCAACATAAGTCTATTCGAAGAACTAAAGACGTTAACAAAATAACAACTTTGAAACTAGAAAAATGCTTGTAATGCAAGTTAGAAGATTATAGCTACTGAAAAGTCAAAGTGAAAAAGGGGTGAAAAGATTTATTGTAACACCTCCCAGATTCTAATGTGGTGTGCAGAAGATCTGTTGTGTTCTATGGACATTTTGCTCAAACTATATGCCTAGCGATTGGTTAATTAGAGTACGTGGCCAGTGTGGAGTATGATAATCTGAAACAGACCACACTGTTGTTGCTCATAAGTCATAAGAAATCAGTGTCTGTAGATAATAACCTTATTTGAAAACATGAAATAATTTAAGACTGATTTTAAACTTATCAAAAAAATTAAAGTGAAGTTCTGAGCACTCTCTACGTGTCAACCTGACTAATGATGTACACTTTAGTTTGAAGGAATAATCTGTTGAGTTTGAAAGTAAAGTTTGGATCTCTGTATATGTTTAAACTTGGGGGAATAAATGTGCTCTTAGCTTGAGTGAAAGTTGCCCAGGAGCCTTTTCTAAATATTTATCATACTCTAAAAATTTGATTTGTAAATATTATTTAAAAATTTATGCATAAATCATAATTGTTCAAGCTTCAAAATTCAAACTGTGTTCCTTATGTTAGGTTTTTGCTTCTGAGGATGATCAAGATGCTTTGACAACGGACCCTGATGAACTTATTGATTCTGAGGATAGTGAGGGAATAAGCGGGGATGAAGAAGACATCTTCAGGAACCTTCTGTCTAGAGCAGGGTTTCACCTTACTTACGGAGATAATCCCTCACAGCCACAGGTCACTTTGAGAGAAAAGCTTCTAATGGATGCTGGTGCAATAGCTGGATTTCTTACTGGACTTCGTGTTTATCTTGACGACCCTGCTAAAATAAAGCGCTTGCTTCTTCCGACCAAGCTTTCTGGTAATAATGATGGGAAGAAATTGACCAAAAATGATGAATCGTCCCCCAGTCTGATGAATTTGTTGATGGGAGTTAAAGTCTTGCAGCAGGCAATTATTGATTTACTTTTGGATATAATGGTTGAGTGTTGCCAACCTTCGGAAGGAAATTGTAATTGTGATTCCTCAGATTTCACGTCCAAACCTTCTCCAGATAGCAGTGGAGGAGTTCTTACTCCACAGGAGTCTGGCAGGGGGACTGGGGCAATGGAAACTGTGCATCTCCATATACATGACAGATTGGATGCTGGGATGGAGGAAAGCATGCGTGCATCTGCTGTACGAAGCTCAGATATGAATGAAATCGACATGCCTGTAAAAACTGTTCCTGGCAAGCCTATTTGTCCACCAGAAACCTGTGCTGCGGGTTCCTCAGAACATGTTTCCCTTCGCTCAAAGGTAAAATTACTATATTTGTTTAAATGCTATAAGTTTCTAGATTAATTTTCTGGTCTTGATTGAGGAGATTCTTATTTCAGACGAAATGGCCAGAACAGGCCGAGGAGCTCTTGGGATTGATTGTGAATTCATTGAGAGCACTAGATGGAGCTGTTCCACAAGGTTGTCCCGAGCCAAGACGAAGGCCCCAATCTGCACAAAAGATTGCTCTTGTTTTGGATAAAGCACCTAAACATCTGCAGTCAGACCTAGTTGCTTTAGTTCCCAAATTGGTTGAGCATACAGAGCATCCTCTTGCTGCTTGTGCACTTCTAGATAGACTTCGAAAACCAGATGCGGAGCCTGCATTACGACTGCCTGTAAATTACTTGGACTTGTTTTTTTCCTGAATTTTGTTGCAATGTTCTTGTTGTGATGCACTTTCAGTTTAATGATATACAATTCTACTAAACTCAATGCGACCTTTTATCCTAAACTAGTTGGGGCAGGCTAAATATTGAGGGCTTGTGTTTATGTTTATATGCTTCTAAACATAGTTTCATGTCTTAATTATGAGGCAAGGGTTTGGCTCAGTAAATTGGGAGCCAACCCACCCCACCCATGTTTCACAATCCCTATTCCCCAAGATGATTTATGTTATTGATGGAATGTCTGAACTATTATTTATCTTTATTCTTCAGGTTTTTGGTGCTCTTAGCCAGTTGGAATGTAGCAGTGAAGTTTGGGAGCGAGTTCTATTTCAATCGATTGAACTTTTGGCAGACTCAAATGATGAGCCCCTAGCAGCGACTGTGGATTTTATATTTCAGGCTGCATTGCATTGCCAACATCTTCCGGAAGCAGTATGCATCGGCATATTTTCAAATCAAAATTAGATATTCTCATTTACAGTTTGATATTTATTGCTGTTTCTTTTCTTTTAACATGTGTAAACCTAGGTTTTCATTCTCTGTATTTGTATGTAGGTCAGATCTGTTCGTGGAAGGCTAAAAACTTTGGGTGTTGAAGTCTGTCCTTGTGTTCTGAATTACTTAAGCGGAATGGTAAATAGTTGTGCAGATGTTGCTGAAGCTATTCTAAGAGATATTGATTGCGATGATGATTTTGGTGATAATTTCTTAACAATGCGCCGTGGGATTTTCTTATTTGGCGAAAACGGGCCCTCTTCTGAAAGATTGAATGTGGTAGATGAGCAAGCTTTCCTTGCTACAATCCATTTTTCCGATATCTATATTTTGATTGAGATGTTATCTATTCCTTGTCTTGCTGTTGAAGCTTCTCAAACTTTTGAGAGAGCTGTAGCTCGAGGGGCCATCATTGCTCAGTCTGTTGCCATGGTCTTAGAAAGACGTCTTGCTCGACGATTAAATATGACCTCACAATTTGTTGTGGAAAATTTTGAACAGATGGAAGTGGTTTTAGAGGGAGAAGCCATTGAGCAATTGAGAGCCCAGCAAGATGATTTTACTTCGGTACTTGGTCTTGCTGAGGGATTGGCCCTCTCTAGAGATTCCCGCGTGAGAGTATTTGTGAAAATGCTTTATACTATATTGTTTAAATGGTACGCTGATGAGTCCTACAGATTGAGGATTCTGAAAAGACTTGTCGACCGAGCTACGAACACTACTGATAGTAATCGTGAGGTAGATTTAGATTTGGAAATTTTGGTGATCTTGATCTGCGAGGAACAAAAAAATGTTAGACCAGTTTTGAGCATGATACGGGATGTCGCTGAACTTGCAAATGTTGATAGGGCAGCTCTTTGGCACCAGTTATGTGCCAGTGAAGATGAAATTCTTCGCATATGTGTAGAAAAGAAAGCTGAACTTTCTGCTATGGCGAAAGAAAAGGCTGTTTTGTCACAAAGGCTGAGTGAATCTGAGGCTACTAATAACCGTCTCAAGGCACTGTTTTAATTCATTGCATAACTAGAAAGAGACCGTCACTTGTTACTAGTTTTGTGGTTGCTATAAATAACAGCTTCTTGTTATGACAGGTTGAGATGAAGGCAGAGCTGGATCGTTTTGCTAGAGAGAGGAAGGAACTTTCTGAACAGATACAAGAAGTTGAAAGCCAACTTGAATGGCTACGGTCAGAACGGGATGATGAAGTTGGAAAGCTCACTGCAGAGAAGAAAGTTCTTCAAGATCATCTTCATGATGCAGAGACGCAACTTTCGCAATTGAAGTCCCGGAAACGTGATGAATTGAAGGTATGTATTTTCTTATGTTACAGTTGTTCAGACGTGCTAATGTATTGGTTTGTTAAGATAAAAGATTCTAGCAAATTGGTCACATGGTTTGTTAGGTAGTTTGGTGCATGTTAGCTAGAGCCTAACAAACTCAATACCACTACTGGGAAGTGCCAACCTAGCTATTGTGGAAGAAATTTACAAGAGAAACGGAGGCAAGTGGAAGATCAAGGAACAGTTAGAGCAGAAACAACAGAGGATGAAATCCTGTGGTGATGTAAATAGGGAAATAGCATTTGAAATTGATGTGTTGGTCTACTTGAAGCCGTAGCCCTAAAGACAAGGGACAATATCCCTAGGAAGAATGTCAACGTTTCCCCGAATTTCTATAGGCCTTTTTTGTAGTGATTTGGAAGATTGGGACAGTGTCCTATAAGCACAGCGTCCTAGCTTCAAGAATTCATATAATTTTCCACGTTTCTCAGTTAAAGAAACACATTGAGACAGAAATAGCTTAGCGCTAATTCCCTCCAGTTAATCAAGAAGGAATGAGTGAAAGATTCTCAGAATCTTGGCACAAAGGCTGATTCGAGGAACAACATGGAAGTTTATCAGTATCTAATCCAAGTTGATTCATCTCCAATTCTCTCTTTTTCCTCACATAAAATCATGAAAAGGAAGGATCCGAGCCCATCCATCTCCTACATGAAAGGATCTGAGTCCATCAAAATAGCCCATAAAATTACAGCCATCAAAAAAGGCCAGAAAATTACAGCCATCAAAAAAGGCCAAGCCTATATAGCCCATGATCCAAGGGACCCGCAACCAGTCAATCATGCTATCCTTACCTTCCAACCAATCGGAAAATCACGCTATCCTTCACTTTCAACCCGATTCCGCTTCTGCAGCAGTATAGAATCTCGGTCCCTTGATGCCTACAGCTCAATTTTTTTTCCAGTGATGGCAAGAATCCGCGAAATACTGCTTAACTTGGGAGGATGAAGATCTACTCAAGTTCAACTACCCAGATTTCACTTTAGATCCATGAGGATGTTAATCTTTTTGAGGGAAATGCAGGGTAAGTCCAAGGGCTATTAGGAAACTAAATAAAAACATAGGAACTGCTTTGTTAAGAAAAAAAAATCTTGCAAATGTAGTGTCATGGTTTGTTAGCTAATTGGTGGTGCATAGATCTTACAAAAAGTGGATTTGGTTTGGTTTTGGTTTATAAAATATGGTTATGGTTTCATTAAGAACTAAAACCATATAACTTATTTTTAATACGGGTTATGTGGGTTGGAATCAAATAATTATAGTCCAATATAGGTCAATTTTTTTTTTCAAATTTCAAGTTTACTATTATTATGGCACAAGGAAGCAAATAATACGGGTTATGTGGGTTGTATTTGTATAGCAAGGAAGTTGCACTTGCACGTTTCATTCGTATGGCAAGAAAGTTGCTTTTGACTGACCTTTGTGTCGCAAGAAGTTACATTTATAACAGGGAAGTTGCATTCGCTAGCCTTTGTATATAAAGGAAGTTGCATAATCATCCCCCAATCTCCATAATTCCCAATCATCAACCGAAGCTGGTTATTTGCTTGAGAGAGTTTGTTCTTTGTGGGGTTTGAGCCAGGAGAGAGGAAATGGGCGACTGAGAGAGAAAAGGCCTTCGATGTTTTTTTCGGCTTTGAATCTGAACTCACTTGATGGTTTTAGTTTACAATACAAAAACGGTTGCATTTACTTGCACTCCCATGCTTTTCAATAAGTGTGACACCTTTTTATCCCTTGTACCTAAATAAATTATTTCCTTGACTCATGGAGAATGAATGTTGATTTTGTAAGTTTTATTAATTAGGGTGTTTACTTCTTTTAGTCTCCTACAGGGCCTACAGTTACTAATTAGCTATTACGCATTATGACTTTTAGTTTTGCATTCCTGACAAGTGTTTGAACTTTGAATAATGCCTTCCCTAACAATGATCCTTGAATTTTACAGAGAGTGACAAAGGAGAAAAATTCACTTGCGGAAAGGCTGAGAAATTCTGAAGCTGCACGGAAAAGATTTGATGAAGAACTGAAACGCTATGCCACAGAAAATGTGACTCGAGAAGAAATCCGGCAGTCACTTGAGGATGAAGTTCGACGGTTGACACAAACAGTTGGACAAACTGAAGGGGAAAAGCGTGATAAGGAAGAACAGGTTGCTCGATGTGAAGCATTTATTGATGGAATGGAATCCAAATTGCAGGCTTGCCAGGTTTGTACTTCTGACATGGCTCATGTTTTTTAAGGTTTCATGATACCTGTCTGATTGCTTATAGTGCTAAAATTGAACAGGGTCTAGTTGTTTAGATTATCTACTCTCTCTTACACACATACGCACACACAAAGACACAAAAAAAAACACACACACACATACATACACAAACACACACAAAACACACTTGGATTGATCTTAGTGACCTGTTTTTCACTTGCTGTTTGGATCTTCTAGATGATGTCAACTATCAAGTACATAAACTAGATACTTCATTTAGTAGGATAGATTTTATTTTATATCTTAATAACTTTGTCACTTTGATTATGCTTGATATTATTGTTGATTTCATTGTCATTCACAAGTAACTGTTTTGACATGATCGCCCCTAGTAAACCGTTCATAAGGTTTGTATTTTTTATTTTTCCATGAACACAATTGTCCCTTTATTTCTCTGGCTAGTTTTCATGTGCACTTGCTTTCAAACTTGCAAATAAGTGGAATTATTCTCCTACTGTCTTTGCAGCAATACATCCACTCTCTCGAGTCTTCACTTCAGGAAGAGATGTCGCGACACGCTCCTCTATATGGTGCTGGTTTGGAAGCTCTATCGATGAAGGAGTTGGAGACAATCTCCCGAATTCATGAAGAAGGGCTCAGGCAGATACATGCTCTCCAGAACACACATGGGCTGTACCCTGCGGCAACACCACCAATGGCCGTTGGGATGCCCCCTACTCTCGTTCCAAATGGTGTTGGAATCCACAGCAACGGGCACGTAAATGGTGGGTCCATTGGACCCTGGTTCAACCATTCTTAAGCTGTTGAAGGTCGGTCTGCTTTCGAGAAAAATCTATTGCCCACCTATTTCATTCGATGATCCAGGGCAGTGGGCCCACCAGCTGGCCCAGCAACTGGCTATGCCGCTGAATTTTGGATGGTAAAATTTATTGGGAAAAAGAAATAATAGGAAATAGGAAGTGAGCCCAACACCGCTAACAATTAAATTGTACTTGCATTTTAGGCAAGACTCGCATCAATTAAAGAGAAGTTTGTTTCTTTGCGTTGGTGTCATTTTTGGATGTTCCTGTTTAACAAAGTGTACAAGAGGGATTATTCTCTCCCCCAGTGTTGTGTACATTTACATTGAAGACTTCACTATAGAAATAAAATTAGAGATGAACTATGGTGAAAAGACCTTATCCAAACTCTTTTTTTTTTTTGGGGGGGGGGGGGGGGGGGGGGGGGGGGGGGGGGGGGGGGTGTGTGTTGGGAAAAAATCACCTCCCAAATATTGTTGTCTTTGATAAATTAAATGAATAAAATATTAGTATATGTCAAATAGATTAAATCAGCAGTTCCATCAAAATAATAACCACTGCAAGAAATAATGAATAGAAAATATCCAGTCACAAGACGCCAAGATTTTTACGTGGAAAATTCTCTAAAACTAAGAGGTAAAAACTACGGGACGATATCTGAAAAATTCACTAGAATAAATTGAGAGAACACATAAATATCTTAATTTGAGTACAAACTCAAATTACTTCACCATAATAATTATGTGATAGAACCCAAATAAAACAACATTTTATTTGAACTATTTTTCTCTCTATTTTCTTTAAATTTTCAGAAGAAACTTTTCTTTTTCTCTCTACTCTCCTCTCTACTCTCGGATGAAAGCTTCTCCGAATTGGTGAGTTTGTTTCCCTTTCATTAGCCTTCCTTTTATAGCCATAAATCTGAGGAAAGAGAAAGAATGGGAAAGTTCAATGGGCGGCAACATTCTTCATCTCCAAAAACTCCCAATTTTGTCTCCTTAACTTTGTCTCCTTTATTAAATGGGTGAGGACCAAGGACTTTGACCAACAATCTCTCCCTCCGAACCCATTAGAGGAGGTATTCACAATGACTCCGTTACTTGGAGTCAATTCCTGTGTTAAATCCAACTCTTGAAGAAATCACAACATTTCGTTGTCAACTCAGCTGTAGACAAAACAATACACTTCTGCAATTTGAACTGCCATAACACAGCTCCCCCTACAAAAGTAAACAATACTACCGAAGTAGACTTCTTCTCTTCGAAACATGCTATGTCTGTGTGGGCCCAAGTGCAAATTAGGGTTCACATGCCCTAATTGAATTAAATGCATAACTAGGGTTCCACGACCTAATTAAATGAAGACAGATAAGCTGAAAATAAATATGCTAGATCCGAGAGAAGCCTCCACGTGTTCCGAGGTAAAAGGCTCGTGGAGGCGGCTCGTTTTGGGAATTGATTGAGGGATTGGATTGGTGGCTTGAAGGACATGACGATTTGGGCATTACTTTGATGATTAAAGGGTATTTCTGAAATTTTCCTGAAGGCATGTGCCTGGCACAATACCACTTACTAGAAAACCCTATAAATACCCATTTCATTCCATTGGGAAGGGACTTTCTTCAGACTCAGGACTTGGACCCTTGGAAGATTGAAGGACTCGGACAATCCTCTCTGAACCAGAAGCACTCAAGAAGGCTTTTGGAATCCCAATAACCCTAACATGGTTTCCGGATTCTAGGAGTTCTGCCACGCGTCATTGGAGTAATCGTCCACCTGTTCTTCTCCCCTCTTCAATCAATCAATTAATTTTGTGCTCTTCGTAGATTTCTCTCCTCCTTAGCCAACACAAACCCTAACCCTAGCAAGGTACGATTTTCTTGCCCACACTAAATTGGCGACTCTGCTGGGGAGGTGTAGAATTCGTGAAGGGTATGCCCACAACACGAAGTGGGAGAACTACAAAAAGAGCTTCACCGACAAATAGCATTACTTCACCGGATCTAGTTCCAAGGCAAGCAAATCAAGCTTTCCAAGGTGTAAATATGGATCTTGATGAACCAATTATCGAATACGCTTCGGAAGGAAGTTCAACATCACCATACATGGCCAATCAACAACAAACGAACGTCAGGCAGACCGGCACAGGAAGGCAAGGCAAGGATGCAAGTGGAGAGCAGACGAACGCTGTGCAACTGGAGATGCTTAAGGCGTTGAAGGAAACACGTGAAGGACAAGGGATGATGATGGCTATGATGCTGGAAATGTAGAGGAAGCAAGAGGAAATGGGGAATTTCCGCCAGCAGTTGATGCAGATCCCCACTTTCAAGGCCATGTTCCCAGGCAATTCGTAGGAAGAACAAGTAGGAGTGGAAGACAACAACAATGGCAGCAACAACAAGGAGAACCATATTGTACCTCCATTGACGGAGAATCAGTCGGCTCCAATCATCAACTTGGAACCCCAGGACAGTGGTGACGCCCCACAACTCAGATTGGAAGCAAGCCAACCTCAGAAAAACATCATCCCGACTGCTCTCCCCGCATTTTCACAAGTGCAGACGACGACCATTCCAGGCCTTGTCCAGCTAATGAGCCAACAACTTCCACCAGTGCAAGCGTTGCACGATGCAAGTGTACACCATTCAAGTTCTTTACAATACACACCACCAATACAGCAGTACATCACAACACCACAGAGAGTCCATGCCACGAGCTAGTATATGACAAAGGATGATATGATTGACGTGATTAATCAACTTCACAGGCAGACATTCCGACCTTCGGAGTTAGACTTTACTCCACCTTACCCGACACACATTCGGAGGCAGCCTTACCCAATAAGGTATATTGAGCATCCCCCACACTTTCCAAAATATAACGGGGAGAAGGGAAATGCCAGGGAGCATATTACCAAGTTCGTGGAGTCGATGTCTCCGTGGTTAGGGTATGATGAAGTAACAACCACAACTTATTGATGAGTGAATTCAACAAGACTTTAACGGATAGTGCCTTCAGTTGGTACTACAATCTGGAGAAGGGATCAGTCCATGATTAGGATGATCTAAAATTATAATTTTTTAAGAAATTTTTCTATGTGCAGAAACAGGTAACCATTATAGAGCTGATGCGATTCAAGCAGAAGCCAAGTGAGGAGCTGTCGGATTATGTGGACAGATTCAGGGCCCAGGCATAGAAGTTCGCAGAGCTAATCGAGAAAAAGAACTTGGTCAGCATATGCAACAATGGTGCTTTAGACTCCTTCAAGCCCCATCTCATTATGAAGGCATGTGATTCATTTTCGACCCTCTTATCTTTTGCACAAGACTTGGGAGGAATCATGACATTGCCCGCCAACCATGCGACGATTACATGGAGGGGCAAGAGGACAACAACTGTGGCTTTGGCTGACTCTTAGTCAAAACCACAAGGGGGCAAGAGGGAGAAGAATGAGAAAATTTTTAAAAGGAATAAAGGAAAACATAGTGACAAGTATACCAGAATGCCCATCCCGGAGGCTATCACATGCAGTGAAAAGGCATTCAGGGGCCTGTACGAACAATGGGTCAAGCACGGAGTGGTGAAACCGCCAAGGCCTAGATTTGTGGTGACGGAAGAGGTGAAAAGAAGATCGGACTTCTGTGTGTACCACCAGTACACAGGACATTCCACTATGGATTGTTACAGTCTGTGGAGGATATACTATGAGAAGCTGTCAGCCGGAGAAATTGAAATGGGAAAAGAAAGCAGCGTGTATGACAAGCCACTTCTAAACCATAAAGGAAAAGAAACATGCAACACTGTTACCCATAGTGCAACCCCGAAAGTGGAGATGATGATGGAAGAAAAGGAGGAATGTGATCCAGGCCTGCAGGTGACAGCTTTAATGAACAGAGCCAAGTTCAGAAATTTTTTCGATCAGATAGGATTGACCAAGGAAGCAAAGATAGAAGCAACCAAGGCAATCATTAAGGTTGCCGAGATGCAAGAGACCTGTATGGCCGTTGTAGACACTCGAAATTTCCTGCCCCCATCACTAATACTGTAGGAGGGCAATATCGGGCCATCAAATCAACTCCGATATCCAATTGGACCGTCAGATCAACTCCGATCTCAATATCGGTCCATCAAATCAACTCCGATCTCCAATCGAACCGTCAGATCAACCCCGATCTCAATATCGGGCCATCAAATCAACTTCGATCTCTAATCGGACCGTTAGATCAACCCTGATCTCAATATCGGGCTATCAGCTCAAACCTGATCATCAATACAGGGACAACCATAGCCCCGATCACCAATATCGGGATGTCAACGCAGCCCCGGTCTCAACCCAGAAGGTACAGATCAGCCCCGGTCTCAACTCAGGAGGTACAGGTCAGCCCTGGTCTCAACCCGGGAAGTCAAGTCAACCTCAGGAACAAACCTGAAGCATCACAATACCTCCAGGAGAAAACCTGGAATGACCACGGCAACTTCAAATGCAACACAGAGGACAAACAGACTCAAATGGGATCCAAGTCTTGGAAACAACCCCCGGAAGTCAACCAGAGGCCATGCCGACACTAAAGGCAACCCCGGGAGGGGCAAAATTATCATTTTACCAACTCTAAGCCTATTCGATTAAACTTAAGTCGAATTGATGCCACCAAGGTTAGAACGAACCATAACGACGATCCCGAGTGCAAACAGCGCAAGACAGCTCAACAGACAAACTGCGGGGAATCAAAGACCTGGTTATGAACCCGTCTTCTTGGACCCAAAAAATGTTTTATCCCATGTCATTGTGACACTCTCGGCGAGGGCTTTCCGAAATGGTATCGCACGCCTCAAACGGACGCTCCGATCAAAAGTTAAAAAGTTTCGATTTTGACTGTACGTTGTTCGGAGTGCACGTACTTCGAGACGATGGAACCTGGCACCACGGGCCCCACCAGGGGAGCCGCACCTCTACCTGCGATAGCAGTAGGTAGAGCTGAGGCTCCCTGGTCTATAAATATGAGGCCACCACCCCTCATTTTAAAAAAAATCCGAAACGCAGCGAACCTTTGCCTGTTTGATTTTCTGACATTTTTACCTCTTCTAAACCCAAATTTTTTTACTCTTAGACATAGATATACCCACATACTACCACATATCAGAAAATAATCGGAAGATTTGGATGTTTGAAGCCTACTAAGTGGCAAAAAGCCCGTGTAGCAGTCCATTATGAGAATTTTTACGATCAGCAAGTTTATATTACTTCTTCGTACTTTTATACACTTACACGTTAAGTTTCATTTTCCAAATATGCCCGGAACTTAGTTCCGTGGCCGTTTTTGTCAAAATTTGGTACATTTTTATACATAAACTCAATTTCTGGCATTTCTACAACTCGGATTGACAATCCGTCAGCTCCAGCAGCTTCAGTGCACCAGCACCTTCGTTTTAAGCAACTTCATCAGATTGGGTTATCATCCCAGTCCGGGTTTAACTTTTTTTTGTGTGTTTATTTAACTGTATATATACTAACTTTTTAATTCTGTCAAGCCCGGATGTAAAGTTCGAGGTAGTTTACTGCTTCTATATATATTTATACATAAATAAGCAGCCTTCACCACCACTGGGTTCTCTTCCCAGTCTTGGTTGACTACATTTCTGTCAATATATATATATATATATATATATATATATATATTTCAGTCCTGCCTGGATCATTCTGTGGCCTTTATACCGTTTTTGCACTCTTCGCCATTACTGGATTATCTTTCCAATCCCTGGTTGACTACTTTTCTGTATATTTACATTTCAGTTCGGCCTGGATCATTCTGTGGCCTTTATACTATTTTTGCACTCTTCACTATTACTGGGTTATATTCCTAGTCCCTGGTTAACTACTTTTCTGTACATTTACATTTTTGTTCAGCCTGGATTATTCTGTGGCCTTTTCACTACTTTTATATATAAATATGCATATATAAGCAGCCTTCACCACCACTGGGTTCTCTTTTCAGCCTTGGTTGTCTACTTTTCTGTCAATATATATATATATATATATATATATATGACAAGTATACAATATTCATGATTTTTTATTCCTTTACATTTGGTTTTATTACATGTTTCATGTGTATATGAGCTTAATAAGTTGTTTATTATTTTCAGGTGAATTAAAGCTAAAAGGATGGAAACAAGTTGATTTGGAGTTGAATTGAAGAGGAGTTTGACCAGCAGTTGACTTTCTCAATATTTGGAGATTCCTACATGGAATTGGATTGATATTAGTATTAGAATTAGGACTTCTTTGGACTGAGATTTTATTTCCTTATTAGATTCTATTTCTTTATGGAAACTAGTTATAATTGTTATTTCTTTTAGGATTTGGATTCCTAGTTTTTATAGGATTTAGGCCCTTGTCTAGCACTATAAATAGAGGATGATAGTTAAGGTTTTATTCATTCAATCTTCTACCAACTATCATACCTCATTGAAGTGCAGACTTGGAGCATGTCAGGCTAGTTTCTTTATTCAGTTCTAAAGGGAGGTGGAACCTTGTTACAAGTAATTAATTAATTGAGTATTATTATTTATTCCTTCTTGTATGAAATTTCTTCTGATAATCTGTTTTCATTGATTGCATGCTAATTGATCTAATTAATTTGATATGGCCAATTGAGTTAATTTAATCATTATCATATGCTAGATTAAGATTGGTATTACGTGTAATTGATATCTGTCTTCATCACAAGTAGTAAATTAGTGATACTAATTGTGGACAAGCTTTTGTGTATTGCTAAGATTATCAGAAAATAAGTTAAACAAATCGAGCTTATGTGTTTGTTGCTTGGATTAGCCTAATTCTCTATTTCTTAATGCTTCTATCATATTAAATCTAGAGAGCTTGTTCTAGGTTATATGCTAGTTGAATCTGGTGAAAAGCTTGTTTCATACAGTGAATATCTAAGGAGAATTTCGGATAGCAGAGCTTATTGTTATCTAGGGTTAATAGTTTCATTGAAGGGTAAAGAATAATAACTTGATTAATTGATTGCTGTGCTTGGTGAAACTGAACTACAGAACTGAAGTTTTTACATATTTGGTTAATCTCTTTATTTAAATTCTATTTTTCTTAGTTTAAAACAATTTCAAAAATCCCCCATCTTTATTTTCTGTTAAAATAGTAGAATAAATCTAAAACAAACTTACTCTCTGTGGGATCGATCCTTGCTTACTACTGTACTAATTATTTAAATTCGTGAAGTGAAAGTGAGGTTAATTTAGGAGTGTAAACGACAGCTTCCAAATTTTGGCGCCGTTGCCTAGGAGTGTTATTTGTTTTTGTTTATTTTTATTATTTTCTTTTTATTTTATTATTTTTCTTTTTATTTTATGACTCAATCCTCTCACTCTAATTTTGATCAAGAGATAGAGAAAATTGCAGATACAAAAGAAGCTCTTGTTCCAATACTTAAAAAGGAAAAGATGGTGGTGCCAAACAACAACCGGACTTAAAAAGAACTGGCTACACCAGACCTTGATCAGCCATCCCTGTGTATTAAATATCCTACCTTAGATGTTGCTTTTGACTTAACTACGGACTAATTCGCTTTTTGCCTACTTTTCGTGGTCTAACAGATGAAAATCCATATACTTATCTAAAGGAGTTTCATGGGGTGTGTTCCACGATGAAATCACAAGGAGTGTCAGAGGAGCATATCAAACTTAGACTTTTTCCTTTCTCATTAGCAGATTTGGCTAAAGACTGGTTATACTATCTTCCTTCAGGATCGATACGATCATGGACTGATATGCAAAAGCTATTCTTGGAGAAGTATTTTCCTGCATCAAGAGTTGCCGATTTAAGGAAGGAGATATGTGGAATCAGTCAGTTCAATGGAGAAACTCTCTACGAGTATTGGGAAAGGTTCAAGAAGTTGTTTTCCAGCTGCCCTCCCCACCAAATTGATGAGCAACACTTGATTCAGTACTTCTACGAGGGACTGATACCAACGGAAAGAAGTATGATCGATGCGGCTAGTGGAGGAGCATTAGTAGACAAGACACCGGAGGCTGCAAGAAATTTGATTGTAAACATGGCCGCTAACTCACAACAATACGATCATGCTCCACAAAGGGTAAGTGAGGTAAGCACGAGTGAATTGGCACAACAGATTTCTAACTTAACTGCTGTGGTGCAACAATTAACAACAGGAAATGTACCGGTTGCAAAAGTATGTGGAATTTACTCAAAATCAATCAGGGCATACAACAAATGATTGTCCCATAGTGCAAGAGGATGTAATTGTTCATCAAGTTAATGCTGTGGGGACATTCTTCGGACAAAATCCACATCAATGTGATCCTTGGGCAGAAACTCACAATTTCGGATGGAGAGATCATCCCGACTTGAGCTATAAAGGTACTAGGCCACCAATGCAACCTGTCCTTTCAAGTATGCAGCAAGATCTTCAGCAGACTCAACCTCAGTACCACACAGAAAACCAAGAAGTACCTGTCAATTCTGGGACATCTATGGAGGATATGTTCAAGGCATTCATGAGCCGAACACTACAGTTCATGAGTCAGACACAGCAGTTCCAACAGGAGACAAGAACTTCTGTTCAAGATCTGAGGGATCAAGTTGGTCAGCTTGCAACCACAGTAGGAAGGTTAGAATTTCAAGGCTTCGGGGAGTTATCTCCTCCATTTGTTGAGAACTTTAGTACAATGGGATTTGACGAAAGGAGCAGGAGGATTCAGGGCTTACTCCAGGAACGGACTGTAATATGGAATTTGACGAAGAGAATGAACAAGAGGAAGAAGAGAATAATTTGATAAATTCTGCAGATCTCGACAAGAAAGACGTGGATTCATCTCCATCAGTACAACTAACAGAAACAAGGAGTGCTACACACCATCGTACCTTTACCATGGAATTGGACAATGCAAAGTTCCAGTTCAACGCAGATCAGGCTAAAAGGTATCTTGATAATATTAAATCTGTTTTTGTTATTGATGTTGTGGATTATTTAGTGCAGGAATATTTTGGTCGAATACAATTATACGAGGAGGATTTGGTGGCTGGAAAGGAGCAAAATCATGAAGTACACAATGTTCCTCAATTAAGGAAGAAACTGTTACCAATCCACTTGAAGTTCACAACTCCAATTACATAGAACGAGAGGGAAGATGTCAAGCCAATGACAATAAACAAGGGCAGCTGCTTGGGAGGCAACCCAAGAAATCAGATTTGATTTTTCTATTCCTTTACTATTTAGTTTTTTTTTAAAAATTTTTATTTTTGCATGCAGTTCTTTCTTCTTTGCATGATTTTCTTACATTGGGGACAATGTAAGGTTTGAGTGTGGGGGGAGAGATTTAGGTTTTTTATTTTTTTATTTTAGTGATATTGATCTGCTAATTTTGATAGGAAATAGGACCATCTAGATGCCTTTGAAAATTTTTGAAAAAAATTGGATTCCATGATTCTATTTGCCTATGTGTTCGAAGGTTAAGATCGACAAATGAGAATCAATGCTAAAAATTCAAAATCTGTTTAATGCTTAATTGGTTAATGATTGAGAAAAACTAAGTCATGATCCATAGTAATTGATTTAAATTGAATTTGTGTCTCATGAGCACTTGAACATGTGATATATGCTTAGTTGGCTAAGTTATCTGTGGAGTTGTCTATGTGCACTAATCTCATGCTCTAGAACTATTGAACTACTTAAGCTTTTTGCAGGACCATGTGAAAAAAAATAATAAGAAAAATTGAAAACCAGTGTAATTGTTGAAAAAGAAACACAAGAGAAGTCATGTGGTGGGATGAGATGGAGCGTAAAACGCACTCTCCCATAAACACGTGCGGATAAGTGAGATGGAGCATAAAATGCACTCACTTATAAAAGAATGATTGAGGAAGGTGAAACGGAGCATAAAATGCATTCACCGAAAATAAAAAAATTTAATTAAAATGAAAAGATTCTGATAAAAAATAAAGCAGAAAAAGTATGTTTTGAGTTTTTGAGTGGTGTGCACGGTTTTTGCTCCATGGTAACTAAGTTGAGTAAGTATGTGGATCATACACAAGGGCTTATGTGGTTACAATTTAACTTAATAAAACTCATTGGTGAAGTGGTGAGGTACTTATCTTGAGTTGATTGATGAAGCGTTGATCATATTTTTGTGGGTTTAGTGTTGATAATCATGATTTGATCTTAAAATCTTTTGACGCTATGGTTGAGTAGAGTTTTTGGAAATTAAACTTTTAGTTTACACGAGTACGTGTAAAAGACTAAGTGTGGGGGAATTTGATAAGTACACAATATTCATGATTTTTTATTCCTTTACATTTGGTTTTATTACATGTTTCATGTGTATATGAGCTTAATAAGTTGTTTATTATTTTCAGGTGAATTAAAGCTAAAAGAATGGAAACAAGTTGATTTGGAGTTGAATTGAAGAGGAGTTTGACCAGCAGTTGACTTTCTCAATATTTGGAGATTCCTACATGGAATTGGATTGATATTAGTATTAGAATTAGGACTTCTTTGGACTGAGATTTTATTTCCTTATTAGATTCTATTTCTTTATGGAAACTAGTTATAATTGTAATTCCTTTTAGGATTTGGATTCTTAGTTCTTATAGGATTTAGGCCCTTGTCTAGCACTATAAATAGAGAATGATAGTTAAGGTTTTATTCATTCAATCTTCTACCAACTATCATACCTCATTGAAGTGCAGACTTGGAGCATGTCAGGCTAGTTTCTTTATTCAGTTCTAAAGGGAGGTGGAACCTTGTTACAAGTAATTAATTAATTGGGTATTATTATTTATTCCTTCTTGTATGAAATTTCTTCTGATAATCTGTTTTCATTGATTGCATGCTAATTGATCTAATTAATTTGATATGGCCAATTGAGTTAATTTAATCATTATCATATGCTAGATTAAGATTGGTATTACGTGTAATTGATATCTGTCTTCATCACAAGTAGTAAATTAGTGATACTAATTGTGGACAAGCTTTTGTGTATTGCTAAGATTATCAGAAAATAAGTTAAACAAATCGAGCTTATGTGTTTGTTGCTTGGATTAGCCTAATTCTCTATTTCTTAATGCTTCTATCATATTAAATCTAGAGAGCTTGTTCTAGGTTATATGCTAGTTGAATCTGGTGAAGAGCTTGTTTCATACAGTGAATATCTAAGGAGAATTTCGGATAGCAGAGCTTATTGTTATCTAGGGTTAATAGTTTCATTGAAGGGTAAAGAATAATAACTTGATTAATTGATTGCTGTGCTTGGTGAAACTGAACTACAGAACTGAAGTTTTTACATATTTGGTTAATCTCTTTATTTAAATTCTATTTTTCTTAGTTTAAAACAATTTCAAAAATCCCCCATCTTTATTTTCTGTTAAAATAGTAGAATAAATCTAAAACAAACTTACTCTCTGTGGGATCGATCCTTGCTTACTACTGTACTAATTATTTAAATTCGTGAAGTGAAAGTGAGGTTAATTTAGGAATGTAAACAACAGCTTCCAATATATATATATATATATATATATATATATATATTTCAATTCTAGTCCGGGCACCGGTGTGAAAACCTATCGCCTTTTACAGCTTTTTTATATATAACTTTATATATATTGCTTTACTCGCTTTTTATTCAACTGCTGCTTGAAATATTCATTTTGTACGAATTAACACTGACATATCTGCGGGCGGATTAGATTTATTTAAATCTCGCCAACTCTAGCTTTCAAACGGTTCAAAACATGTCCAGACTGAACCGGGAAGCTAGAATGACTGAGATTTCCTTAAATCTAGCTTTGTTTCTAGTTTCAGTTGATAAAAGTAACCTCGCGGCCCTTAGATTGCTATCTAGTGGGAACGAGACGCTTTGGCCACTCGCAGCCAGGATTTACTGATGAATCCTTGGTTCTATTGCGATGTGAGGATGTATATATTTTTTTCTGTACAAATTTGAGCTGTGCAGGTTTATTGGTTACTTATATGTGAGCCTAGGAATCGTGGTATTCGTGATCAAACTTATCAGAATTTGATTCCCACGATGGACAAACTCCAGTACTTTACGAATGTACCCTGCCAATTTTTTTGTAAAATATACATACCAAAGACCTTAAAATGGTTATCCGGATTTAATGTCTCAACATAGTGGAAATATAGTTTGTCGTGTCAGCGTCCCTCCGATGGTTTTTATACCCATGAGGAAACCGACACTTGTATTTATTTCTCACCATTCACATGCAGCCTTAAGGCTATGAAGATAAAATTGGAAGTATCAACATGCTTCAATTCCTATGTTAGTGTAAGGGTTTGATAACCAGCTTTCAAAACATCATTTTCAATTCAATCAAAAGAAAAGCTTTTTGCAAATTAAATTAAACACTTTTGCAAATCAAATCAAAGACTTTTTGCAAATCAAATCAAACCCTTCGTATATAGGTTCAACGAAGCAAAGCACTACTTTCAATCAATCAAACATAGGCCCAATTTTCAAGAAGCATTTACACATTCATTACGATTTTTAAAGGAAAATATTGAAAAGATGCGGTACCGTGTTTACACGGGATTATGGGGTGCCTATCACCTTCCCCATACTTAACCAAGCCCCCGAAATCAAAACTTTGTTTTTAAAGATCAAGTTTCGACAGTGTCCAGCAAATTGGGCCTTTTTTCAAAACAAAACTCGGTTGAGTTGGTACAACCATTTCAAATCTACCAACTGGCGACTCTGTAAAATGTTCAAATCGTCGACATGATACATGTTGGCCTTTTCCTAAAAAACCCTACAAAACCTTTTTTTTGTAATAAAAAGAGTAAGGGTAGAGATAACTTAGGAAGAGATGAAAGTTATGGGTTGTGACCCGACCCGCGAATTTTTCCAACGTCGACAGCCTTAAGCAAAGGATTCGTGAAGACGGTGGAAGAAGAAGAAAATAAGATATCTTTCTCTAAAGCTGATAGAGAGATAAGATAACCGCACAATAGACCGCTGTATGTGACAGCAATACTCAATTGTGTATAAGTGCGGAGGGCGTTCATCGACAATGGAGCGTCTGTAAATATTATGCCCTACACCGTGTTTAAACGGTTAGGCTTGCTAGAGAAGAAGATTGTGAAAGAAAAAACAAACATTACAGGATTCGCCAACCAAAGTACCAGAACCCTTGGACACATCAAGGTAGATATGCAAGTTGGGAAGATTTGAAGACCTGTAATGTTCCATGTTGCCGAGGTGGATGCAGCATATTATGTCTTGCTAGGAAGGGCCTGACAAAATGACTATGGGGTGGTACCCTTAGTTTTTCATCAATGCCTGAAAGCTATTTGGAAAGGGAGAGAAGTGAAGGTACCAGCAACAAGGAATCCTTTTGGACCGGAGGAGGCACACATCACCGAAGCAACTTTCTTCGACGATGTTGCTGAAGAGGGAGAGAACCACATTGTAAGACTTGATTTCCTAAGACTAGCAAGCTGGGAGGAAGTGCAGGAAGATAAGTTCGTGCCTGCAGAAAAAGAAAATAAGAAGACCTCGGAACAAGGAGAAGGTTCCAAAAGCAAGAAACCAATGGTAGTAGACCTGGAGAAGGAAGGAAAAGGAGAAAAGAAAAGGCCAGCAGACCCTGAAGATGCCAGAAACATAATAAATGCTAAACGACAGTAAAATCTGAGGATGCCTAAAAGACGAAATGGGGGAGGGTTGTTAAACCCAATGGAAAGGTGGTATTTTGTTTGTGATGGTGCAAGGGGGAAGACCCCAAGGGAGCATGAAAACCCAACGGCTCAGTAGGTGTCCCCCACTCCGGCAGTAATGAAGAAGGAGAAGCTGTGCAGCAGAAGGTAGAAACAACTCCAGAATGCTTTGAGGATACGCCAAAATCTCAACAAAATGAATTAGAAGAAGTTGATTTGGCGATAGATGGAGGAACGCCAAGACCAACTTATGTCAACAAAGAGCTGGATGCTAACCAGAAGGAGGAGCTCGTGAAATTACTGCGAGAGTATAGGGATGTCTTTGCTTGGAACTACGACGAGATGCCCGTGATTGACAAGGAGCTGGTAGAGCACAATTTAAATATAAGTCCAGGGAATAAAACCAGTGAAGTAAGCATCTCGCAACTATGCACCCGAAGTCGAAACCCAAATAAAGGAGGAAATCAAGAAATTGCTGGAAGTAGGATTCATCAAGACAATGCAACATCTAATATGGCTATCCAGCATTGTACCAGTCAAGAAATCAAACGGTCAGTTACGGATATGTGTGGATTTCAGAGACTTGAACAAGGCTTGCCTGAAGAACATGTACCCATTACCCAACATAGACACTTTGGTAGATGCAACAGCTAATCATAAGATGATGTCATTCATGGATGGGTTTGTAGGTTACAATCAAATAAAGATGTCCGCAGAAGATACAGAGTTGACGGCCTTTCGTACCCCGTTTGGGAATTTCTACTATATAGTAATGCCATTCGGGTTGAAGAATGTGGTGGAAACTTATCAAAGGGCAATGCATGCTATATTTCATGACATGATTCATGATATAGTGGAGGACTATGTGGATGACATAGTAGTGAAATCCAATAAGGCGACCACCCATGTGGAGGACCTGAGGAAAGTGTTTGAACGATGCCGAAGGTACAAGTTGAAGATGAATCCGAAGAAGTGCGCCTTTGGAATGACGGCTGGAAAATTCTTGGGCTTTCTGGTGCACAACAGAGGTTTGGAGGTAGACCCAAGCAAGGCGAAAGCAATTATAGAGATGCCCCCACCAAAAATGCAAAAACAGTTGAAGAACTTTCTAGGGAAAGTTTCTTACATGAGAAGATTCATGCCAGCCTTAGCAGAAGTCACAGAACCTTTCGAAAAATTGCTAAAAGGAAAGGCAGAATGGGACTGGGGGCAAGACTAGCAACATGCCTTTGAGAAGGTAAAAAGAATTTTGGCTTCAGCACAAACGATGGTAGTGCCGCAAAGAGGAATCTCGTTGCAGTTATACATCACATCTACCAAGAAGTCTATAGGCGGATTGATTATGCAGGAGGTGGATGGAGAAGAGAAACCTGTGTATTACATTAGCCGGATAATCAGAGGACCGAAAACCAGGTACTCACAGGTGGAGAGGCATTGCCTAGCATTGGTGTTCATTGCGCAAAAAATGCGACATTACTTTCTAGCGCACTAAGTAAATATTTCAACCAGAACTGATCCGATCAGATATCTACTGACTAGGCCAGCATTAGTAGGAAGACCCGCTAGATGGATGATGATCCTTGTAGAATATGACATCAAGTGTGTGACACCGAGGGCGATCCGATGTCAAGCCTTAGCAGACCTGCTAGCTCAATTTCCAAATGGAGAATATGAACCTCCCTCTGAGGATCTTCCAGGTGGAGAAGTGGAAGCAATCGACTTATTGGACGAAGACCCAGAATGGTGGAATTTGGCTTTCGATGGATCATTTGCAGAAGGTAAAGGCGGAGCAGGAGTAGTGTTGACCACCAAAGAAGGGAAAGAAGTGGCCTTGTCATACAAATTGGACTTCCCTTGCACAAACAATGAAGCAGAATATGAGGCGTTTATATTGGGATTATTGGCGACTCAAGAGTTGGGAGCCAAACATCTTAAAGTAAAGGGAGATTCAAATATGATAGTACAATAAATAAGAGGCCAATTCGCAGTGAAGGAACCTATCTTGGCGCCATATCGAACTGTATCACAGAAGGTGATGGAGGCTTTCAAGAAGGTAGTGATTGAGTATGTGCCGAGAGGACAAAACAAATAACCTGACACATTGGCAACTGTAGCATCTCTAGTGTTTGTCCAAGGAGAAGACTTGGATGTGAGGGTAATGAAGAAAACCCTCTCAACCACGGTGCTAGACTTGTTCCCCAAAGACATGATAGATGATTAGAGACATGACATCTCCCATCAATTGCAAATAAAAGAGGGAAAAATATCACTAGTGGAGCTTCACAACATTATCAAGGGAGTCTTGTATCACAAAGAAGCAGATGGTGTATTGACACGATGCTTGGGGAGGCAAGAAACGAATAAATTTTTGCATCAAGTGCATAACGAGAACTGCAGATTGGCAGACATTGGTTTGTATCGCAGGTTGCAGCACCAAGGGTATTATTGGCCCGAAATGAAGAAGGAAATAGATGCACTTCAACGACAATGTGCTTCGTGCCAAGAATACCCTGGGGAGGAGGAATGCGTCTTCATTGATGACATAGTGGATTGGCGAATCCCTTATGTGGAGTTCTTACAAAGCGACAATCTGCCTGTCGAAAAGAAGGACGCAATTATAATAACAAGGCCAACCCTGAGTTTTTAAGGGCTTAAAGCGACAACAAAAAAATGAAAAAACTAAGAACTTTTCCTGAACAAAATAGCATCAATACGAAAGATTACCAAATATAATAACCGACTATTTCAATATTTTTAAACATCATTTTATGGGCCTTTAAATTTAAACTGACGTGGGTTGGGCTCTTTTATTTGGGTATATATATACATAACACAAATACTTCTTGGGGGCCCTAAAAATTTGTCAATTTTAGTGGGCCTAAAGCCCGGGAACCTTGGGCTTTAGCCCAGGGCCGGTGTTGTATAATAAAGAGGAAGTCACAACGATTCTTCTTGCAAAATGGAGAATTGTTTAGAAGAGGGTTCAATGGCAAGCCCTAACGGTGTTTGGAGGTAGGAGAAGCCAAAGATTTAGTCTATCAAATGCACAAAGACGAACACCAAGGGGGAGCCATGTTGTACAAATAACTTATCAATCATAGTTATTACTGGCCAAAAATGGAAAGAGATTGCTTGGATTTTGTAAAGAAGTGCCACATCTGCCAAATCCACGGGAATTTGATTCATGCTCCTACTGTAGACTTGCAAACTATAGCAACACCATGACCTTTCCATACATGGGGAATGGATCTTATAGGTCCCATTCATCCAAATTCCAAAGGCAACATATGGATCTTGACGGCCAAGGAGATGTATAAAAAGTGGGTAGAGGCAATCCCTTTGAAAAAGGCTACGGGACCAGCGGTGGCAAACTTCATCAAAGAGCACATCATTTGTCGTTTCGGGATCCCGAAGATCATTCTATCGTGTTAGTTCCCAGAGGGCACACAATAGATCTAGAAGGGGGGTTGAATATATCCTTATCTTTTTCAAAAACTCTTTTCCATTTTATTTTGTATTGCTAAGTAATTAGCAGATGACAAACATAAGAGTCATTTCAAGTAAAGCGGAATAAGTTAAAGATCCCCTTCATTGATATATTTAAACATTTAAACATTGTTCGTGGAGTTAGCTTAGTTGTAAGTAGTTATTACATTCATAGCAGTTATAGCAGTTATAAGTACATAATGTAAATGACAGAAGGTAAATGACTGAATGTAAAAGACACAAGGGATTTTAAGTGGTTTAGAGACTCAAGATCCTAATCCACTCTTCTGCTCCATTAGCAGGAATTCCACTAAGGAAAGGGCAGCACCCCGAATCACTAAGATTCCTTCAAGGCCAGCAGCCTTGGAACTTCTTTAGTTCACTAAGAACTCTTTAAGCCCGACAGACTTGAAACTCCAGTTCACTAAGAACTCTTCAAGGTCAGCAGCCTTAGAACTCAATTTAGTCTCTCTGGACAAGGACCCCTCAGGCCCTGGCTACTTGCTGTTGTTGTAGTTATTGTTGGTGCTCTGCTGCTAAGATGACTTGAAGCTTGATCATCTCTGGTACTTAGCAGCTTGGTGTAGTCCTCTTTGCATTCTGCGTTGAGTCTGGACCACCACTAAATAGACTGCTAAGATGTTCATGAAGCTCAACATCTTTGAGTACTTAGCAGTCTTATTCTCTGGTGCAGCTGATCTTCGTGTGGTTGATGCTTGTCTTCATCTGATCTTAGCTGTGCACCTTCACCACTTGGGTTTGCTAAGGCTTGTCATTGCTGGTTAGCTTCTTCTGGTCCTTAGCATCCCCTGAACCTTACTTGACTTGTGTGCAGACTAGGTTCTGCATCTGTTCTCCTTCAGCTCTTGGTTCTTGGTGATTCGTAGAGTGGCTCTTCGGGTCTTCTTTCTGCTTTGCCACTTTTTTGAATGCTATCTTCTTGGCCTTCTCGGCTCTCAGCTTAGCTGCCATTTTCAATGGCATCCTCATTGTTGTTGAGTGAAGCCTTTGTCTATTAAATCCCTTCTTTAAATCTGCTTCACTTCTACTTTTGTAGTCTCACTGCCACTGGGAAGTATTCTGTTCAGCTCTATAGAACTTGTAGAGTCAACAACTTAGCATTCCAACAACTCAACGATTCAGCAACTCAACAAACTTTCATCTTTGAAGCTCCATCTGTTAAATACCCTTCCACAAGCTTCCCGTTGGTAAATAGCCATTGGAAGTTATTTGAATTACTTCGCAGATCTCGAGTTATTTGGTGCAGACTACTGATGTGACGTGACAGCCCCTTTTTGACTTTTTCTAACACAACAGTCTACTATTTCACCTACCACTTCAGAGATGTTACTTTAACGTGTCAGGCTGGTAGTTACCTTTGTTTCTTCTTTCTGATTCCTCGAACATAACATCATGAGTTGTCCTTCTGCATCGATGCTCTCAATTAGCAACGTTTGGATGTCAGTCTTCATATTGAGACGCTGCCAATGCTTCAATATTCAGATGCCCGAACTCTAAGATTCTGATGTAGATGACTTTGAACTTGATCTTAGTTTATCTCTTGAGTGATGCTTGTTGACTGGTTGAGACAACACTACGATTCTGAAGAGTGTTCTTTTAATTTGCAATGTAGAACACCTCTTCCTCCACTTGTGCAGTGCTTTAACACTTCTGCTTGCCTTGACTTATCTCAGGAACTGATAACTTATCCGAATGCTCTGACCCTTCTTGATTGTAAGACTCATCTGATCAGGCAAACTCAGCTCGCTTTCTCCCGTTCACATATCATCAATGGTCTGACCCATGCTTCATCTTCTTCTTCTATTCTTTATAGGTTTTCTAGTATATCTGTATAAACCGTATCAGTTCCTGCTTCTCATTTGGCAAACCACTATGATCCTGGTTACTCCCAAGATCATTTTCTTCAGTTTGTCTTGACAGCTACTGTACTGCTGACTTCCTTTGGTCAGTCACTTCATCTAAAGTCTTCTTATTATTGCTTGAAGAAGACTTCACCTGAATAGCTTCACTTCTCAATGAGGATGCTGATTGAGTTGGTGCTTAGATCTTTTGTTTGCTTGCATGCCATTCGTTGAGTGCTCTCTGGCTTTCTTCAGGTAGTTTGCATCTTTACAGCTCTGACGAGAGGCTACATCTTTGGTTTCTTTGGGAGTGCTCATATGTTGAGAATCGTAATGTCTCTACGATTCTTCCTTGGCGTTGTGAGCACTTGCTTGACTTTGCCGAAGCCTTTGTTCTGCAGACTACGATTCCGAGATTAGATCCACTGACTTACTACAATTTTTCCTTTAGCTCTTGCTGTCCTTATCTGATCTGGCTCGACTACGATTTCTGCCTCTGATATGATCAGTAGACTCCACTACTTCAAGTGTGGCCTACGATTCTTGACTTGGCTTAGCAGATGCTTGGTCGGCTCTTAGACAGGCTGTCTCTACGATTTTGAATAAAGCTTCCTCGACAGAATACGGCTTCGAGAAAGTCCTTCTCGACACACTACGATCCTACCTTGTCTCTCCAGGCAGACTACGAGCTTCAAGAGCTACTATCCTTACAGACTACGATTCTGCCTTGATAGTCTCTAAGTCTTCCTTGTCTCTCCAGGCAGACTACGAAGGCTGGTGCAGTGCTCGACGGTCAGACATACCTATCTATTATATTTTATAAGATCAACCTAACAATCTTGATCTTTCTATTTCTAGTCCTTGTACATCATTTCTTTTTAAGGACTTTTACAAAGCTGTTTTGTTTATGTAGGATCAACCTAACATATTTGATCAATTTATTCTAAGTCCTTGTACATATATTCCTATCATCTATTAAGGACTTAACAGCTTTCATCAATGCAAACATATTTGCATATTCATTCATTAAGATCATAATCAAATCTTATATAAATAGGAATAGCATTCTCATGCTTATTCCTAACATATCGGATAATGGAACTCCCTTCATCAATAGAGACATCAAATGTTTGATGGAAAGATACAGGGTGAAACACTACAAATCATCACCCTACTACCCGAAAGGAAATGGACAAGCAGAGACCACCAACAAAACCTTGATTAAAATCTTATAAAAAACCCTAGATGATCATCCGAAGACATGGACGGAACAATTACCAATAGCATTATGGGCATATCGAACTTCAAAAAGAAAACCTACAGGTGAAACCCCATATGCTTTGGTCTATGGTGAAGAAGCCATCTTACTCGCTGAAATAGAAATACCTTCGGCTAGGATGAGGCTTCGAAGCTTAGTCGAGGAAGAGAATCGACCAGCAGCCCTGGAAGCCTTGGATGACTTTCGAGACAAAGCTAAAGAAAGATTGGAACGGTATCATGAAAGACTGCGGGACAATATAATACTGCAGTGGTACCACGACAAATTTTGGTGGGAGATTTGGTGCTCAAAACGGCAAATCAAGTCATGAGGGGAACACCAACCACCAAGTTTTACCCCAAATGGGAAGGCCCGTATAGGGTACGAGAGATCTCCAAAAGCGGGTATTGCAAGATATCTCGTGTGGGATCAGAGACTGTCTCAGGACCATTAAACTTGAAATCGGTAAAGAAATACTACACATGAGATGGTCATCACACAAAAGTTATACTTTCAACTTCAAAAGTAATCGAGGCACCTGAATATAAGTCCTCGAACCAGAAAAGTTATACTTTCAACTTCAAAAGTAATTGAGGCACTTGACCATAAGTCCTCGGATCAAAAAGTTATACTTTCAAACTTTAAAAGTAATCGAGGCACCTGACCATAAGGCCTCAGATCAAAAAGTTATACTTTCAAACTTTAAAAGTAATCGAGGCACCTGACTACCAGCCCTCGAAAGTTACACTTTCAACTTCAAAAATGATCGAGGCACCTGAGTATAAGCCCTCAACCCCGAAAAAGTTACACTTTATCTCTAAAAGTGGCGAACGTTATGTTTTTTTCCAACAAAAGCAAGATTTATTATTTGAAACGTTATGCTTTTCGTTAAAAGCAACCTGATTATTAATAAATTATTAAACTTTCACTTATACTTGAATGTTTTTTTTTCTGATTTCTTAAAAAAGAAAAAAAGAGTATAAATTCAAGTGTTGGTTTGCGACAAAAAAAATATATACATGTTTTTTTGACAAAATTTATGTTTACTTGTTCATAATACCTATTGTTGTCTTGAAGTATTAATTTGAATAACTTGAGGTTCAATGATAAATATTGAGTTTTAAGGAATCATTCAAATTAAAGGCAATCAACAAGGTTAAAGAAACTCTACTTTGATAAATAAAATATGTGTAATTGAGTTTTTGATACAGGAAAAGAAAGAAAAAAGACTACAGCAAGTCATGATCTAAAGGCCATAACATATCAAACTGAAGAGAAGGCATAGCTAAGGCCTCTAAGTCAGCAGTGGCAGCATCCCGAATCTTGAGATTTTCAGCTTTCAATTTCTTGACATCTCGGGTAGTGAACTCTAAGTCCTGAAGCTATCGCTCTTCCTCCTGAAGCTGGGACTTCAATTTGTTTGTGGCTTCGTCAAGCTCTGAAAGCTGTACTTAAAAGGAGTCTTCTTCATACTTACGTACATTAACCTCCACACGTAGCCCAACAAGAACAAAATTTAACTTGAGGAGATCCAACCTAGCCCGAAAAGGAGACATATCAACACCCACGACTTCAAGGTCGTCTATATCATCGCTAAATTTCTTCAAGTCCTCGACTCGCAAAGAGTATAAAGAAAGAGTGTGCAACCTGTGAACAAGGCCTGCGAGCTGATCTAGGAAGAAGGTCTGGGCGGCAGCCGCCTTAATAATCAGCCGGTCAAGTATCTGTGGGAACTGAGCTAGGAGACGCTCAAGACTTTCCCGACTAGAAGAGGATATCTGGAAGCTTCTCCAAGAAACAAGATCTCCACTTGGATTGAAGGAAGCTCTGGCAGAAGCTACTTTAGAGGCCATCATGGAATTCATCGAGACAAAGGATGGAGGAGCAGGGGGTTGCTGTGCTGCTGATGAATCCTCAAAGCCTTGGTCCTCCGAAAGATAACTCGGAGGATAACCGAGGTCACTGTATGGCGAGGTGTTAACATCTGGATTGAGAGTATCAAATAAAGCAAGCGCATCAACAGGCAAAGGCAGATCTTTCATCTTCTCGCTCTGAAAACAAGATAATAAAGCATAATATATTTTGGAGAAAGAAAGAAACTTCAAGAAGAAAATGATATATCAATTCAGAGACAGATACTCACAAGATAGTCAATGTCCAAATAGTTGGGAGATGCCACAGAAGGCAAAATGTCGTTCAACCCACCCAAAGTGCTATCAACAATACCCTCCCAAGAAATCACCAACTCGGCAGAATCCTTCTGGGGAGAATGAACATCAGCAATAATCTAAAAAGGATTCCCCCTCGAGGAAGCAAGGGTCTCATCAGTATCTCTAGGTCTATCGTGTAGAGAAGTCACAAGAAGGCATGAGGAAATTGCTGTATCACCCACAGCAAGGCTCGAGCTCACATCAGATAAAGTGTCCTTAGCATCAAGACTAACACAAGCATCATGTAATGAAGACGACTCAACACTGATAAGGATAGGAGGAGGAGGATCACGACTAGTAGAAGCCTCCGCGGTTGCCCCATTTGTAGTACTAGCCATAAACCCAAGAGAAATATCATCATCCTCTTCATCAACATCGATAACCTGAAAACGGTGGAAATAATGACATAAGGAATCATGAAAGCAGCTATGTGGATAGTAACGGACATAAACAAAAATACAAATTTTTTTTACCAAACTTCTATGGCGTTTCTTGACCGGATCCTCGGCTGCTGGCACACTAGAACTAGCATCATCAAGAGAGCACTTTGCTAATGGCTTTAAGCGAAGCTTAATGATAGGACAACTAACCGGGACCACGGTAGAAGCAATAGGAGGAGCCATCTGAGAATCATTAGTGGAAGATGTTCTCATTTTAGAATGAGTAATCCTCATTTCCTCAGCATCAGAGGATCCCTGGGGAGGAGCTGGAGGAGGCATCTGAGACAGAGATATCTGAGATGAAGCCCGTAGTGGAAGATTCCTGGAAGTAGTGGGGTCCTGTGCGGGAAGAGTAGTCGGGTCACTTTGAGAATGAATATTTGCTGACCGAGGAGGAGAAGACCTAGACATCAAAGCCTCAAGCTCAAGAAGCCGACTACTGACTGGCCAAAGTTCTGAGCGGACACTGGTCTTAGGAGAACATAGCAGCCAATTCCATTGGAGACATTTTGGAATAGAAACTGGCAGCGAAAAAATCAGGGTATCATCCCTCCATCTCTTGAGATTAATTTGCCAATAAATACGCTCACTAGAGGTATATCGCCCTCTCTGGGAATCATCTAGTATGACAAAAGGAAGGGATCTATAAGGAGTTTTCAGAGATCTTGGAAAGTCCCAAGAAAAAGAAGGGGAGGCAGAGACAAAGTTGAGAAGAGCAGCCTCATAATTCCCCTGACAAGTGTAACCGAAAGGGCATTCCTAGTCGAATCCGAACTGCCTCATGACCCTGTGTGGACAATAAGGTACAGTGCCAAAACCATTATTTTTGATGAAATAGGGAAGCTCCGTGGTCCGGAGGAAGACGAACCAACACAATGCAGAACCACTCAATCCGTTGGTACTTAAGAAAGTGCAAAATTTATGCTTATAAAAGTGAGGCAGATGACCGCAACCTTCTGAAGTACTGGTATAGGGACGAGCGGTGAAGCATGAAAAGTCATCAAGGAAAGGCCGCAAATCTGTACTAGCTGAACGAAATCGATGATCAATCCAACGTGATGTGTGAAGGATAATGTTGGGTGATGAAAAAGGAGGTGAAGACTTCTTATTCTTCTTTGAAAGATGTTCAAGAGTGGAATAGCCAGAAAAGCGCTCGAAAAGAAAGATCTGAAGAAAGGAGAATGGAACGAAGCAATTGATGTCATACCTGAGTAAATAAGAACAAAGATTGATAAGAAGAAAAGAAAAAGTGCAGACAATTAATAATATACATGTATGAAGATGAGTACCTCCCAACAGATTCTCCCATGGCAAAGGTTGTTTCATCCAAGCGACGATATAAGGTCCCCAAGAAGAGAGAAGCAAGAGGAATCTCCAAGCCCCGAGATAATAAAGCTGCCAGACTAAATATACGGGCTAAAGGATCGTCTACAGGAGACCCGGGGAAGAGGAAAAGGGACAACCACATAACCAGATAAGCTGCCAGAGGAAAAGGCCAAATCTCTTCATGGAAAACAAGAACAGATTTGTTGTGAACAACACTATCCCACTGGTTAGTCTTGTAGTCGCGGAAGAAGTAGCGGACCCAAGATAATCAGGAATTTTTCTGTCGACTAGAGGTCTCAAAGTCTGGAAGGAGTGTATCGCCCTTGAATCGAGAGATGCATTGGGAAGATTTCTTAAAGGCTTTCGTCAAGTATGCAACACAATCGTTATCTTCAGTGGACATGCTAAAAGGGCCGCAAGAGGACGAAGCAACAACAAGAAGGCTACAAGATGTAACTCAGAATAAATGTCTATATTTCAGATAAATGAAAATGAATGAAAGGAATAGGAAAAAAGAAGAAGAAACTTACTGATAGAAGGCATAGACATCCTCTAGAGTAGGGGTGAATTCCCCTAGGCAGTGACAAATGTGCAAGTAGAGGAACACTATCGTGAGATCAGTACAGTAAGGGCGTTAAGGTCCTGTTGGATACGCAGGTCTCTACATAGTTGAACACAACGAAGGATGCCTGCACTCTTGAGCTTGTCCACACAATCAGCATTCCCTAGGATCTCGTCAGTCTAATCCTGCCATCCCTGAATGCGACCAGAGGAATCAGACAGAAAATGAAGAGAGCTGAAAGGATACTCCTGTTTCTCTATGCATATGCAGGGAATGCGATCGGCATAGGGGAAGTCGTCACAACCTCCACTAATTGCGGTATATAGAAACAAGCCTTCTTTCTCTGGCGGAGGAAAATCTTTATAGTCATAGCTCTTAACTTTCTCCCAGAAGATGTCAGAAGGACCAAAGAAATGAGCTCTTCCCCAATCAGTAACGAAGGGGGACGCCTGGGTGGTTTCTGGGACTGCAAAACATTTAGTTGAAAGGGCCTGCAAGCAAGGAAAGTTCAATATAAAGGTTTTCAAAAGCAAGGAAAGGGTGTCAAGGCAATCATTTAAACTCAAAAGTACTTACCATAGCAAAGAAGGAAGTCTGAGATTTAAGCCTAAAAATACCTGGAAAGAAGAAGAAATAGTGTCAGGAAAAGTTAGAAATCATAATTACGCAAGGAAATAAATTTTTGAAAAAACTTCGGACAGCGAAAAAGCAATCTTTGGAGCCCTTTTCGGGAAAGAAGGGCTCGGGTCTCTCAGAAGTAAGGAGGGTTCGGCCAGATGCTTCGGATATGGAGGCTTGGGTTTGCCCCCAGGGTTCGGCCATCTAGATTGGTCCTGTTGCAGAAAATGTTTGCCCTTTGCGTTTTTGTCCCAAAACATCAATCTTTCTTTATTATTTGAGGGAAAAAACCAAGATATAATCAAGGTAATGGGGCTCAGAAGACAAAAGAAAGATTGGAAGTATCTGCGAGAAAGAGCAAGAAAAAAACACAAACAAAAGAAGAAGTCATTCGAAAAAAATGGTTCGACCCCTATAGGGTTCGACCTCTCCATCGGGTTCGGCCCCTATAGGGTTCGGCTGCCTAGGGGGTTTTTTCCCCTTTATTCCTTCGAGGTCCTGATGCTCCACAAACCAACTGCTCTGAACGAATGCTCCTTCACCCCGAAAATTATTGTATTTCTTTGATAAGATCCGAGGAATAAAATCAAGATACTATCAAGGTGATGGGGCTCGAAAAATAAAGAAATACTACAATCACCTGAAAAGAAAAGAAATAGAAGAAATAAAGCATTAGCCAAACGGTGTCCATATAAGCCATCTAACTGGGAATAATTTGAATTTCCAAATCAAACTATCACCAATATGGCACTCAAATTTACGTGATAAATCTATGGTTCTAGTGGGCCATATGTATATGTTCTTCTGAACTTGAAGCTTTGCAAAAATCGGGAATATAAATTCATGGAGAGAGTATATGAAACATACATACTGATATAAACAGAAGCAAAAGAGAAATTACAGATATGCTACATAATTTTTTGCGCAACTAGATTAGAGACCAGGATGGTAATGTATACCATTAAATTATAAAGAGCTGAATGGTGGATTCACACACAAATTTTGAATCAAATAAATGAAGAATCTATTGCTCATGTGGCATTGTCAGATATGGACCCCGATTTCAGCCCCACAAAATTGCCATCACCATGACACCCTATGCTCCATATGGGTGGCTATATATTTTTTAGGCGTTTTCGTGCATAATGAGTATGTGATGGATATGCAGCTTATAAAAGAAGAATTAGAGATTAAGGCGAAAAGCAAAGCATACCTGTGAGAAGAAGTGAGAGTGCTTCGGCTTTTGTTTCTTGTGCTGATAGTGGCGGCGGCTATAGCATATGAGGAGCACAACAAATCATAAGGTGTATATATATATATATATATATATATATATATATATTATTAAGCATATATAGTCAAACCTTTTTTGATTGCGTAGGCCTGTTATATATAATCTGCCAATTCTGCTGCAAATCATAAGGTATATATATATATATATATATATATTTATATATATATTATATATTATTAAGCATATAGCTTTTTGGCGTGAAGGCTTGATTAAGGCCGCCTACTACAAAAGCAATTCCTTCATTCCTCTATACATGCATATATATATGTATATAGTATTACTTTCTCAAAAAAAAATTAAAAAAAATAAAATAATATATATATATATATTACGGAAACAAATATTATTTTTCTAAGTATAAGAAATGACTTGATTTTATTACGAGGGATTTGATCTTATTTATAAAATAAAATAAAATTTGATTTTATTTGAAAATATAAAATTTTCAAATTTAATTTGATTTATCTTGATTTAGTTTCCAAAAATTAAGGAAACAAAGAATGAGTTGATTTTCTTTCCAAAAATAAGGAAGGATTTGATTATATATATATATATATATATATATATATATATATATATATATGATCTTGTTCCCAAATAAAAAATGATTTGATCTTGTTTTAAAAATAAAATAAGATTTTATTTGGTCATATATAATATAATTTATCTTGATTTAGTTTCCAATACATATATATATATATATATATATATATATATATATATTAACTGAGGAAATAAAGATTTGGCAAGATTTTTAGAAGATTTCTCAATATGTCCAAGGAAGAGCCCTGCTAGGTTTTGTCTCCTTATGATTTAATCCAAAGGATTTGGCTCCCTAGGGGTTCCCTCTTCCAGGACCATTGTCTTCAAAACCTGTAAAGTGGAGTCTCGCAAAAATAATTCAAAAAGCTTGAAGTATTCTTGCACGATCGTCTCTTTGGAAGCGCGACTCTCGCACAAGGGGCAAATGTGGGCCCAAATGCAAATTAGGGTTCACATGCTCTAATTAAATTAAATGCACAACTAGGGTTCCACGACCTAATTAATTGAAGATGAAAAAGCTGGAAATAAATATGCTAGATCTGAGAGAAGCCTCCACGCGTCCCGAGGCAGATGGCTCGTGGAGGCGGCTCATTTTGGAAATTGATTGAGGGATTGGATTGGGGGCTAGAAGGACATGACAATTTGGGCATTACCCTGATGATTAAAGGGTATTTCTGGAATTTTTCTAAAGGCATGTGCCTGGCACATGACCACTTACCAGAAAACCCTATAAATACCCCTTCCATTCCATTGGGAAGGGGACTCTCTTCAGACTCAGGACTTGGACCCTTGGAAGATTGAAGGACTCAGACATTCCTCTCTGAACTAGAAGCACTCAAGAAGGCTCTTGGAATCCCAATAACCCTAACACGATTTCTGAATTAGTTCTGCCACGTGTCATTGGAGTAATCGTCCACCTGTTCTTCTCCCCTCTTCAATCAATCAATTAATTTCGCACTCTTCATGGATTTCTCTCCTCCTTAGCCAACACAAACCCTAACCCTAGCAAGGTACGATTTCCTTACCCACAGTCTGCTTCTGTATAACCTTCCAAGACTGAATTTGCATGTCAAACCACAACTCTTCACTTGGAGTTAATCCCAACGAAGCCTTGACTCAACTCAAGCTTCTTGGAATTTTGAACTTTCTTCATGTTTGACGGTATCTCATCGGCATGATTTGTCTTGATGGGAGAATCCAACTCAAACTTGATAGATTTTTGCTTGTCAAATTCTTTCACAACCGCTTTGTACCCTGGCTGCGAGCTATCACTTTCCTTCTTCACTTTTGGTACCCATTTAAAGTGAAGAGCTTTCTTCTTGTGATTCTCATGCAAGGCTTTTCTTCCATCTTGCATGACTTTGTACCACATATTTTTGTATTTTGCTCCCCCATCATCAACACCCTCCACATGCACCTGCATCGTGTAAAGAGTGCCTACCTTCTTTCCTATAGTCACCACTAGATACCCTTTAGTGAGCTTCCAGTGACCTTCACCAAAGGAAATGCTATTACCATTCTCATCAAGCTTACCAGTAGATATCAAATTAAGACGGATATTCAGAACATGTCTGACTTCTCTAAGCATCAACATGCCACCATTGTTAGTCTTCAAATAAATATCTCCAATGCCGATAACCTTGGATGCACTACCATTTCCCATCCGTACATAGCCAAAATCACCACTAGTGTAGGATGTGAAGATCTCACCACACGAAGTAGCATGGAACGAAGCACCTGAATCAATAACCCATTCATTAACTTGACACTTGGGTTTACCATCACTAACAATGGCTACATCAACGTCGGATAGATATACAATCGAGTCCTTATCCTCATCTTTTTCTTTAGAATGTTTATTCTTTAAAAATTTGCATTCTCGTCTTATATGACCCGATCTCTGGCAGTGAAAACAAATGATCTCTTTTTCTCTCAACCTCCCCTGGATTTTTCATCTTCAGGAGAGCTCTTCTCTCTGTTTCTGCCGCTACTATGTGCGACAAAAACTTGTGTTTGTGTCTCAAAATTCACACCTTGCTCCTTTTGTCTTGTCTCCTCATTATGGAGACTGTTCTTGACCATCTGCATAGTCAGCTTTCCTTCCGGAGCAGAATTACTTAGAGACACCACCAAAGTCTCCCAACTATTTGGCAACGAATTGAGAAGCAAAAGAGCCTGAGTATCATCATCAAGATTCAACTTCATGGTGGACAGCTGGTTCACCAAACCTTGAAACTCACTCATATGCTCCAACACATTGCTCCTGTCTTTTTACTTCAGGTTCACAATATTCCGAATGCACAAAAGTTTTATTTTGTGCATTCTTCTTATCGTATATAGACTCTAGTATTGTCCATAGTGTTTGAGCATCCGTCTCATGCGAAACATGGTGGAACACATTTTGATCAATCCATTGTCTGATGTGACCAATAGTCTTTCTGTTCATCTTTTTTCGATCAGCCTCAGATTTAGTCGCGGGCTTCTTTCCCTAGAGCTCCAACGGATCATACAAATCCTTGCAACAAAGGATATCTTCCATTCTGGGCTTACAGATCAAAAAATTTGAAGAGGTCAATTTAATCATGGCTACGACTGATTCCTCCATAAAATTTATCAAAAAACAACCGAGCAAATAACCTTAGCTTTGATACCAGTTGTTTGGAAAAAATCACCTCCCAAATACTTTTGTCTTTGATAAATTAAATGAATAAAATATCAGTATATGCCAAACAGATTAAATCCGTAGTTCCACCAAAATAATAACCACTACAGAAAATAATGAGTAGAAAATATCCAACCACAAGACACCAAGATTTTTACGTGAAAAATCCTCTAAAACAAAGAGGTAAAAACCACGGGACGATCTCCGAAAAATTCACTAGAATAAATTGAGAGAATACAGAGATATCTTAATTTGAGTACAAACTCAAATTACTTCACCACAATAATTATGTGATGGAACGCAAATAAAACAACCTTTTATTTGAACTATCTTTCTTTCTCTATTTTCTTTAAACTTTCAGAAGAAACTTTTCTTTTTTTCTCTCTCTCCTCTCTACTCTCGGATGAAAGCTTCTCCGAATTAGTGTGTTTGTTTCCCTTTCATTAGCCTTCCTTTTATAGCCATGAATCTGAGGAGAGAGAAAGAATGAGAAAGTTCAATGGGCGTCAACATTCTTTATCTCCAAAAACTTTCAATTTTGTCTCCTTAACTTTGTCTCCTTTATTAAATGGGTGAGGACCAATGACTTTGACCAACAGGGGGTGCGGGGGTGGGGTGATTGTAGGTTGCATTTTTGGCTTTAACTAGGATGCATATAAAAAAGGAACACTATTTTTACATGTGTTTTTGATATTTGTACATGGTTCTTTCTCACATAAAGTTGAGAGGCCAACTGTATGTTCATGTGAGAGAGCACCATGCGAAAATATCAAATATACATATGAAAATATCAATTCTCTATAAAAATGTTCCATCCTGCCGGTTTGGTGTGGCAAGATGAAGCATTTTTAGGCAAGTGCTTCTATGAGAGTTAAAAACTCAATATCGAACATTCTTATTCTACTTATAATTAAAGTGTGTTTAGTCCACCTAAAAGCTCTCGCAAATGGACTCTTAAGTTGAAGCGAGTTGAGCGGTTCCATATAAAGTCCTGTAAAATCTAAGTCAAAGTGGTACTTGCACTTTCAGAAGAACTAATTACAAATGTTAAGACTTTGAAGCTGAAGAAGATGAAGAATCACCAATTGATGGTGCACTACTACTTCCAATTTTTTTTATGTTCACACCCTAGTTTTACTCATTCTCTAGAGTCCGTCGAGGTTTTAATGGAGTTATGACTGACCGAGTACGTTTCAAGTTTAATTATGGGGCAATGATATTTCCAACGCTGGTCTTTTCAATTAGGACGGAGTAAAAAACGGGTATAATCGAATTACCGAACCGAACCGAACCGAAATAATTTAACCGAAATCTTCTGATAATTCGGTTGTTTTTAACAATTCGGTTATACCCGAAATTATTTATGGTGTTCGATTAGTTAATACGGGTTTCAATTTTGAGTTATTCGGTTTAACTGAATAACCGAAAAATAGGGAGAAAGAGAAAGAAATGTTTCAGCTTTTGGAATTCACCTTTCCGAGTTCTTTTGACTTACATTTTTCCTGCTCTGTGAACTGATTCCACTGTACACAGGAGTAGAATTTACTGAGCTGCTTGTCTGAGCAGTATATATGCCCCCACCTATTGAGTCACTAGACACAAATCATAGGTTCGGTTATTAACCGAATTACCGAATTTATAATTTGGTAATTCGGTATTCGGTAATTCGGTTATTTTCAAAAATCGGATACTGAAATTATGATTATTTCGGTATTCGGTTATAACCGAATAACCTATTCGGTTCGATTATAACTGAATGATCAGTCCTATTTTCAATCCCGCACCGACAATAATACTCTTTTAATGCATCAAATACATGTGGAACCAATAAGTCCAACACATTTATTGCATGTAAGGGTATAATTGTTCGCCCAGTGCTGGATTGAAAATACCAGCGGAGATATCAGCTGCCTTATTATCATGGTATTGAGTTTTCATTTTCCCCTTATTACGAGAATTTAAGCAACATAAATATGAACAATATTTATCAACTCGAGCAGTTAAAATCAAACATATGATATTGAGTTTTCATTCATGATAATAACCGGTTTTCCACCCATTATCTTATACAACAATATTGTTGAAATGATACAATCCAAGAACAAGCAAAAAGACCATGTACCCATTGAGCTTTTCCCTTTGCTTTATTTCATCACCTACATCTTCAAAACTCGCTTCTGTACCAATAAACTCCTTTAGTCTCCCCTTCATCTTTCTCCACATAAATGCACTCCTTCATTTCTCTATACATTGCCTTAAGTATCGGAGTTCCATCATACTGATAATAATCCCCCAATATCGGCTTCATCGCCTCTGTTGCTTCGAGTCCATGATAATGCGGGATCATCGAGAAAATATGATGACAAACATGAGCATTACACACATTATGGAACACTTTGTTCAAAATCCCATAATCTCTATCAACTGTGCAAAGAGCTCCCCTCAGCCAGTCCCACTCAGTAGAATCATAATAAGGCAAAGATGGATGAGTGTGATTTAATATAGTAATTAACACGAACCACCCGTTAACAACTAGTAATGGGCCTCCATACACACAAAAAACCCAAGCAAATCCTTTAGCCAATACGAGATGATAAAGCCCGTAAATGACAGCAAGTATAGCCACATCTGAAATTATAATTTCTTTTCGTTCACGGTCAGAGTAGAGCGGGCTGTGAGGATCGTAGTGTGAGGTCCATCTTTCGTACTTGTGACCCGATACATTGAACATTAAGTACAAAGGAAAGCCTATTAGGAGTGTGGTAAGCCAAACGAAAACTCGGCCCGGTGGGTTGTTGAGGAATTTGTAATAATTTCGGATATTGGACTTGAATCTCGGAACATAAACCTCATCATTGTCAAGGGATTGAGTGTTGGCATGATGACGACGATGACTAATTTTCCATGAGAAATATGGGACTAAAAGGGAGGAATGAACTATAAGCCCAACTAGGTCGTCGACCCATTGGTAGTCACTAAAAGCATGGTGGTCACATTCGTGGCCTACGACCCAAGCCCCGGTTAGGACACAGCCTTGGGTCGCTATGTAGGCAGCCCAGCCCAAATAGTTTAGTGGATGTGGTAGGAGGTCAATGTAATTTGTGGCCACATAATAGAGAGTGTAGGCCATAAGAAGATCTTGAATGAGGTACCTAAAAGAGGTAATGAGGGACTTTTGGAAGCAATGTGGTGGAACAGCTTTTTTTAGGTCTCCTATTGTGAATGGTGGTTTTTCATTAGGAGCACGGCGGAGGGCTTCGGCTGCGGTCTTTTTTCCGGTTGGAGGACCGGACATTCGGCCTCCGGCACCCATTTTTGCTTACTTTATTGGCCTGTAAAAAACATAAGAAGGTGAGAAAAATGAGCTTACTGGAAACTTGTTTTACTCTAACCCATACATACATTTACATACTTATAAACTAGCTCCTGCACGGCAAGTTAAAATCGTCTTCGAATTGACTCGTTTGCTGCTCTAAGTCATATATGCATTGGTGGATGTAATATACAAACTATTAATTCACGTCATTCATAGTGCTGAAACAGCAATTATGCTGACAGCTGAAAGTTTAAAATTTCACTGAAACAAATATAAAAATGTCCCTAAATACAATTTTGCTCGGACAGTATAAATATTGATTCGATATTATCCCATCCTTAATTAATGTTTGTGTACGGGGTATGGTCCGGGGGACTCCACCCCATACCCGCCCCTCCAATATGAAGCAATCTTTCGAACCTGACCCGACCCCGAAAACCCGAAAACAATACTCGTACTCGTTCAGTTTACCCGATTACTTTACTTTTTTCCAAATTAAACTTTTTTAATTTTTTATATTACTTTGTACAATTATTTTTCATTAATTCAAAATCAAATAACATGCAACATTTCTATTACTAACAACATATTATATTACAAATGTTATGAATTTATAATGAAATAACTTAAATAAGTACATAATTATATATATACAAAATGTTAATTTTAAATAAATTAATTATGTATATAGTTTGGGAAAAATTGCCAGGCCTAGATATATCCACCACAAAATTTGTCTAAAAAGCAAAAGCTCAAAAAAATTAATATTTGTATACGTAAAAAAATAAATATACCTGATAGAGAAGAGAAATCCTTTCTTCCCTGCTTCTCTCTCTGTGTATAAGAGAGAGTGCTGAGTTGCTGGAGTTTGCTCTTAAGTTCTCCAACACATAAGTTCATTTATTTATACTAATAAGCTTACAAGTCTAGTCTACCTACCTACACAAGGGGATAATATGCGCCCGCCAGTGAGTGACATAATATGCGCCCGCCATGCAGCACTTTCATGCACATGTTACCAGGACTTTTCTGCATATAATATATATATTTTGTGCCTACAATATGATTATCAAGAGGTCCTAATCGGCTGCTGCTGGCTGAGTACTTTAATTTTTATTTCTTGGTCCTCACTGGCGGCTATATTTATAATTTTTGGTCATGCATTGGTCATTGTTGGCTAGTTAATTATTTTCCGTCCCATAAGTGATGTTTTAGGTGCTTTTATTTGTCCTAAATTATTTGATATTTTAAAAAATCTAGAAGCATTAATTACAATATTTTTAAAATTACTCCTAATTACTCCTACTTCAAACTCAGATGCTTTTAACTCTCTCTATCTCCTTATTAACACAAAGGGTGTTATAGACAAATGATATTATATTTAATGTTATACAATTATTTCCTTAATAGTTGTGTCTAACTCTAAAATATCACTTATTATAGGACGGAGGGAGTATTTACTTGCTAGTTAAGTATACTAGTTCAATACCCGTGCCTTGAACGGGCTGTTTTTAATATATATAAGGTCCGAATCTTAAGTTTACTATTTATCTAACATACCTTGCTTACTCCTTTTAGCGATGGACCGAGCGATGATTCGGTCCGTCGCTATATATACAACCGTCGCTATAGTTTTTAGCGACGGACAACATATACCGACGGTTGTATATATAGCGACGGACCGAACCGTAGCCCGGTCCGTCGCTAAAGGAGATAAGCAGGATATGTTGGATAAGGGTAAACTTAAGATCTAACATATATTGCTTATCCCCCTTTAGCGACGGATCGGGGAGACGGTTCAGTCCGTCGCTATATATACAACCGTCGCTATATGTTGTCCGTCGCTAAAAACTATAGCGACTGTTGTATATTTAGCGACGGACCGAACCGTCTTCCGGTCCGTCGCTAAAGAGGAGTAAGCAAGATATGTTGAATAAATGGTAAGTTTAAGATCCGGACCGTATATATATATATATATATATATAAATTTATTCATGAAAATTATTATGAAATATAGTGACAACGATATTATTGATTATGTATATTTATTTTATATTTATATATACTTATTCATTAAGATTATTTTTCTAATTATATGTGATTAGCAATAGTTTATATATGAACACACAAAACATAAATTGAATATATGTAATAGTTAAGTTTACAAATAAATAAAAAGGAACAGAAAAAGATGACAATAAATTGGAGCATCATTACTGCTCTTTATCCTTCTTCCGTAATACATATAATTACATAACTAATATATGATAAAATTACGGAAACATGAGTTAATATGATGAAAAAAAGAGAGTTATTAACAAACGCTTATCACATTTCATACCTCTATTTGAGTATATGGATCGTGATTAGACTTTCTTTTTTCTTTGTCTTGTCTTTTCTCTCTCATTTTACTCTTAATTTAAAAGTTGTAACATGGATAGAATTTTTTTTTAAAAAAGTTAAAGTTAGTCATTACATGAAAAACTATTACATTCGTTTTATCTTATTATTATTGACTTTTGATAGTTAATTTAAAATATCTTCAAAATCAAATTCAATAACAATTATAACAAAATAAATTTTATAATTAATAGTACTTTTTTAAATGACTGAATTACTTATATATCCCTTGCAACCTAAATTGCAAATAGATATAATTCAATTAAATCTGTACCATATGGAGAGAGAGATTTGATTCTTTTTTTTTTAATTTCTTCATAGATCATTTTAATTATATTTGAAACTATCTAATTATTTAAAATACATTTTTTTGTGGTACGAAAGGATTATACTATGATAGACACATAATTCATACATTTTATTATCCCTAATTTTGTCCTTTTAATTATATTAGTTTATTAAATTAATATGTTTTATTTTATTTTGTAGGGTTTAATATTTATTGCAATAAAATTAAAATCTTGGTGATCAAGCGATATTTAATGCTCTTATTCATGTAAGAAATATCCAAGAAGAATCCTACAAGGAGAAGGAAAGAGGTGGAACAATCTTGGTGTGCAAGTCAAATCCAACAAGGAAAATGAAAGTCTATCTAGAAGATTTCTTTGAGAAATTGATTGTCACTAGGAAATTAAAACCTACATGGGAACAAAAGTATCCAAGTTCAATGTATCTAAATTAGGACACAAAGTTATTTTCCCTATAAATAGGTCTCTTGTTTTAGAGAGAAAGGATGATTATTAGATATTGTATTAGTTTAGGTTAGGAGTAGAAGTAGATTAAATTACTTCTTTATTATACACTTGTTGAAGAATCATCAATAAAGGGAGTTTTCTTATTTTATTTCTTCTTCTTTATTTTTAGTTAGTTATTTTTAATGTCTAGTTAATTTTTTATATCTAGGATGAAGATGAAATTAAATAATTATTCATGATAATATTTTTTATCTCTTCTATTATTTATGCCTTTATGTTTAATTGATTTCGCCTTCATATTTCGTTATTGAAATACCTTCGTTTTATAGTTCATATGTGATTTTAAATTAATTAAGAGGTTTTGATAGATTATTGTTAAGACATGAGTTTTTCATAATCCATGCTTGCTCAAAGAAGTTTTGATGGGTTATAGTTAATCCTTAAATTTTCATAGTCTATGCTTGCCCACTTTAATTATAAAATTATTAAATTAAAGGGAAGGGAGATCATAATCATAAATAAGTTATAAAAATAGAATAGATTGAATTATATGTTATGTTTATTATTTAATGGATTCGAATTCCTAGATTGTTTTCTCATTATTAGTTTTTATATTCTAATTAATCAACTCTCAATATTTATTTTTAATTCGCCTAAAATAGATATTAAGGATATATTAAAATTAATCTAGTCTCTGTGGGTTCGACCTGTACTTGCCAGTTCTTCAACTTGACACTGTGCACTTGCAGTTACATATTTTTATCACATCAAGTTTTTGGCGCCGTTGCCGGGGACTAGACTTAATTTTATATTCCTTAATTTTTATTTATTCGAGTTAGTTTATTTTTCTAATTTTTTTTAATTGTTTTTAGGATTATCGAAGCAGATCAACAGTGCGGAAAGACAAGACTATTGCTACGCTTTTCCTGGTATTTTGTATCTTAACTCAAAAAAAAAATTAAAAAAATAAGTAGCTTAGTTTTTTTTTTTTTTTTTTTTTGTTAGTTAGAAAATTAATTGTCGCATTCATGCATTCACTCACGTAGAGCACATCCTATTTAGGTTTTTTATTTTATTTTACCCTAGAATTAGGATTCTTATTTTATTTTTATTTTTATTTTTTTTTGTGTCTTTCGTGGTTAGTTGTTTATTTGTTTTGTGATTTGTGAAAAAATGGATTCTTATTATAGTTGGAATAATAATTTTGCTTGGAATCAGAAACCCTATGAAAATTTTAATGCACACCAAGTAAATAATTTTTTTTCAACTTATAAAAATCCTTATCTAAGTTCATATCCATATCCATACCCATATTCGGATCCAGAACCTCAATATCCACAAGAATTATTAAATGAAGAAGAGGAAAGACTTAGTGTCTTAGAGAAAACTATGGAAGTTTTAATGAAAAATCAATTTAGCGTGGATCAAGCTATATCTCGTCTAGAAATTCAAATGAGTCGATTAGCCACCATAATAAATGAACAAGAGGTGGGTGAATTTTATAGTAACTCTGAGGTTAATTTTGAAAATTTTGATGGTTGTGAAAATGATGAGAAAAATAAAAATTTTGTATTCAATTCTACACAGTTTGAGTCAAGCGAATTTGAGGAGTCTAAAAATTATGAGTCTGTACTTAAAATTGATCATGTCACATTTAATGAGTCGGATAAAAAAGTCTATAAGCCTAAAGCTCCATACCCTGAAAGACTTATTCCTAAAAAACCACCTAGTGATATTTTAGACCAACCCATTAAAATAAACATGATCCAAGAGTTGTCCATGACCCAAGAAATAATTAAAAATAGACTCTTGATTGAAAAAGATCCAATTAATTTTTTCTTAAATCATCTTGACCAAAATTGGAATGAATCTGAATATTTAGATAAGGTCAATGAGCTGTTGAGATCAACTACAAATAAGTCAACTAAACTAGAACATGTATGTGAACCAATTCTTCCATCATTTGAACATGTTAGTGAAAATTTTCTTGAGATAAATTTTAAGCATAATTCTAATGAAAATTCTGACTATTTTCAATTTCCTAGACCTCCTGAAAATCATGACAAATTCACACTCACTTACCCATTTGTATCATTCATGTATAATCATATAATATTTAAGATTTATAAAATTCGTAGGTATGTACATTTGTTTTCCTTCTCACCACATTTTCTTGCAGAACAAATGCCCCGCATACAAGGTACAATTCTTTCACATCTTTGTTCTCTTTTCTTCATTTGCATACATTGAGGACAATGCATGATTTAGGTATGGGGGGGAGTTTGTTTGTATTATTGTATTAGATATTTTTGTTTTGTTTTTCTTTTTAGGAAAATATTGTTTAAAAAAATAAAAAATAAAAAATTTGAAAATTTTGTTTGACTTTTTATGGATTGAATTTATTCTAATAAGTGTTCGTGGAGTTAAAAGTCATGAGTAAGATTGAAAGATTTAGAACTCTTAAATCTTTGATGAGGTACGAAATCTTAATTTGAAATACCATCTGGAATAATATTGATTTCAAAAGCATTTTTTGCACTTCACAATCGCACTAACTCTTAGTTGTGGATATAAACTATGATTCGAGTAATTTCAAAAAAAAAAAAGAAAAGAAAGAAAAAGAAAAAAGAAAAAAATAACTGCTTCAATGTCCATTGAACGAAATAACTGGGTATCTAAGCCTTATGAAGCATCGATATTCACGCTGAAAAGTGTGATGGATAAAAGCAGTTTGACTAGTCTAATTTTGTGGCCTTTGTTACTCGAGTTAGTAAGCCCTTAGGGGTGTCTCTACACCTAGTGCCCTAAAATCAACTGATTTGGGAGTCATTGGTCCAACGCTCGCTACATGAGTAACTCTGAAAAGCCTAAGAAAATGAGACATTGCACAAGTCAAGAAAAAAAGTCAAGAAAAAAGAAAAGAAAAGAAAATTTAAAAAAAAAAGAGAAAAAAGAAGAAAAATGAGTTTGCTTGATTTTCATGGTAAAATCCCTACTAAGAGTTACATCATACACACATGCATGCATCACATGAAATTAATATTATGAAGGATGGTGTCTAGAATGAAGATTAAATATTTTTGATAAGGTGAAAGTGTGATTTTGAATTTAATTTTGCTTATGTATGCTCATGGATATTTAGAAGTTGTAATTCAATTTCATGACTTGTTGAACTCAAAAATATTTTTGAATTTTGTGGGAATATTCACTGCAAACCCTCACGAGACACAACTCGTCCACTTGGGGTAACCTTGGGGTTTAAAGGCTTGTTGCACATGCTAAGTATAATCGTGTCTCCTACGAAAATGGGGTAGTATAATTTTTATTTTATTTTATTTTTATTTTACTCGAGGACGAGCAAAAGCTAGGTATGGGGGTATTTGATAGACACATAATTCATACATTTTATTATCCCTAATTTTGTCCTTTTAATTATATTAGTTTATTAAATTAATATGTTTTATTTTATTTTGTAGGGTTTAATATTTATTGCAATAAAATTAAAATCTTGGTGATCAAGCGATATTTAATGCTCTTATTCATGTAAGAAATATCCAAGAAGAATCCTACAAGGAGAAGGAAAGAGGTGGAACAATCTTGGTGTGCAAGTCAAATCCAACAAGGAAAATGAAAGTCTATCTAGAAGATTTCTTTGAGAAATTGATTGTCACTAGGAAATTAAAACCTACATGGGAACAAAAGTATCCAAGTTCAATGTATCTAAATTAGGACACAAAGTTATTTTCCCTATAAATAGGTCTCTTGTTTTAGAGAGAAAGGATGATTATTAGATATTGTATTAGTTTAGGTTAGGAGTAGAAGTAGATTAAATTACTTCTTTATTATACACTTGTTGAAGAATCATCAATAAAGGGAGTTTTCTTATTTTATTTCTTCTTCTTTATTTTTAGTTAGTTATTTTTAATGTCTAGTTAATTTTTTATATCTAGGATGAAGATGAAATTAAATAATTATTCATGATAATATTTTTTATCTCTTCTATTATTTATGCCTTTATGTTTAATTGATTTCGCCTTCATATTTCGTTATTGAAATACCTTCGTTTTATAGTTCATATGTGATTTTAAATTAATTAAGAGGTTTTGATAGATTATTGTTAAGACATGAGTTTTTCATAATCCATGCTTGCTCAAAGAAGTTTTGATGGGTTATAGTTAATCCTTAAATTTTCATAGTCTATGCTTGCCCACTTTAATTATAAAATTATTAAATTAAAGGGAAGGGAGATCATAATCATAAATAAGTTATAAAAATAGAATAGATTGAATTATATGTTATGTTTATTATTTAATGGATTCGAATTCCTAGATTGTTTTCTCATTATTAGTTTTTATATTCTAATTAATCAACTCTCAATATTTATTTTTAATTCGCCTAAAATAGATATTAAGGATATATTAAAATTAATCTAGTCTCTGTGGGTTCGACCTGTACTTGCCAGTTTTTCAACTTGACACTGTGCACTTGCAGTTACATATTTTTATCACATCATACTACATCAATTTAAAGCAAAGGTGGTATAAAAGAATTATAATTTGAGCAAAATTTAAGCAATTTTAGCTACTCAACATATATACACAAATATAATTAAATTTCCAAAATTTATATAAATGATTAAATAGATAATTATAGAAACATGCACAATAATCTAATAACATTCAAGTTAGCTTACTTTGATTTAGCTTTTCATGTTATAATTTGTCTACACAAACCATAATCAACTAAATATATTTACGAATATAATCATACTAAAAAAAGTAAATATTAAGACATAGGTTCATGGAAGGAATATGAGATCTTGGACATTGTCTTTATACTTCCGTATATTTGTTAGTAGTTATTTTTCAGAATAAATAATTAACTCATGTAATAAAAATCTCTACTAATTTAATTTAAGAACTATTAGGTTTTAGACATAAATCAATTTTTTTTTAAAAACAAGAAAAAATACATGAACAATGGATATATATATATATATATATATATATATATGTGTGTGTGTGTGTGTGTGTGTGTGTGTGTGTGTGTGTGTGTGTGTGTGTGTGTGTGTGTGTGTGTGTGTGTGTGTGTGTGTGTGTGTGTAATAAAACATAAATTTAGGCATACCTCATCATATTTTTAAAATATCAGTTCCACTCATATGAATAGAAGAAAAAGAAATAAATCTACACAAAACCCAGTAAAGAGGAGAAGTCGAAGAAGAGTAAACTTACATAAGGATTATAATAATATTTAATTGTAATTATTGCAAACTAAAATTATATATTGCACATATACTAAAACATGATTAAATACAATCTTTAGAAGAAATTTGTTTTCTTCAAAAATATGTCTAAATAATAAAAATTCTATTTATATTCAAAATTTTAATTCAAGCCATTAACCTTATGGAAATTGATGAACAATTCAAGCCATTATACACAACTTTTTTTTGTTCAAATGCATACATAACCTTAATTCAATGTAGTGAATTATTAAATCTTAGACAAAATAAATATTAAAATCAATATCAATGAAGATCATTAGCCTTTAAATAAGTTGTATAAAACGAATCAATTAACCAATAAAGTATAACAGAGTTAAGAGAAAAAAATTATATTTACTATACACATGCTGCTAGCAAATAGATTTAGATAGAAAACTTTTGATATTTAATGATGCTTTATATATGTTGTGGCCATACCTTTTATATTCATTTTGTCCCAAATGAAAGTTTAATACCTATGTTAAGGGATGTTATATTATTTTATCGACCTAATTATTTTAATTAACTTTTGAAAGTCAATAACATGTTAACGGATAGAGTATTATTTATTTTACTATAGCTGATGAAAATTAAATCTCGAATTTTGAAAAGATCTTAATCTCTAAAATAGCTTTTAGTTTAAAAAACTTGAACTTATATTATTCGGACAAATATAGAATTCAAATTCTATATAATTAAGATTAGAAGACTAAAAATGCTATTTATAATTAAGCCTATAAACTTTAGTAATTAAAAGTATTGTTAGGATATTATTATTTGGGTTCGATAATTCGGTAAGTCATAGTTCACATGGAGGAAGTCTCTCCACGTAGGAATTTGTGTTGGGCAATTGGAGAATTTTAAGGAATCCAAGATTCTTAACTATATTTAATTTCCAACTCCTAAGGTAAGAGTCATGATAGAATCCGATTTCCTTTCTTTAAGGAGATTCAATTCTATCCCATTAAGGAATCTATCCTAATGAGAAATTCTATTTCCATACGGGGACGAGCATGTAGGAGGAGGCATAATCACTATAAATACAAGACTATACCATAATTCTCAAGTACCTCAATATTTTTCCAGCACTAAAACTTAATACCTCTATTGTTAACCTTATTCAGTCTGTACTTATTCTCACATTAGAGTTATCCCCCGGTGGTTTGGTCTGTCAAGTTTCTCCGTGTGACTTCGTTTCTATGCAAGATTTGACGTACTATTGGTGATTGAGGCGCATAGACGAATCTTGGCGTTAACATTGGTGATAGAAGGATGACTGTTTAGTGCTACGTAGTTTTCAATCACTCAAAAGTTTGATTAAAAGTAATGACGACGACGAGCAAGGCGAAAACAGTCTCTGCCCGTGGCAAATCAACGACCATCCTTTCTCAACCCAAGGGTTCAATCAAGGACAGATTGGGGCCTTCCAAAGACATCTCGGACAGGCTCAGAACCCATAGTCACTCGGTGGGACCAGCTAATCCTCAAACAACAGTTGTCAGAAGGAAGTTGTTCTCGACTAAGCAAAAGATGGTAGGCCATAATAGTCGTGCCGAAGACCAAAGCTCCAAGCAACGAGGTCAATCTTGGCCAAGAAGATGTAGATGCAACAGAACAAAGACGCTACGGAGGCTCTTCGCCTTCAGCAAAAAGAGTTGGATGCTCAGATGGCATTACTGATGGGTGGAGAGGAGATTTTCTCCAGTCATCATCGACGTCGGGAGACATTGCCAAGGAACCGATTCAGGACACATCGTTCGGACGACTGTCAGCTTGAGAGGAGTAGACAAAGGAGTTGCCCTCGGGAAAGGAACAAGCACAGAAGCCACTCCCATGAAGCAAGCAGTGAAGGCAGATGAATGTCCGAATGCAGAAGTCGGGTGGCCTCTCCAGATCCTAGAGTTCAAGATAAGCGAGAGTTATCCCCCCCAAAGAGATGAGTTCGAGGCGCTTGCTCGGAGGGTGGCAGAACTGGAGAAGAAACTCACTACAGCCAATCAGGAGAAGGAGACTCCGATTGGTCCAACTTCACCATTCTTGTGATGCCCCCAAATTCAGATACCTGTACCTCGAATCTGGTGCTTCACGTTCTAAATCTAAAAGCATACTAATAACACATACAACGAAATAATGGAATAATTTACATTGATGAATCATAAATATTCTCGTCCCATTTCTCGCAACCATTACTATTACATAACATGACTTAATACATAACCCTATTTAAGTATTAATACATAATCATAGATAAGTCTTAATCCACTATAGGAATTAATTTTAACATAGGAGGTCAAAGCTACTCCATAGCCTTGCCTTTGCCCTTATAATTGCCAGAAGTTTCACCGCGTTTAGCTTTAACTAAAATGTTTTAGGAAAGCAAAATTGAGCAACAAATTTGCTCAACAAGTAGTATAGCAATAAGGGTGAACATGCATAAATATAAAGCTACTAATCTCAAAGGTATAATGATAAAGGATAGCTCGAGAGTTTAAAGAATAATGTTGTAAAATAAGAAGTATCAATAGTTCTAAATATGTCCTTTGAATTGTAATAACGAGTCATTATAGATTGAAGGATTATTAGAGGAATTCAAAGGTTTCAACGTTTTTCAACTGGGTAAAATTATAATACTGAGTGGTTACTATGGACCAAGAACTCCTGCTAAAATTAATAGTAATTCAATGAAAAATCCCAAAATAAACAAAGTACAATAGGTGATCAGTCTAAAGTACCCAATATTAATTATGCATAATATTTAGACATGCTATTTGTGCGCACGTCGGTTCCCCGACAGTTATATAATTTCCCCTTCAATGAGGGTTGTTCATCTCAGTAGATTTATAAGATTCTGCACCAAAACAATTGGTTTGGATCGCTTTCTAACACATGATATTAGTCTAGCCGAATCAAATGGCGTAGACAACTTTTACAATGTATTTAGGAACAATTTATAAGTTCAATGCTCGCAACATGATTCTAAGAACATAATTGTGATTTAAATCAAGTTTTAGAATATGAAATAATAACTTATATATAGCACAAGAATCATTTTAGCAATTATTTACTCGTACGATCAATAAGAGTACAAGTTTAGGTACTTGCTCAATAAAGAGTAAGATTCGAATACTTGCCTGAGTCGTACACTAAATCCGACCTTGACTTCTTATCATTTGAATAACCTATTGTTATTGTAACGGTTAATCTCTATCAACCCATAAATACAAATCTTAATCGATCTATACACTAGCCTTAGATAATTAAGACTTTACCACACAACTTATCTTACTAATTATTTCTCTACTTATCATCTCATTCATTCTACCTTTAATCTTCACATTTATTCTATAAGATAAATTTTTATTATCTTAATTACTCAGCTCATTGTATTCATAAAGTATTAATACTTCTTTTATTTAATTATTCTTTAAGTAATTTCCTTAATCACCATTCATACTTAATTATTGATCAATAATTTACTTTTATTCATAATTAGAAATATCTCTTTATATCTTTCTAATTATTTATGTTTTATTAGTGCACAATTAAATAGTCTTCAAATGTATTTAATGGTTTATTAATATCATTTATAATTAAAGTAATTATTAACTTTAATTTTCCACAATTAAAATATTTATGAATGTCACTTTAATTGTTCATACTTCATTACTTCCACAATTAGAAATAGCCTTTACCATTATTGTAATTGTTTATTATCTATTAAACCACATTATAATTCAATTGATTTAAGCTTCACAATTAAAATAAGTATTATCTTACTTGTTTATTCATTTCACAATTATAACCCTCTTTAGTTTTAATTGTTTAATTATATCTTAGGAATTTCTCGAAGAAATATTTAATATTAGAATTTACTATTTTACAATTAAAATTACTTTAATTGTTTAATCATCTTCAATTAAAATAATCTTTTAATATTAATATTAATTATTTATTATTATTTTATTTTAGAAAAATATTAATTTTGACCCGGTTTGACCCGACCCGACCCGGTTTGACCCGGATCCGGCCAACTGTGAAAGGGGCCCGGCGCGAGGCGCGCCAGTCCAAGCCTTCTAGCAGCGCTGGCCGCGCTACCCATGCAGCAGCTTTGGCTAGGCATGGCGTGGGGCGCGCTAGGCTTTACTCTAAGGCGGCGCGGGGCGCACTGGTCTGACAGGATTTTTTGACAAGGTTTTTCACACATTGATTTTCTACATTCTTCGGTTCAATCTAGCATAACTTTTGCATTAATCATCCAAATGAGTTCAAACCACTTTCGTTATCTTGTAAACTTATATATCTTCAATATTTGATTTCTTAAATCACTTTCCAATATTTTTAGTTAATCAAATTTTATTAATTTCCAAGCTAGGGTTCATAGAACATGTTTCACTACACGTTTTGCTACGAGTTCGTTTTAAGTCCGAATCCGACGATTTCACTTGGGTTGTGTTTGTATTTCATAGATGTTCAACATAACATTTTTGAATCATATATATGGCTTACATATTTTATGACATTAATCACAAATATCATACTTTCAAGCATACTAAGCTAGGTTTCATGCTCACATGCATTATTCTTGTTTATTTGGTTCTAAAATCATATACAAGACATATATACCATATAATATCCTTCCAATAACCATCCTTATACCTTTGGATCCATCATGATCTCACAAAATACAAATCTCCCACAACTAAGCATGCATTTCCTACTTCAAATCATACACTAACCTATTTTGACAAGAATTGAGACTAGATGATGAACCTACCTCTTAGTTCCTTTCTTTCTCTTGGCTATGAACTTCAATTAGGTCTCCACCTTGTTCTTTCCTTCTTGTGCTCCACTAAAATGCAAAAGTTCTCCTAGACTTCTTCCTTTTTCTCTCAATTCTCTCTAGCTTTCTTATAATACTAACACTTAGCAAATAATATGGAAAACTTCCACCAACAACCTAAGACTCCCTATTTATAGGAAAATCAATATCCAATAATTGGGGTATTAACCAAGGGTAAAAGTTGGGTTGGTGGAAAGTTCCACCAACTATTCACTTTTGGTACAACTAGCCATTGGACTATACCATCATTACCTCCACACGGGTCAAGTTGTAAGGCTCAAGGAAGATAGTTTTCAGCATTTTTGGCCAAGGGGGAGAGGTTTGGGCGGCAATGGGGCTATCCCACCCATGTTACATTTTATTTTGCACTTTTTGTACAATAAGCTAGCATACGTATCTCTTATATATATATATATATATATATATATATATATATATATATATATATATATATATTCACCCATACACATATATATGCATACGCATATTGTGACGCCCCCAAATCCATGTTCCTTCGAAACCTCGGATTCGGTGTAGTCACGATACTATTATCGCCAAATTATTATATCTTTTATCATTACTAAAAGAATACATCTTTACTTATTACAATTTAGAATATAAATTCTATTTATATCCAAGATCTCATCTTTACATCATATTCGATGTTACTAAAATGCGGAATAATTTAAACTTTTTCAATCCTCATTGAATAAAATCTTTTATTGATTTCATAACTTGAATCAATTACAACCCTTGAATCAATTATAAAATATGATTCCTTCTTATCTGAGTTATCGTATAAACATTAACAACTCAACTCGATATCCTCTATGTATTAATTAATACATTCTTTATAGTACGACAAGCATTAAACCTCGTAAACAAATATCAAGTACAACTACTAGAACCTAGACATGGTTCGAGTAATAATCTAATCAGTATTCTTCGTTGTGATACTATCTATCTTTATCAATCAAGAAGCACGAAGTCTTTATCTTAAGTCCTTAACCTGCAAAAGTGGTTATTTGCAAGAGTGAGCTCGACAGCTCAGCAATTCTAACAGTCCTCATGCATCATATAGCATATAACATCATACTCAGTTCATGCATTTATAAACAGTTTATATTTACTACGCATGTTACTTTTCACATAACAAGTATATCATCAAAGATCAACTTTCAATCTCATTTATATCTCATATACAGTTCATATATAAGTTCACATTATCACAGCATAATATAATTCAACTAACAGTTATTGAATTCATATATCAAATAGGAACTGAAAGACTTGCCTGATTCGTAGTTTAACAACTACGACTTAACTGCTTAAAGCTATCTGCACTTCGTGTATTCCTACACAGCTATATAATCATGGATTTACATCCATCAGTCATACATTTCATATGCTCTTAATAGAATAACAATTCGTATATCGTTTTCTAATCTTGGTTTCGTTTCACTCTATCTTAGGATAACCACGATGTTACAACATCATACCTTCATACTTATTCTATAGAAACCATTCTATTTCGGTCCTTAGGGTCCTTACGGAAAATAACTTAGGACCAGACAGTTAACAAACTGTTCTTGGCAGCTCTGCAACACGGCGCGACCGCGAGGCAATTAAGCTTGGGAGTGGCGCGGCCGCGCGACTCCCTGCCAGAACCAGAACTTTGATTTCATAAACTTAGTTTGGTCCTAACATATCATGCATTCTGATATATATTATACACACACATTAAGTAGGCATGCTCGTGCTTATACTACACATGTATACTTAATCACATAGTCTATGCTTTTGAAATTCATTTTCTCGAATATGCGTGTATAGGTGAAATCCATGTTTCATCACATGATGCTTATGTCAACATGTCTATAGGCATAATGAATCCTAATATACATGCTCGTATGATCATAATATAACTCACTCCGTGTTTGATGCTATCATCTTACACATTCTAAACTTTTCATAAAAATCGCTTTAAGTCAACAAAGGTAACTAAGTATATGCAAAGTACCTCGTAGTCATGATTCTCATGTATTAGAACACATATATAAGTCATCTATACATGCTCAATGATCATGAACGTGGACATCCTATATATACGTCCAAAAACTCTAAGTTTATCTTTTGAAATCATTTTAAATTTAAACAATGTGTTCTAGTGTATGCTCAATACCTTCGACTCACATATCATGCATATCTAAACCATATAATCATGCTTAAAAAGTCAGAATATAAACATGACTTATATACGCCAAAATTCATTTATAAAACCTTAAGTTTTCATTAAAAACTCCACTACAACAAGGTATAATTGTTTACTATTAGCCAAGGTAATTAATCAACAACGACCTTCATACCCATTGATACACATAACCAAGACACTTACACATGTCTCAAAAGTCCGACTCAAAGAACGCAAAATTCGTCAAGTCTCATTTTCAAAACTTTAAGTTTTCTTTTCGGAAATCATGTTAAACCAACTAATACAACTTACTACGTGCATGACAACCTTAGTACACATGTCAGACCCCTTTCTGAAATTATTAGAGTCTAACTAGTATGCTTAACCAACTAGAAAACACAAAATCACCAACAGTTTCTGCAGAGGGCGCGGCCGCGCCCCATTTGTACTAGGGAGACGCGCGGCCGCGCGTCCCCGTTTCCAGACCAGAAACTTTACTGCTAAAACAGAGCTTCAGCTAATCATTTTCTTACTTCATGTAACAAGCTTGAAAGCCATCATATTGTATCTATAACATATATTTAGACTCTACTTAACATGTTAACATCATCTTACATATCAATTGTTCACTAATTCATGAAACCTCTACTAATTTATCAAATTCAAGACTAAAAATTCAGAGTTAGAGTTATACCTCTTGGAGCCTTGAATTACTAAGCTTGCTTCCCAAATCAGTTTTCTCACATAACTCTCATCACCATATTCTCTATATCAACTTAGCAATAAATTCAAGTAACTAGAATTGTGAAGGGAAGGGTCTCTATTTATAGAAAAACTCTTACCCAATTCATAGCTTTGCACCATGAATTAAACTAATGGAAGAAGAGAAGAATTGTTGGGCAATAGATAGTTAGTAAATCCCATCATGAAGCCCACTCCCCCCATAATCATCACACTCATTGCTAGCTAGGAAGTTGAGAGATGAAGGAGATAGGCTAGCCTTAGCCATTCACGTGAATGAGAAAAGGAAGAGAACGTGGGCACTTAATATGGGACAATGCCACTAAATCTCAGCAACTTGCTTACAATTACCTCATACTAATGTTATATAGTCCACCACTTACCAAGGCTATATCACATTTCATTTTATAAACACATAGGTTATAATATATACATATGTACACATTCATACATATAGCTTAGGTTATGAATGAATTGTAAATAAAATCTCTAATTACAATGTATCATATATCATCCATATATATCTCATCTTACCGGATATAATTCTATCGGGTATTATCACATTACATTGTTTCCTTTATTATTAAATTTTATTAATTTAATAATTATTTATAATATATCCATGATATATTATTTTATTGTATACTCATATTTTAAATATACACTACTACATATAATCATGTACCTCATGTACATAGGTTAAGCTAATATTCTAATTGGACTAAATATAATATGGTTGGGTACTATCATCCCACCATTTTCCATAAAATTATTATCACAAATATACTCAAATATTATAATGATAATTAATATCAACCATACATTTTCTTCTAATACTTCCAATTAAATCCCCTTGATTTAACTTCATTATTTATGCCACACAAGGCATAATTATGTGAACTTAGTACTTAATAGTCCACAAGTTTATAATAATATAATCTCCTAAGATAATATTATACTCAATGTTACATCTTATAATATGTTCATAAAGTAATACCATTACATTACTAATTTGCATGTTCTCTATTATACTCAATCTATTACCCTCCTATGGGTAATACCTAATGGTCAAAGAGGAGTTGGTGGCTAACTCCACCAACTACTACTATTCATGGTCCTTCCTCATCATTACACCTTATAACATGCTCATGGTGTAATTACATTTCTTATTATATGCTTTCTTAGCAACAATGTAGTAATTGAATTAACAAACTCTACACACCAATGTATTGCATCTATTCATTATCAAGCTATTATTCTCCTATGGTTATTACCCAAAGGGCAAAAGGGAAGTTGGTGGCTAACTCCCACTACTATTCATGTACCCTAACCACTTAATTGACCATTATTGTTCTCACATGGACTAACTTGCAAGCTTATATCTAATAACTTAATGTTATTACCATATGATATGATAGGGTCACACATACACCCAATCACATAATCCATGTACATTTGACAATACCGAATATATTTTAATTGAGTAGTGTCACACCCCATTATTGTAACTTTATTATTACACTTAATCATATAGTTTCCTATATTATATAGTTTTCTTGAAGTGTCACACTTCATTCCATATTATATAGATGTAGCTACTATATAACTTATAATTACACATCATTGCACATAGGAATTTATTCACATAATAATAATAATTAATTCCATTAATTATTCATTCATTAATTTATTTAATGAATGTTTATTCCACCACTTTGCCACACTAGGCATATCTCACAAGCTTACCTTAAGCTTATTATCACTCCCATCACACTTTAATATTCTTTTAATATAAGGTTTGTGTGACAAATGCACTTTAATGCTAAATTATTTAGCTACCTTGAACAATTATATGTATAACCTTTACACTAGAATAATTAATATTTACTCTATTAATTATTATAAAATCTACGATAAAATAATAACTTAAGTTATTTAATATATTGAAATAACTTAGTTTTCTTTCATTAATAAACTTTCTTGAAAATACATTAGGAATTATGTATTTTGCCATAACATAAAATATTATGTTTTCTCCAAATAAAGATATTCATTGTTAGAAAATAATTTACTTATTGTCTCAAGATATTATTCTTAATATAATATCTACTAAAATAATTACATGTATGGCACATGTACATACATTATATATAGAAAATAGGTAATAAGTTTATTTTCTATTATAATAATTTATTTCCATCAATTTATTTATATATAGCAAATATGTTTTAATGTATTTACCATATTAATTAATCACACTTATTACATCATACCCAAAAACATATAGGGTAATATTATTATTCAAAAATAATATTTCCTCCTTTATTAAAATAATTCAATATTAGAATTTATTTTAATATCCTTTATAATAATTATTTCTCTTTCTTTTCTATAAATTGTTCCCAAAACAATTTCTTCATTTAATCATATAATGATTTCCATCTCCCTTTAATAACGTATATATATATTTAACGTTATTCGCACATTAGACTTTCTCACATATTACCATTCTAAGTAGTATATAGAAGGTACTAATTATAATCATATATTCAACATATATATTAATTCACTCCTTTACTTAAGTAAATTAAACCTTGTACCATATTACCTTAGTTAATTAAGGTTCAATATTCACATTATATTATTCCATAATATAACTCTCAACTTAAATTAACCAATATTTATTCTTATTAGTTAATTCCTTAACTAACTCATGCTTCACTATCCAAACCTATTCACGGATAGCTTAAGTGCTATTAATAACCTATATTATAAACATACGAGTTATTAGTACACATACACAAGAATATGGTGATTATACATTAAGGATATTTAATGTCACCAACTTACTATGATAAAATAATTCTATAAATTATTTAATATCGATAGGAATTTATCCACTTCCTTTACCTCAATTGAATCGTCTCTAAAATAAATAACAAATATATATTAATAATATATTCATTAATCACAAAAACACATATTACATAGTCCATATTACCCTATGTAATATAATACCACATACCTCATATCACATATATATCTTTTTATTCGAACCCATCTCATGGTTTAAGAATTTTATTTATTAAATCCTTATTTAATAATATCTGAAAATCCGGGTTCTTACATCCTCTCCCCCTTATAAGGATTCCGTCCTTGGAATCACCGAAACTTCCTCTACTCGGTGCTATTCCGAATATTACATATTCTTTAGAATAATTTTATTCATTCTCTTTTCAGAAGTTTTATTACTATAACTTTCTCAATCTCATTCTACCACTTTCTCCTTTCTAAGGAACATTCTACTTACTACATTCATCCTTTAGAAGAATAAGAATCTTCCACGATTTTTCAATAATCGGGAAGTAGTATGAATAACTCAGATTCCAATTTATGCTGAGGGGTCACAAGACCGTGAACTTTTCTCCAGGTTTACTAATGCTTCAACACAATTCTTCACACCGCAAACCAGAGTGTTTATCAATCACAAAGACTAAAAACACTCTCCACACGTACTCTAGGTGGCCAACCTATTGTACCACTATGTTGGGCCGCAACGTAGTGTTTTGTAACGACTATATGCATTACGTTCGGAACCATTGTCCCCGAAAACATGTCCCCTTTATAGGGTTGTTCACCTCAGCTTTTCAACGTCAAAATCCGCACCAGAGCAATCTGGTTTGGCATACATACACAAGAATACTTGAATTCTATAATCCCTTTCCAACAGTCGCCTAGCCGAATCAAATAGCTTAGACTCTCATCAACAATTCGGACATCAATCGAAATAATTTAGTCAACTTAATTGACCTTCTTTATAATTTACAAGAAAACCAAAAATTCTTTTATGACGTCATGATACCATACTAGATTAGTAGTACGTTGAGGATTCCGCCATTTTATGACTTTGTCATATTACAACATACCATAGTGGGCTGACGATCTTTCGATCACAACCAACACTAGGTTCGATTGCATTGATGACTCCATCGTTTACCATTCTACATCATATCAAATGATGCATATGGTCAAAATACATTTTGAAAGATTGTCAAATCATTTTTGTCTTAGCCGAAACAAATAGCGTAGACATACGAATAACGGTGTTGTTTTTTTTTTAAAACTCATTAGTTCAGTTACCTGACCCAATGTTTTCTCAAGAAAACCGAAGTGCAAACACTAGCACGAAGTCAATAATTATTGAAAATCTAGCGTAGCTAGAGGATTTAGGAAAATCCAATTTCTCCATCGCTTCAATCTCTTACCACCATCAATGCTTACTATTCCAAAACTCTTATATAATATATCTATTTTCAGTACAGTTCACCAACTTACCACACCATGGAAGTTCAGGAACTTACCACAATCATATGGGTTGAGGAACTTATCCTAGTCAGACCAAAATCGTCCATTCGCTGAGGGGTCCCATCATACGATTATGAGTCACGAACTTGTCATAGGCATGAGTTTTAAGAACTCGCACCTAAACTTAATATTATCTAATTATATCTTAGAAATCTCTATCTATCAAAATAAATATGAGAAAAGAATCACCTTTCCGCCATATGTATAATGATACCGCGACACTAACATTCCAACGATTATCAATGTGACACACTCAGTGCAAGCACAAAACTTCTGCCCATACAAAAGTTTGTACAACTAAGCCATCACATGAGTCCTCAATGGAATTCCAACACTTAACCATATCTTACTCTATCACTTGCTCATTACGAGCTTTCTACGTTTCATCATATACAACTCTTCATGAATTCATCTCGTACTTTATCATAGTACATTCTCTTATAGCATCAAGCTATACATACTTAGTCATTACAGACTATCTATCATTTCACAGTTCAATCTGATCACGTCGTGATCATCACTATACCTTAGGGTTCTTTCCCTATTATCAACCAAACTCCATCTGAGTTCATTCTCATTATCTTTGTCATATTCATATTATAGACATCGTCTTAACATTTTCATTACCGGAGTTAGGAAACTCCTGATTCTCGTTCTCTAGATATTTCGAGATTCTTCTTTGAATCTTCATTTAGATATATTTTAATCTTATCTTTCACTCTCTCAGGTTATAGTCTAAGGTACACTTACCTAAGGTTTATAACCTACAGCTTTGATACCAACCTGTGACGCTCCCAAATCCATGTTCCTTCGAAACCTCGGATTCGGTGCAGTCACGATACTATTATCGCCAAATTATTATATCTTTTATCATTACTAAAAGAATACATCTTTACTTATTACAATTTAGAATATAAATTCTATTTATATCCAAGATCTCATCTTTACATCATATTCGATGTTACTAAAATGCGGAATAATTTAAACTTTTTCAATCCTCATTGAATAAAATCTTTTATTGATTTCATAACTTGAATCAATTACAACCCTTGAATCAATTATAAAATATGATTCCTTCTTATCTGAGTTATCGTATAAACATTAACAACTCAACTCGATATCCTCTATGTATTAATTAATACATTCTTTATAGTACGACAAGCATTAAACCTCGTAAACAAATATCAAGTACAACTACTAGAACCTAGACATGGTTCGAGTAATAATCTAATCAGTATTCTTCGTTGTGATACTATCTATCTTTATCAATCAAGAAGCACGAAGTCTTTATCTTAAGTCCTTAACCTGCAAAAGTGGTTATTTGCAAGAGTGAGCTCGACAGCTCAGCAATTCTAACAGTCCTCATGCATCACATAGCATATAACATCATACTCAGTTCATGCATTTATAAACAGTTTATATTTACTACGCATGTTACTTTTCACATAACAAGTATATCATCAAAGATCAACTTTCAATCTCATTTATATCTCATATACAGTTCATATATAAGTTCACATTATCACAGCATAATATAATTCAACTAACAGTTATTGAATTCATATATCAAATAGGAACTGAAAGACTTGCCTGATTCGTAGTTTAACAACTACGACTTAACTGCTTAAAGCTATTTGCACTTCGTGTATTCCTACACAGCTATATAATCATGGATTTACATCCATCAGTCATACATTTCATATGCTCTTAATAGAATAACAATTCGTATATCGTTTTCTAATCTTGGTTTCGTTTCACTCTATCTTAGGATAACCACGATGTTACAACATTATACCTTCATACTTATTCTATAGAAACCATTCTATTTCGGTCCTTAGGGTCCTTACGGAAAATAACTTAGGACCAGACAGTTAACAAACTGTTCTTGGCAGCTCTGCAACACGGCGCGGCCGCGAGGCAATTAAGCTTGGGAGTGGCGCGGCCGCGCGACTCCCTGCCAGAACCAGAACTTTGATTTCATAAACTTAGTTTGGTCCTAACATATCATGCATTCTGATATATATTATACACACACATTAAGTAGGCATGCTCGTGCTTATACTACACATGTATACTTAATCACATAGTCTATGCTTTTGAAATTCATTTTCTCGAATATGCGTGCATAGGTGAAATCTATGTTTCATCACATGATGCTTATGTCAACATGTCTATAGGCATAATGAATCCTAATATACATGCTCGTATGATCATAATATAACTCACTCCGTGTTTGATGCTATCATCTTACACATTCTAAACTTTTCATAAAAATCGCTTTAAGTCAACAAAGGTAACTAAGTATATGCAAAGTACCTCGTAGTCATGATTCTCATGTATTAGAACACATATATAAGTCATCTATACATGCTCAATGATCAGAACGTGGACATCCTATGTATACGTCCAAAAACTCTAAGTTTATCTTTTGAAATCATTTTAAATTTAAACAATGTGTTCTAGTGTATGCTCAATACCTTCGACTCACATATCATGCATATCTAAACCATATAATCATGCTTAAAAAGTCAGAATATAAACATGACTTATATACGCCAAAATTCATTTATAAAACCTTAAGTTTTCATTAAAAACTCCACTACAACAAGGTATAATTGTTTACTATTAGCCAAGGTAATTAATCAACAACGACCTTCATACCCATTGATACACATAACCAAGACACTTACACATGTCTCAAAAGTCCGACTCAAAGAACGCAAAATTCGTCAAGTCTCATTTTCAAAACTTTAAGTTTTCTTTTCGGAAATCATGTTAAACCAACTAATACAACTTACTACGTGCATGACAACCTTAGTACACATGTCAGACCCCTTTCTGAAATTATTAGAGTCTAACTAGTATGCTTAACCAACTAGAAAACACAAAATCACCAACAGTTTCTGCAGAGGGCGCGGCCGCGCCCCATTTGTACTAGGGAGACGCGCGGCCGCGCGTCCCCGTTTCCAGACCAGAAACTTTACTGCTAAAACAGAGCTTCAGCTAATCATTTTCTTACTTCATGTAACAAGCTTGAAAGCCATCATATTGTATCTATAACATATATTTAGACTCTACTTAACATGTTAACATCATCTTACATATCAATTGTTCACTAATTCATGAAACCTCTACTAATTTATCAAATTCAAGACTAAAAATTCAAAGTTAGAGTTATACCTCTTGGAGCCTTGAATTACTAAGCTTGCTTCCCAAATCAGTTTTCTCACATAACTCTCATCACCATATTCTCTATATCAACTTAGCAATAAATTCAAGTAACTAGAATTGTGAAGGGAAGGGTCTCTATTTATAGAAAAACTCTTACCCAATTCATAGCTTTGCACCATGAATTAAACTAATGGAAGAAGAGAAGAATTGTTGGGCAATAGATAGTTAGTAAATCCCATCATGAAGCCCACTCCCCCCATAATCATCACACTCATTGCTAGCTAGGAAGTTGAGAGATGAAGGAGATAGGCTAGCCTTAGCCATTCACGTGAATGAGAAAAGGAAGAGAACGTGGGCACTTAATATGGGACAATGCCACTAAATCTCAGCAACTTGCTTACAATTACCTCATACTAATGTTATATAGTCCACCACTTACCAAGGTTATATCACATTTCATTTTATAAACACATAGGTTATAATATATACATATGTACACATTCATACATATAGCTTAGGTTATGAATGAATTGTAAATAAAATCTCTAATTACAATGTATCATATATCATCCATATATATCTCATCTTACCGGATATAATTCTATCGGGTATTATCACATTACATTGTTTCCTTTATTATTAAATTTTATTAATTTAATAATTATTTATAATATATCCATGATATATTATTTTATTGTATACTCATATTTTAAATATACACTACTACATATAATCATGTACCTCATGTACATAGGTTAAGCTAATATTCTAATTGGACTAAATATAATATGGTTGGGTACTATCATCCCACCATTTTCCATAAAATTATTATCACAAATATACTCAAATATTATAATGATAATTAATATCAACCATACATTTTCTTCTAATACTTCCAATTAAATCCCCTTGATTTAACTTCATTATTTATGCCACACAAGGCATAATTATGTGAACTTAGTACTTAATAGTCCACAAGTTTATAATAATATAATCTCCTAAGATAATATTATACTCAATGTTACATCTTATAATATGTTCATAAAGTAATACCATTACATTACTAATTTGCATGTTCTCTATTATACTCAATCTATTACCCTCCTATGGGTAATACCCAATGGTCAAAGAGGAGTTGGTGGCTAACTCCACCAACTACTACTATTCATGGTCCTTCCTCATCATTACACCTTATAACATGCTCATGGTGTAATTACATTTCTTATTATATGCTTTCTTAGCAACAATGTAGTAATTGAATTAACAAACTCTACACACCAATGTATTGCATCTATTCATTATCAAGCTATTATTCTCCTATGGTTATTACCCAAAGGGCAAAAGGGAAGTTGGTGGCTAACTCCCACTATTCATGTACCCTAACCACTTAATTGACCATTATTGTTCTCACATGGACTAACTTGCAAGCTTATATCTAATAACTTAATGTTATTACCATATGATATGATAGGGTCACACATACACCCAATCACATAATCCATGTACATTTGACAATACCGAATATATTTTAATTGAGTAGTGTCACACCCCATTATTGTAACTTTATTATTACACTTAATCATATAGTTTCCTATATTATATAGTTTTCTTGAAGTGTCACACTTCATTCCATATTATATAGATGTAGCTACTATATAACTTATAATTACACATCATTGCACATAGGAATTTATTCACATAATAATAATAATTAATTCCATTAATTATTCATTCATTAATTTATTTAATGAATGTTTATTCCACCACTTTGCCACACTAGGCATATCTCACAAGCTTACCTTAAGCTTATTATCACTCCCATCACACTTTAATATTCTTTTAATATAAGGTTTGTGTGACAAATGCACTTTAATGCTAAATTATTTAGCTACCTTGAACAATTATATGTATAACCTTTACACTAGAATAATTAATATTTACTCTATTAATTATTATAAAATCTACGATAAAATAATAACTTAAGTTATTTAATATATTGAAATAACTTAGTTTTCTTTCATTAATAAACTTTCTTGAAAATACATTAGGAATTATGTATTTTGCCATAACATAAAATATTATGTTTTCTCCAAATAAAGATATTCATTGTTAGAAAATAATTTACTTATTGTCTCAAGATATTATTCTTAATATAATATCTACTAAAATAATTACATGTATGGCACATGTACATACATTATATATAGAAAATAGGTAATAAGTTTATTTTCTATTATAATAATTTATTTCCATCAATTTATTTATATATAGCAAATATGTTTTAATGTATTTACCATATTAATTAATCACACTTATTACATCATACCCAAAAACATATAGGGTAATATTATTATTCAAAAATAATATTTCCTCCTTTATTAAAATAATTCAATATTAGAATTTATTTTAATATCCTTTATAATAATTATTTCTCTTTCTTTTCTATAAATTGTTCCCAAAACAATTTCTTCATTTAATCATATAATGATTTCCATCTCCCTTTAATAACGTATATATATATTTAACGTTATTCGCACATTAGACTTTCTCACATATTACCATTCTAAGTAGTATATAGAAGGTACTAATTATAATCATATATTCAACATATATATTAATTCACTCCTTTACTTAAGTAAATTAAACCTTGTACCATATTACCTTAGTTAATTAAGGTTCAATATTCACATTATATTATTCCATAATATAACTCTCAACTTAAATTAACCAATATTTATTCTTATTAGTTAATTCCTTAACTAACTCATGCTTCACTATCCAAACCTATTCACGGATAGCTTAAGTGCTATTAATAACCTATATTATAAACATACGAGTTATTAGTACACATACACAAGAATATGGTGATTATACATTAAGGATATTTAATGTCACCAACTTACTATGATAAAATAATTCTATAAATTATTTAATATCGATAGGAATTTATCCACTTCCTTTACCTCAATTGAATCGTCTCTAAAATAAATAACAAATATATATTAATAATATATTCATTAATCACAAAAACACATATTACATAGTCCATATTACCCTATGTAATATAATACCACATACCTCATATCACATATATATCTTTTTATTCGAACCCATCTCATGGTTTAAGAATTTTATTTATTAAATCCTTATTTAATAATATCTGAAAATCCGGGTTCTTACATCCTCTCCCCCTTATAAGGATTCCGTCCTTGGAATCACCGAAACTTCCTCTACTCGGTGCTATTCCGAATATTACATATTCTTTAGAATAATTTTATTCATTCTCTTTTCAGAAGTTTTATTACTATAACTTTCTCAATCTCATTCTACCACTTTCTCCTTTCTAAGGAACATTCTACTTACTACATTCATCCTTTAGAAGAATAAGAATCTTCCACGATTTTTCAATAATCGGGAAGTAGTATGAATAACTCAGATTCCAATTTATGCTGAGGGGTCACAAGACCGTGAACTTTTCTCCAGGTTTACTAATGCTTCAACACAATTCTTCACACCGCAAACCAGAGTGTTTATCAATCACAAAGACTAAAAACACTCTCCACACGTACTCTAGGTGGCCAACCTATTGTACCACTATGTTGGGCCGCAACGTAGTGTTTTGTAACGACTATATGCATTACGTTCGGAACCATTGTCCCCGAAAACATGTCCCCTTTATAGGGTTGTTCACCTCAGCTTTTCAACGTCAAAATCCGCACCAGAGCAATCTGGTTTGGCATACATACACAAGAATACTTGAATTCTATAATCCCTTTCCAACAGTCGCCTAGCCGAATCAAATAGCTTAGACTCTCATCAACAATTCGGACATCAATCGAAATAATTTAGTCAACTTAATTGACCTTCTTTATAATTTACAAGAAAACCAAAAATTCTTTTATGACGTCATGATACCATACTAGATTAGTAGTACGTTGAGGATTCCGCCATTTTATGACTTTGTCATATTACAACATACCATAGTGGGCTGACGATCTTTCGATCACAACCAACACTAGGTTCGATTGCATTGATGACTCCATCGTTTACCATTCTACATCATATCAAATGATGCATATGGTCAAAATACATTTTGAAAGATTGTCAAATCATTTTTGTCTTAGCCGAAACAAATAGCGTAGACATACGAATAACGGTGTTGTTTTTTTTTTAAAACTCATTAGTTCAGTTACCTGACCCAATGTTTTCTCAAGAAAACCGAAGTGCAAACACTAGCACGAAGTCAATAATTATTGAAAATCTAGCGTAGCTAGAGGATTTAGGAAAATCCAATTTCTCCATCGCTTCAATCTCTTACCACCATCAATGCTTACTATTCCAAAACTCTTATATAATATATCTATTTTCAGTACAGTTCACCAACTTACCACACCATGGAAGTTCAGGAACTTACCACAATCATATGGGTTGAGGAACTTATCCTAGTCAGACCAAAATCGTCCATTCGCTGAGGGGTCCCATCATACGATTATGAGTCACGAACTTGTCATAGGCATGAGTTTTAAGAACTCGCACCTAAACTTAATATTATCTAATTATATCTTAGAAATCTCTATCTATCAAAATAAATATGAGAAAAGAATCACCTTTCCGCCATATGTATAATGATACCGCGACACTAACATTCCAACGATTATCAATGTGACACACTCAGTGCAAGCACAAAACTTCTGCCCATACAAAAGTTTGTACAACTAAGCCATCACATGAGTCCTCAATGGAATTCCAACACTTAACCATATCTTACTCTATCACTTGCTCATTACGAGCTTTCTACGTTTCATCATATACAACTCTTCATGAATTCATCTCGTACTTTATCATAGTACATTCTCTTATAGCATCAAGCTATACATACTTAGTCATTACAGACTATCTATCATTTCACAGTTCAATCTGATCACGTCGTGATCATCACTATACCTTAGGGTTCTTTCCCTATTATCAACCAAACTCCATCTGAGTTCATTCTCATTATCTTTGTCATATTCATATTATAGACATCGTCTTAACATTTTCATTACCGGAGTTAGGAAACTCCTGATTCTCGTTCTCTAGATATTTCGAGATTCTTCTTTGAATCTTCATTTAGATATATTTTAATCTTATCTTTCACTCTCTCAGGTTATAGTCTAAGGTACACTTACCTAAGGTTTATAACCTACAGCTTTGATACCAACCTGTGACGCTCCCAAATCCATGTTCCTTCGAAACCTCGGATTCGGTGCAGTCACGATACTATTATCGCCAAATTATTATATCTTTTATCATTACTAAAAGAATACATCTTTACTTATTACAATTTAGAATATAAATTCTATTTATATCCAAGATCTCATCTTTACATCATATTCGATGTTACTAAAATGCGGAATAATTTAAACTTTTTCAATCCTCATTGAATAAAATCTTTTATTGATTTCATAACTTGAATCAATTACAACCCTTGAATCAATTATAAAATATGATTCCTTCTTATCTGAGTTATCGTATAAACATTAACAACTCAACTCGATATCCTCTATGTATTAATTAATACATTCTTTATAGTACGACAAGCATTAAACCTCGTAAACAAATATCAAGTACAACTACTAGAACCTAGACATGGTTCGAGTAATAATCTAATCAGTATTCTTCGTTGTGATACTATCTATCTTTATCAATCAAGAAGCACGAAGTCTTTATCTTAAGTCCTTAACCTGCAAAAGTGGTTATTTGCAAGAGTGAGCTCGACAGCTCAGCAATTCTAACAGTCCTCATGCATCACATAGCATATAACATCATACTCAGTTCATGCATTTATAAACAGTTTATATTTACTACGCATGTTACTTTTCACATAACAAGTATATCATCAAAGATCAACTTTCAATCTCATTTATATCTCATATACAGTTCATATATAAGTTCACATTATCACAGCATAATATAATTCAACTAACAGTTATTGAATTCATATATCAAATAGGAACTGAAAGACTTGCCTGATTCGTAGTTTAACAACTACGACTTAACTGCTTAAAGCTATTTGCACTTCGTGTATTCCTACACAGCTATATAATCATGGATTTACATCCATCAGTCATACATTTCATATGCTCTTAATAGAATAACAATTCGTATATCGTTTTCTAATCTTGGTTTCGTTTCACTCTATCTTAGGATAACCACGATGTTACAACATTATACCTTCATACTTATTCTATAGAAACCATTCTATTTCGGTCCTTAGGGTCCTTACGGAAAATAACTTAGGACCAGACAGTTAACAAACTGTTCTTGGCAGCTCTGCAACACGGCGCGGCCGCGAGGCAATTAAGCTTGGGAGTGGCGCGGCCGCGCGACTCCCTGCCAGAACCAGAACTTTGATTTCATAAACTTAGTTTGGTCCTAACATATCATGCATTCTGATATATATTATACACACACATTAAGTAGGCATGCTCGTGCTTATACTACACATGTATACTTAATCACATAGTCTATGCTTTTGAAATTCATTTTCTCGAATATGCGTGCATAGGTGAAATCTATGTTTCATCACATGATGCTTATGTCAACATGTCTATAGGCATAATGAATCCTAATATACATGCTCGTATGATCATAATATAACTCACTCCGTGTTTGATGCTATCATCTTACACATTCTAAACTTTTCATAAAAATCGCTTTAAGTCAACAAAGGTAACTAAGTATATGCAAAGTACCTCGTAGTCATGATTCTCATGTATTAGAACACATATATAAGTCATCTATACATGCTCAATGATCAGAACGTGGACATCCTATGTATACGTCCAAAAACTCTAAGTTTATCTTTTGAAATCATTTTAAATTTAAACAATGTGTTCTAGTGTATGCTCAATACCTTCGACTCACATATCATGCATATCTAAACCATATAATCATGCTTAAAAAGTCAGAATATAAACATGACTTATATACGCCAAAATTCATTTATAAAACCTTAAGTTTTCATTAAAAACTCCACTACAACAAGGTATAATTGTTTACTATTAGCCAAGGTAATTAATCAACAACGACCTTCATACCCATTGATACACATAACCAAGACACTTACACATGTCTCAAAAGTCCGACTCAAAGAACGCAAAATTCGTCAAGTCTCATTTTCAAAACTTTAAGTTTTCTTTTCGGAAATCATGTTAAACCAACTAATACAACTTACTACGTGCATGACAACCTTAGTACACATGTCAGACCCCTTTCTGAAATTATTAGAGTCTAACTAGTATGCTTAACCAACTAGAAAACACAAAATCACCAACAGTTTCTGCAGAGGGCGCGGCCGCGCCCCATTTGTACTAGGGAGACGCGCGGCCGCGCGTCCCCGTTTCCAGACCAGAAACTTTACTGCTAAAACAGAGCTTCAGCTAATCATTTTCTTACTTCATGTAACAAGCTTGAAAGCCATCATATTGTATCTATAACATATATTTAGACTCTACTTAACATGTTAACATCATCTTACATATCAATTGTTCACTAATTCATGAAACCTCTACTAATTTATCAAATTCAAGACTAAAAATTCAAAGTTAGAGTTATACCTCTTGGAGCCTTGAATTACTAAGCTTGCTTCCCAAATCAGTTTTCTCACATAACTCTCATCACCATATTCTCTATATCAACTTAGCAATAAATTCAAGTAACTAGAATTGTGAAGGGAAGGGTCTCTATTTATAGAAAAACTCTTACCCAATTCATAGCTTTGCACCATGAATTAAACTAATGGAAGAAGAGAAGAATTGTTGGGCAATAGATAGTTAGTAAATCCCATCATGAAGCCCACTCCCCCCATAATCATCACACTCATTGCTAGCTAGGAAGTTGAGAGATGAAGGAGATAGGCTAGCCTTAGCCATTCACGTGAATGAGAAAAGGAAGAGAACGTGGGCACTTAATATGGGACAATGCCACTAAATCTCAGCAACTTGCTTACAATTACCTCATACTAATGTTATATAGTCCACCACTTACCAAGGTTATATCACATTTCATTTTATAAACACATAGGTTATAATATATACATATGTACACATTCATACATATAGCTTAGGTTATGAATGAATTGTAAATAAAATCTCTAATTACAATGTATCATATATCATCCATATATATCTCATCTTACCGGATATAATTCTATCGGGTATTATCACATTACATTGTTTCCTTTATTATTAAATTTTATTAATTTAATAATTATTTATAATATATCCATGATATATTATTTTATTGTATACTCATATTTTAAATATACACTACTACATATAATCATGTACCTCATGTACATAGGTTAAGCTAATATTCTAATTGGACTAAATATAATATGGTTGGGTACTATCATCCCACCATTTTCCATAAAATTATTATCACAAATATACTCAAATATTATAATGATAATTAATATCAACCATACATTTTCTTCTAATACTTCCAATTAAATCCCCTTGATTTAACTTCATTATTTATGCCACACAAGGCATAATTATGTGAACTTAGTACTTAATAGTCCACAAGTTTATAATAATATAATCTCCTAAGATAATATTATACTCAATGTTACATCTTATAATATGTTCATAAAGTAATACCATTACATTACTAATTTGCATGTTCTCTATTATACTCAATCTATTACCCTCCTATGGGTAATACCCAATGGTCAAAGAGGAGTTGGTGGCTAACTCCACCAACTACTACTATTCATGGTCCTTCCTCATCATTACACCTTATAACATGCTCATGGTGTAATTACATTTCTTATTATATGCTTTCTTAGCAACAATGTAGTAATTGAATTAACAAACTCTACACACCAATGTATTGCATCTATTCATTATCAAGCTATTATTCTCCTATGGTTATTACCCAAAGGGCAAAAGGGAAGTTGGTGGCTAACTCCCACTATTCATGTACCCTAACCACTTAATTGACCATTATTGTTCTCACATGGACTAACTTGCAAGCTTATATCTAATAACTTAATGTTATTACCATATGATATGATAGGGTCACACATACACCCAATCACATAATCCATGTACATTTGACAATACCGAATATATTTTAATTGAGTAGTGTCACACCCCATTATTGTAACTTTATTATTACACTTAATCATATAGTTTCCTATATTATATAGTTTTCTTGAAGTGTCACACTTCATTCCATATTATATAGATGTAGCTACTATATAACTTATAATTACACATCATTGCACATAGGAATTTATTCACATAATAATAATAATTAATTCCATTAATTATTCATTCATTAATTTATTTAATGAATGTTTATTCCACCACTTTGCCACACTAGGCATATCTCACAAGCTTACCTTAAGCTTATTATCACTCCCATCACACTTTAATATTCTTTTAATATAAGGTTTGTGTGACAAATGCACTTTAATGCTAAATTATTTAGCTACCTTGAACAATTATATGTATAACCTTTACACTAGAATAATTAATATTTACTCTATTAATTATTATAAAATCTACGATAAAATAATAACTTAAGTTATTTAATATATTGAAATAACTTAGTTTTCTTTCATTAATAAACTTTCTTGAAAATACATTAGGAATTATGTATTTTGCCATAACATAAAATATTATGTTTTCTCCAAATAAAGATATTCATTGTTAGAAAATAATTTACTTATTGTCTCAAGATATTATTCTTAATATAATATCTACTAAAATAATTACATGTATGGCACATGTACATACATTATATATAGAAAATAGGTAATAAGTTTATTTTCTATTATAATAATTTATTTCCATCAATTTATTTATATATAGCAAATATGTTTTAATGTATTTACCATATTAATTAATCACACTTATTACATCATACCCAAAAACATATAGGGTAATATTATTATTCAAAAATAATATTTCCTCCTTTATTAAAATAATTCAATATTAGAATTTATTTTAATATCCTTTATAATAATTATTTCTCTTTCTTTTCTATAAATTGTTCCCAAAACAATTTCTTCATTTAATCATATAATGATTTTCATCTCCCTTTAATAACGTATATATATATTTAACGTTATTCGCACATTAGACTTTCTCACATATTACCATTCTAAGTAGTATATAGAAGGTACTAATTATAATCATATATTCAACATATATATTAATTCACTCCTTTACTTAAGTAAATTAAACCTTGTACCATATTACCTTAGTTAATTAAGGTTCAATATTCACATTATATTATTCCATAATATAACTCTCAACTTAAATTAACCAATATTTATTCTTATTAGTTAATTCCTTAACTAACTCATGCTTCACTATCCAAACCTATTCACGGATAGCTTAAGTGCTATTAATAACCTATATTATAAACATACGAGTTATTAGTACACATACACAAGAATATGGTGATTATACATTAAGGATATTTAATGTCACCAACTTACTATAATAAAATAATTCTATAAATTATTTAATATCGATAGGAATTTATCCACTTCCTTTACCTCAATTGAATCGTCTCTAAAATAAATAACAAATATATATTAATAATATATTCATTAATCACAAAAACACATATTACATAGTCCATATTACCCTATGTAATATAATACCACATACCTCATATCACATATATATCTTTTTATTCGAACCCATCTCATGGTTTAAGAATTTTATTTATTAAATCCTTATTTAATAATATCTGAAAATCCGGGTTCTTACACATATTATAAATATATACATATACATATATATATTTATAATATTATAAACTGTTAGGTTTGTAAGATTCGTGAACGCAATCATATTGCATAAAATAGCGGAAGCATGGTAAATCAGAGTTTTAAAATTTTACAAACCATATACCCGAATCATCTTTTATGCATTGTTATTAATTAAAACGAAATAAATGGAGATTAGATTCATACCCTCGTATAATCTAGCTTCCTCATGTACGAGTTCAACTCCAAATCCTTTTCGCGTTTAACTTGAATCCACTAGGTTGATTCCTTCCTTTGATCAACTTTAGCCACCCAAGTGTTTGGCCTCTAGAGGTGATCCACCAAGAAAGAACAAGAATTCAAGAAGAAAGGTGTTTGGCTAAACCCTAGTTTCTTTCTCTCTTGAAAAGGAGTGTTCTCTCAACTCTTGGAATTAATTGTCTAACCTTGTTCCATAATAAGACTTTCTTATTTATAAATGTAGGCAACCCTCCTAAACAATTTAGGATTAGAGTTTCATATTAATTAATTAAGCCCTTTTAATTAATTAGGCTTCCCAATCTTATTAATAATAATTAATTAAACTCTTTTAATTAATTAGTCTCCTAATCTTATTAGTAATATATATTGTGACGTCCCCAAAATAGGTCCACACAACCCATTCTGAGTCGCCAAATACATGGTACAGAATCCAAATACAAATCTTTTTATATCAAACAGTCGTGCAAAATACGACCATACAAACTGTGAGTTTCAATACAGATCGTATAAAATACGAAAAATATAAACACTCAAATAAGTCCTCATTACAATTATTATCACACTATTTTATAAAATAGTGAAGACTTCTACAGCTCTATCTCGGATCATCACTCTATTCTCCGACTAGTCCTCGCGATATTCTCATTTCCTGAAGAGAACAATGGAGGAAAAGGGTGAGCTCAACTAGCCCAGTAAAGAATATTATGACTAAGATAATAAAGAATAAATTATCTTTAGCCTTCAATAAATCAGATAAAATATTATGGACAACAAGTTTTAGATCAACAACTGCAGCGAAAATAACAATCCTTTAGAAGAGTCAAGTTGAGAATGATGTCTACTATCTTTTATGATTTAAAAGTTCATCATCAATATTTTATCCCTGTAATACCAATCAATAATATTTTTAATCAACGAATTATCCATGCACTACGGGCCAAGGATATTTGTTTGTATCACCAGTGGTTATGATCATGCCAAACACCTGTCCATCTTTGCACTACGGGTCAAAGATATTCATAAATTAAATATTTATCTTTGCACTACGGGCCAACGATATTCATCAATCAACAGTTCATCTTTACACTACGGGCCAAAGATAACTTTCATCACAATTTAAGACCGAGGATAATGAAAAATGATATAAAGAATGAATCCACTGAGATAAAGGACAAATATTAGAGAATTTATCCAGAGTTCAAAATGAAGATCAAAACATAGATCCAATCAAAGATAATTTGGACAGAAAAAAAAATAATTTTTTTTCCCGTGAATAGTACCTGAATGAGTACCCCGACATGAAAAGATAAAAATTTCATAAGAAAGTTCAGACCAATATTCTAGTGAAATGATATTACATGAAGCGTAAAATTCAAAGAATTTCTAATCATTTCAAGAATTATAGAAGCAATACTTACCATAGTAAATTTAAATTTGATAATATGAAATGAAATATTATCACTTTCATAATATGAAATATGAAAGAAAATAATATCCTTTACGAATTTTGAAAGAAAATAACATCATTTGCGAGAAAAATAATATCATTTACCTTAGTAGAATACTAGATCTGACTGGAATATTAGATATTATGTTGAGAAAATCTTGCACTGTTATCCACACTCAAACTATCCTAATACTCACAAGAAATAAGCTCAATATTATAGAGAAGAATTTTTTGATTCTAGTGTGATTTTTATTTCTAACTAAGCACCCTATTTATAGGAAAGGTGTGGAACACCATTATTGACAAAGCATCACATGGTTTTGAAAATGAGCTTCAGCATCCTCTTTTGAAACTTTGCAGCACACAATTTTGAAAACCTCTTAGCTCACTTCTTTTGACAAATGATTTCCCACATGCTTATATATATATATATATATATATATATTAAAAATATTTATAATTATTAAAAGAATTTAAATTCAATTTGCTCTCTTTCACCTCATTTTATTTTTATACCATGAATTTATTATAATGATGTTACCATTTAAATTATAAAATTATACTATTATATTATCACATTATACTATTATAATGTAATATTATAATAATATATTTGAATGAATTATTTTATCTGAGAAGATAAAATGCCAATTTTCAACAAATGTCTCATGCTAAAAATTTCTTCATTTATATCAAAATTGAACAGATATTTACTTATCTTATTTATCAACAATTAATTATTATTCATCAATTATTATTCACAATTAATATTAAAGAATCACAATATTGACAACCAGATCGTTCCCAGGAAAGAGGGGGCTTTTCAATAAGAATTTCTCCTCATTAGTGCACAATTATATAACCTAACCCCTTTTCTCGACAGAACTTTCTAGACATTGTCAGTAATATTATCTAATAATATCATTTAAATAATATGTGTGACAATTATTAATTTAATAATATGAAATACTGTGCAGTGGTTACTGTGATAATTATTGAATCAATAATATAAAATAATATGCAATTTTTAAAGTAGCAATTATTGAATCAATAATATAAAATACTGAACACTAATTACTATAATAATTATTGAGTAAGTGACTTCTTACTTAAGAATCAATAATTAAAAATACTGTGCTATACCGTGTGCTACTGTGCAACAACGCATATGACTGTTCTTTTATCACCGGGTATTCCAACAGTTTTAACGATAAAAGTTCTGCCATTATTTTTAGAAAACTTATTCTTGTCGTTTTCTTCATCCGACAGTTTTTCGTTATGGGGCCTGCCAATGATTGCGCCGTCGTATGCATATTCTCCGACAGAATGAATATTTTATGACCACTTGCTTACTTTATAAAATTTGCACATATCATCCATAACGTATCACATTTATCAAATCAACACCTTACTATTTAAAATAATATATGGATGAAATTAAATCTTATTCATAAAAAGTTGGGGTCTTACATATATGAGAGAGTATCCTATTAATTAATTTCTAAACTCCTTTAAGAATTAAATAATAATAATAATAGTAATAATAATAATAAGGCATCTCTTGTTTATTTATATTTAATATTTCCAAAATATTAACTATCCTTGATACGTTATGGATTGTAGGACGACGATTCGTATCATGGTCCAGGAACGTGATGATGCGGTGCGACGTTGAATGCTGTTATAGGTCGCGAGAAGAGGGATTATATGATAAATAATTATGAGGTTATTAATAAGATGTAAATCCCAACAGTTGATATAAGTAATGGGATATGATGAATATGTAATCTTGTTATAGTAGGATATTGGATGTAGTTAGCAGATATGCTACTTTTATTTATGTTTTGAAGTAATATATGAATAAATATATATGTTTATTAGATGTGCCGTGTGTTATTTACAAAGTGTTTATGATAATTTTTGAATGATTTCAAGAAGTGAATAATGAGCTGACAACATAAAATTTTAATAGTAAGATACCGCCAAGAAGGAGACAACCACGTTCACCAACTAACGAGGGATCTAATGATGGTAACGAAGAAGCTGACATTAACCCAATGCAGCAGTTTGTAAATCTGTTAATGGGTGCACTTATGAATCAAACTCCAAACCCTGCACCAACTTTCAAAGACTTTAAAGCTGTAGGACCTCCGGAGTTTCGAGGGACTACCAATCCGATTGAAGCCCAGACGTGGGTTATGGAAATTGAGAAGGTGTTTGAAGTTGCTAAGGTCACAGAGGATCAAAAGACTATTTTTGCTACCTTTATGCTGAAAGCAGAGGCGAGCTACTGGTGGCAAGCAAATAAGTGTCGGGAGGGTCAAGGAGTCATTCCGTGGGAAAGGTTTAAGGAAATTTTCCTCGAAATATACTTGCCACCTAGCACGCAAAATCAAATGGAGGTTCAGTTTCTAAAACTCAAGCAGGGAACGATGACATTATCTGAGTATGCTGTCAGATTTAATGAATTAGCGAGGTTCGCAACGTACTAAGAAAACACTCATGAGAGAAAAGCAAGGAGGTTTGAACAAGGACTGAAACCTTGGCTCTATAGTCTGGTATCAATATTTCAGTTAAATTCATTCGCAGCAGTTCTGGAGAAGGCAATCATCGCAAAGGGTGGAAGTGAAGGCTGTCGACGTCGGGAAAAAAATCTGCGGGTCGGGTCACAATCCGGATCTTTTTATCTTCCTAAGTTATCTCTACCCTTACTCTTTTTATTGCGAAAAAGGTTTTGAAGGGTTTTTTAGGAAAAGGCCAACATGTATCATGTAGATGATTTGAATGTTTTACAGAGTCGCCAGTTGGTAGATTTGAAATGGTTGTACCAACTCAACCGAGTTTTGTTTGAAAAAGAGACCCAATTGTTGGACACTGTTGAAACTTGATCTTTGAAAATAAAGTTTTGAATTCGGGGCTTGGTTAAGTGTGGGGAAGGTGTTAGGCATCCCACAACTCCCGTGTAAACACGGTACCACATCTTTTCAATATTTCCCTTAAAATCTGTGTGTGTGTGTGAATGCTGGAAGAAAATTGGGCCTATGTTTGTTTGATTTGAAAGTAGTGCTTTGCTTCGTTGAACCTATATACGAAGGGTTTGATTTGATTTGCAAAAGTGTTTGATTTGATTTGCAAAAGTGTTTCTTTTCGATAAGATTAAAAATGATGTTTTGAAAAGCGGTTTTCAAACCCCTACGCTCTCATAGGAATAGAAACCTGTTAATACTTCCATTTTTATCTTTTCAGCCTTTTGGCTCAATTTGAATGGTGATTGTCTGGCTGCGAAGCATCCTCGTCCACAGAATATATACAAGTGTGGGTCCTCTCATGGGCATGACAGCCATCGGAGTGACTCTGACACGACAAACTATATTTTCATTATGTTAAGACCTTAAATACGGATAACCGTTTTAAGGTCTTTTGTGTGTACATTTTTACAGAAAAACTGGCAGGGTACATTCATAAAGTGGAGTTTGTCCATTGTGGGAATCAGATTCTGATCAGTTTGATCATGAATCCCACGATTTCTAGGCTCACATATGAGTAGCCAATAAACCTGCACAACTTAAATTTGTACAGAAATAGATATATATCCAAATATCGCCAGGACCAAGGATTCATTAGTAAATCCTGGCTCGCACATGGCCGAAGCATCTCGTTCCCACTAGATAGCGATCTAAGGGCCGCCAGGTAGCTTTCTCAACTGAAACTAGAAAAATAATAAGATTTAAATAAATCTCAGCCATTATAGCTTCCCGGTTCTGTTTGAACCAATTTTGAACTGTTGGAAAGCTAGAGTTGGCGAGATTTAAAGAAATCTAGTCCGCCCGCAGAAATGTCAATACCAATTCATACCAAATGAATATTTACAGCATCAATTGAACAAAATGAGTAAAGCAATATATATATATATATATATATTATATATACGAAAGCTGTAAAGGGCGATGGGTTTTCACGCCGATGCCCGGGCTGGAATTGAGATATATATATATATATAACTGTAAATAGCTATGAAGTAATCCAGGCTTGACAGAAATGAAATATATACTTAAAAAACTTATAAAAAGGGCGATGGGTTTTCACGCCTGTGCTCGGACTGAAATTGAAATATATATATATATATATATATATATATAGACAGAAAAGTAGTCAACCAAGACTGGGAAGATAATCCAGTGTGGTGCAGATTGCATATATATATAAAACAGTAAAAAGGCCACAGAATGATCCAGGCCGGACTGAAATGTATATATATATATATATATATATATATATATATATATATAGACAGAAAAGTAATCAACCAAGACTGGGAAGATAACCTAGTATGGTGAAAATTGCAGATATATATAAAAATAATAAAAAAGCCACAGAATAATCCAGGCCAAACTGAAATGTAAAAATATATATATATAGATAGAAAAGTAGTCAACCAAGACTGGGAAGATAACCCAGTGTGGTGAAGATTGCAGATATATATAAAAATAGTAAAAAGGCCATAGAATGATCAAGGCAAAACTGAAATATATATATATATATATATATATATATATATAGTTAACCAAGATTGAGAAGATAACCTAGTGTGGTGAATGTTGCTTATATATGCATAAATATATATAAAAGCAGTAAACTACCGCGGATTTGACATCCGGGCTTGACAGAATTGAAAAGTTAGTATATATACAATTAAATATATACAAAAAAAGCCAAACCCAGATTGGGAAGATAACCTAGTCCGGCGAAGTTGTTGAATACGAAGATGCAAGTGTATGCAAGCTGTCGGAAGAGACGGATCGCCAATCCGAGTTGTAGAAATGACAGAAAATGCGTTTAGGTACTAAAATGTACTAAAAGTTAACAAAAACTGCCACGGAACTGAGTTCCGAGAATATTTAGAAAACAAAATTTGATGTACAAGTGTAAAATAGTGTAAAGAAGTAGTATTGACTTGCTGATCGTAAAAATACTCATAATGGACTGCTATACGGGCTTTTTGCCAAATCATAGGCCTTAAACGTCCGAATCTACCAGTTATTTTCTGATATGTGGTAGTATGTGGGTATATCTACGTGTTAGAGTTAAAAAATTTGGGTTTAGAAGACAAAAGTTTGGTCGAGAAATGAAACGGGCAGGGCTCCAGAACGATTTCTAACTTGAAAATGAGTTGGGGGTGCACTTCTATATATAGACCAGGTGGAAGCAGCTTTATCTTTGGATTCCTCCACTCTACCTGCAGCTCCACATGGTAGGTGGAGGTGGTGGGCCCTATCGCCTCGAAGTACGTGCACTCGAACAATGCATGGTCAGATTCAAAACTTTCTAACTTTTGATCGGAGTGTCTGTTTGAGGCGTGCTATATCTTTTCGGAAAGCCCTCGCCAAGAGTGTCACAATGACATAGGATTTAACCACTTTTTTGGTCCAAAAGACGGGTTTATAACTGGGTTTTTGTTTCCCTATAGTTTATCTGTCGAGCTGTCTTGCGCTGTTTTCACTCGGGATCACCGTCATGGTTCTTTCTGACCTTAGTGGCACCAATTCGGCTTGAGTTTGACCAAATTGGCTTCAAGTTTGCAAAATGACCATTTTACCCCTCCCGGGGCTGCCTTTAGTGCTTACATGGTCTTCAGCTGATTTCCCGGGGTTGTTTCCGAGGTTTGGATCCCAGCCGATTCTGTTTGTCCTCATGGTCATCTCTGAGGCTGACTTGGTCCTCCCAAGGTTGACTCTGGGGATGATGTGATGCTTCGGGTTTGTCTTTGAAGGTTGAATTGGCTTCCCAGGGTTATCTCTGATGCTGAACTGGATCTCTCGGTTGTGACAGGGGCTTAACTGTACCTCCAAGGTTGCGACCAGGGCTGAATTGATATCCCGGTATTGAGATCAGAGTTGAACTAATGGCCCAGTATTAAGACCGGAGTTGACCTGACTGCCCGATATTGAAACTAAGGTTGACTTGATGGCCCGATATTGAGACCGGGGTTGAACTGATGGCCCTGTATTGAGATCGGGGTTGACTAGATGGCCCGATATTGAGATCGGGGTTGAACTAATGGCCCGGTATTGAGACCGTGGTTGAACTGATGTCCCTTGAGACCAGAGTTAAACTGATGGCCCGGTATTGAGATTGGGGTTGAACTGATGGCCCGGTATTGAGACCGGAGTTGAACTGATAGCCCGATATTGGTGATTGGGGCTATGGTTGTCTCTATATTGGTGATCGGAGTTGAGTTGATATCTCGATATTGGTGATCAGGGCTGAGTTGACATCCCGATATTAGTGACCAGGGCTTAGTTAACATCCCGATATTGGTGACCGGGGCTGAGTTAACATCCCGATATTGGTGACCGGGGTTGAGTTGACGGTTTTGCCCTCCTGCAGGGTTAGTATCAGGAATGCAAAAATTTTGAGTGTCTACAGATGCCCCTCTTTATCATGTTTATGCAATGCAATGGAATGAACATGATAAAGATTTACTAGACACTTGAAATATGACAGGATATTAATGATGCAAATCGCAATGCAATGAATGTTAAAATGTTTTTGCAAATCGCATTTCGCACTTCGCAAATCGCATATCGCATCGCAAGTCGCATATCGCATCGCAAATCGCTTACCTTTACCGGTGCTTTTGTTGGGGGCTGATATACATGGTTGACTTTTATGAATGATGCTGATGTCTATGCTGGTGTTGACTCCAATGATTTGATTTCCATCGGTGTTGTCGATGCTCATTTGATGAAGATGAACTGAAATGTTTTCCACATTTCTGCTGGGGATGATGTTCTTTATGATAGCCTTTGCTGTTATCTTGGTTTTAAAACCAATGGTTTCCCCAATCTGTTGATACTATCAGGGGGCAGATTTTCTCTTGGCTGATGCCGTTGTACATTTCTGAAGGCTCCTCCGCTGGGGATATATCTCTTTTGCTGAGTTACCTCAATGGGTGCTCCCGATGCCTATCCTGATGATAACTTACACCGGTAGTTTGCAACAATGCCTACCCTGATGGTAGGGACAATGGTTGATCACTGGACTATCCCCGATGCCTACTCGAACGGTAGCAGACTTTTTCATCGAGTTTGTGTATTTAATGTGTATGCATTTTTAACTCTACTGGGTATGTATGCCTAACCTTTTAATGGAGATGTGCGCTGATGTAGCGCTAGTTTCACATGTGCAGACCAGGCATGATATAATGATCTTAATTTATCCTAGGTTGATGCATATGCTTAATTGAATTGATGTAGAACCATACCTCACCCTTTCTGAGGCAATTTGGAGTTTCTTTTCATGCATGGATTTTGATAGGCTTAGCAGCTCTAACTCCCGTATGGCTCCTTTTGTCATTCGTAGAGCAGATTTAAATGTTCCCCTTTTATATGTTATCTTTGGTGGGGATCATGTTGAGGCTGCTATGTTTCTAGATCGGGATCTGGTGCTGGTCCCTCTGGCGATCCAAACACTGATGACTTTATTAGGAGATATCCCAGTATCTTCGCTGAAGTAGTGTCCCACGGGCTACACCACCGGATCCTTCTTCGATGCTACGCTGGATTGATGCCAATGGTTTGATCACTGATTATGAAAAAGGGCAAGCTCTTTACTTTGCGACCCTACTGGATTAGATCTGGCTTGGCTGATGACCCGAGTGATGCTGACGTTGTGGAGGATATAGCCCGTTCCTTCATTGCCCAGAATTGAAATCCACTGTAGAGGCCTTGACTTGTGAGGACTTGGCGTAGGTTGACATATTTAATGATGTAGATTTCATTTCCCAGACCTTTTGTCATCGGACATCTGTTTTTTCCAAGTTAAGGACTCTCTTGAGAATTTTTCCCTTCTTGTGGAGGAACAAACAGATAGTAGTGTGCATACAAACCAATCATGTATGATGGTAAAGCACATACTTTGTAAACAATTTTATTTATTTATTAATAAAATATTCATTTAAGGCATTTAATTATATACATGGTGCTGTTTTTATAATATGTAAACAACTCATAGTTTTAAGCAATGCTTTTAGAATCATGATGAGATCATGCTAATGAGATCTAAATTCTTAGAAAGCTTAAAAACTAAAATAGTTCCAAATCGTGGGATTACTAAAATGGGGATTAGTTAATCTGGATAGATTGGTACATATGTTGCTTGCTCATTGGATGAGGATGACTGATCTCATGGTCATTTGTGTGGAGGCACTAAAGCAAGTATGTAGGTGCTTATTGGAGAATAAGTTCACTGAACGTGACTCGCTATGGAATACGTAATGGACTTTTACTCGCCTGTCAATAGGAATTCCTAATGTGATAGTAGTACAAGTGATCCTTGGACTTGAGATCATCATAGTATCTTGTATGTAACAAATTATACTTTGACTTATTCCTTAAGGTCTTTTTAAGGTATATATAGGGTATGCTTGGGTATAATGAGTTACATATGGAGATAATGTATGATCAATAAAGAATCTACCACCTCTAGTAAAAGAGGAGATATGTCCTATGTGATTCGTTAAATAACAACCCAGGAATCCTTGGCCAAGGTGGAATGAAATTAGAAAGAGGTTTCTAATTTGCATTATTTGGAGTTGTGCGTTTTCTAATCGAAATACATATGATTAAATAAATTAAGACTTGACAGTAAATCCATGTCTTATATTTAATTGGGACATTGTATGGTGGAAGGATTGAATTGTACGGTAACTATTAACTCACAGGTTCTTTTATGATTAATGTTGAAATCTATATTATCTGAAAAGTCGTTGATCGCTAGGGAGGCTTATTCCTATTGTAGAATAAATGTTATTTATTTAAATATATTATTAGTTTAATTTATTTATTTAAATAAGATTAGAATTGTTCTAGTTGATTTATTCACAACCGGTTTAATATGGAGAACCTAAAGAATCACGCCATAAAAGGAAGAAGAATTATTTAAGAAGAAAATGGCATGATAGTAATAATGCATTAAGTGTAATTAATTTAATCTATGGTGATAGAATAAATTAAATAACTTAATATTTATTATTTAATATTTTAAAAATATTAAATATAAATTAATAAGACGAGTCTTATTAATATTATTATTATTATTATTTTAATTTTAAAGGAGGAGTTTAGGAATTAATATAATATCAGTACTCTCTCTCAATCCTAATAAGATTAGGATATAAATTAATTAAAAGTGTTTAATTAATTAATTAAATAAAATCCTATTCTAATTGGATTAGGAGGGTTAACCTAATATCTATATAGAGAGTCTTATATCAAAAATAAGGTACATGAATTTTTCTAAGAGTTGGGAGTACACATTCTATAGAGATAGAAACAAGGGTTAAGCCAGTAACCCATCTTCCTGAGTTCTTCATCTTCCTTGGTGGATCACCATTAGAGGCCAAACATTTGGGTGGTTGACATTGATCAAGGGAAGGAGCCACTACAGAGGAATTAAAGGAATCAAATGAGTAGAACTTGTACATGAGGAATCTTGGATCTTCAAAGGTATAATTTCGTTCTCTCTTTTCTTTATTGATAACTAGAACAAAGCATGATCATGGTTATGAATTTGTATAAAATTTTGAAAACCTAGTTTTGCGCTTCCGCCCTTATTTATGTGATTTGATTGCATGATTGCGTTCTGTACAAACCTAACACAAACTTATGTCTCCTTGATTTTTTTTAGGAATTCTCCCTTTTTTTTGATGAGGAGCCTGGTCCCGCCGTAGATCCTTTCCGTTTATTGGAATCGAAAATGCCCCAGCTCTTTCGCAGGTTGTTACTGGGGTTCATAGAAAAAACTTACTTTGTTGACCACATCCTGAGTGAACAATTTCCTGTACATTGAACGAAATGTGCCAAAAGCTTAATGGCTCAGGCCGTCGGGATTAGTATGATCTTGTGAGTGAGGCATTTGAAGTTTAAATTTTATGAAATTGAATGCTTGTATTCAATGCGCTCTTATCTTGTTGCTAAAGATCTTGAAAGGGAGTATAAGAATGAATTTTTCCTAAGATAATCGAAATTTTCATTTGACAAGTTATGAAATCGTAAGAAGACTTTTAAGCGTCCATGGTCATTTTTCTGCTTTCCTCGCTTAACTTTGTCTCGCTTTCTTAGGCTATCCAGAGTTACCCATGTAACGAGTTTTGGACCAATGACTCCTAAACCAGACGATTTTAGGGCACAAGGTGTTAAGACACCCCTCCGGGTTTACTAGCTCGAGTAACAAAAGCCACACTTCAAGACAAGTCAGGCGGTCTACTCTTTTTGATCCTCGCCTGAGCTTGCACAAGATTCATTTTTTTAGGCTCTAAATTACCTGTGTAGCAAGTATTGGGCCGGTGACTCCCAAACCAGACGGCTTTAGGGCACCAGGTGTAGAGACACCCCTCGGGCTTAATTACTCGAGTAACCTAGGCCACGATTCGGATCTGCTTAGATTTTGCCTTCTTCTTCTTGTAATGCTCATTTTCTTAGGCACTGAGTTACCCATGTAACGAGCATTGGGCCGGTGACTCTGAAACCAGATGGCTTTAGGGAACCAGGAGTAAAGACACCCCTCAATCTTAATAACTCGAGTAACCCAGGCCACGATTCGAGACATTAGGCTGGCTACTAATCGTCATCCTTGTCGTCATAGTTTCATACCCCACAACTAAAAGTTAGGGTGATCGCAAAGTGCAGACATGCATATGAGGTTAAGTTTGCTCCAAAAAGTGCTTTAAGCTAGGATGTCGTCCCTAATCAAAAGGTTTGAATAGTCTTAATTCTCTAATTGTTCTCGTGATTTTTGCTCCACGGACGTTTATCAGAATTAATTCAATTCATAACAATTTAAACAAAAATCTTCTCCTTTTAAAACCTTTTTCTAAGATTCTAACGCAAGATTTATCTATACTTAACATGTATACCATTGCCAAAGCATGTAACTGGAAATTGAAAGCACATAAAGAGATGAAAGAGTCGTACCTTATCAGTGGATCGTAGTATTCTAAGAAAATTATGATTGGAAAAGACAGATTGATTATACCGGATCACCAATAATGGAAGCTCTGATGATGACAGACTATGCTGATGGTGCCAACTGGTGCATTTTCCTTGGATGGTTGGCAAATGCCCCAGTGTTGAGTTGTCGCGATCTCCAAAATTGCCCCAGTCTTGTTGTAAGGGTCCCAACATCGGGTTGTCATTGATTCTGAACTTGCCCCAGTCTTTTTTGTCATCTGGGATGATTACTTTGTTGTGTGTTTGACCGATGGGCTGATAAGATGCCGAGATCGCAAGAGTTTTTTTATCGCATGACCTCCATGGTGAACAGGTAGTGGATTTCGGCTTTAATGCTTGAATGCCCCAGTCATTGTTTTTGATTTCTTTGAGCAATTGGCTTTGATGACATTTCTTCTAATTTGGTGAAGGTTTCAGATTGAGGGTGTTAGCTCTTCGAAGGTCCTTGCTGATGGTTATGCTTGATATATCGTTGTGTTGTTGTTTCAACTTTGATGATTGATGCCGAGATGCTTTCGAACTCCAATGAATTGGACCTAAGAGCTCAGCTTGGTTGATGGTGTGATGGCTTTAACCGGATTTTGACTTGATCTGTGAGGTTTAATCCTTGGCCTTTTGCTCAAGGAATAGATCGTCGGGTATAAGATATACTTTGCCACGACGGTAGCCCATGTGCTTCTGTGGGTCAAAGAAGATTAAGTCTTCTCGCAAATCAGGAGTGATGAGTTGCTGACAGGTTGCATCCTATGATGATCGCCATTTCAACCCTGTAATCGGTCGTCTTGATGTATCGATGTCTCTTTCTTTCAAGACTTGCTCTGGATTTGATGGAACAACATTGAGGTGCTGTTGGGTCCTTTTAACATGGGTCGCTGACTTTGAGGGTTTTTCATGGATGTAAGCTTTTCAGGTTTGGCCTTCATGAGTTTACTCTTACGCTGGAGGAGTATGATAGCCTCACGGGTTTGGCATTAGATCTGCCATGTGCCAGGACTACTATTAGTGACAGTAGAAGACCATTCATGACAGTGACCGGTCTGAGATGCAAAGTCGTCACTGAGGAGGTTACTGCCGGATATGTAGTGTCCATGGATTTTTTGGATTGATCGCTTTGGTAGGTTGGACAGCTACGAGCGATTCTCTGGGGATTTTATTATTCTGACAGATGAGTGGCAGTTTACATGAATGGATGTTCTGTTGATGTGCATCACTGCTTATCTATACATGCTCCTGTATATGGACCACTTAGATACTGACTTGATGGTAGTGGTTCGCTGCCCTCCGACAGGGTTGTACGATTTTGTCGATGATATTAGCCGAGACTCTGAGGTTGGCTACTTTCTGTAGTACCCATCCAGGGGAATTCTTTAGAGGCAGCGTTGTTCTGCTATATGTGTGGTTCATGACGCATTTGAGCCCCATCGGCACTTTCCGACATCATGGGTACTTCTTTACTCATGAGATATCCATATCTTACTCTTTCTTGCCAGCAGAGTGTTCAGATGTAGCGACATGGTCTGCCTTTCTGTCGGAGATCGAGCATCCCTTTTCGATCTTGCCATGCTCAGGGCTTAACTCCCCCTACAGCTTCATCACTCATGCAGTTGGCATGGATTATTTGGCCCAAGTGGGTTTGAGAGGGGTGACGACCTACCTTCCGTTGGCATTCAGTTTGATCAGTTTCAGAATCTCCTCCCGTTTGAAGGAGCTATGGAACAGCGGGTATCACCTTCATCTTTGTCATCAGCTGACCTGATCAAGATTTATGAGTGTTAGACTCACAGGGAGAGTGCTGATTTCTCTACTAGCCATCCAGATCGTTCTCCAGAGTATTCGGCATGGCTGAAGTATACTATTTCATTGGTTACGGCTGTCCAGTCAGCTCCAAATATTGATTCAGATGAGGAGGAGCCTACGGAGGATCCTTATTCTCCCACCGAGGATGATTTGTTTACCGGTTTGACATCAGCTTTGGTTAGTGACCCACTGAGCATCCCTGCTGGGATAGATCCATCTATTGTTGATTCACTAACTCGGATGACTCTCGAGAGAGATCAGGCTAGGGCGTTGATGTTGACAGCCCTTTCTAGCAGGGATACAACTTTTGCCACTAGAGACGAGGCTCGAGCTACTAGGGATGCAGTATTGGTTGAGAGAGACGAGGCTCAATTTGCCCGAGACATCGTTTTGAGGAGATTGAGGAGGTATTATTGGCCCAAGACGCTGCTTATGCTGCGAGGGATGAGGCCGTAGCTCCCCAAGATGTTTATATTACAGACAACACTGTGCTCAGATCATATACGCACAGCCTGGTGGCATACATAAGTACTTTCATAGATGGTCACAGCAACACCATGCAGATGGCTGTGGAGGCTTTTACTCGTATGGAGACTGAGGGTCATGAGCTTTCAGCTGCTTCTCCTTCTTCTGAGAGGGACGCTATGTGGGCATTACTATCTCGTTTATCCACAGGTTCATAGACTAGCTTTGCTTTTCCTCAGTAGGGCCTGTTAACCAGGAGGCCTGATAGTATTTGGGCTTTATAGTGTTTAGGTGTCTTGGAACTGGTTTTATTGGTTTTTTTCTTTGAAGGTCATACTACGCCATGAATGGCTGCCTACGTACTCCCGGGTGGAGGGAGATCAAGTCATTCGTAGTTCGAGTTTTAGGTGAGAGGTTTGAGAAGTGTCTCTTTTGGGTTTGAGTTTGGTTTGAGTTTTTGAATTTTTTTGTTTGGTTTGACCGCGTCGTGAATGGCTGCCTACGTACTCCTGGGTTAAGGGAGATCAGGTCATTCGTAGTTCAGGTTTGCCTGAATAGTTTGATTTTTGGATTTGATTTTTTTTACATGCATAGAAAATAAAAAGCATAATGCTAAGAAAGTGATAACGTCCCAACATCCCTTGGAACTCACAACTTTCCTCTGGATCTACGTCCTCCTGGTTAGCTGGGGCTTGATAGTCCAGTTGTTAGAGGTTATGTTGCCTTCGAGGCTTGTGATAGAGGTTACCTCCTGGTCATGAATATCTTCAATCCCGACCATAACTTGATTGCCTCCTAAATCCGAATATCCCATAAAGAGGCTCAAACTGGACTCGTCGCAGAAAGGGATGAACTCTAGATTCCTCGATGGGTTGGCTTCCTCGATAACTTCACCACATTTTCCTTCATCTGTTCCTTCACCTTTCTCATAGGCTTGAGAGGATTTGAGTATGAAATCACTCTCGCACTGTTGTTGTATTTCTCCCAATGAACTTCCCTTTTTGGCTTTTTCCACCCTGGGACGAATCAGTATTTCCTCTTCATTCTCCAGGAGGGTAAAATCAGGAATGTGGTCGCTGACTTTTGGCAACAAGATATTAGATGATGGTGGATGAATTTCTTTGGGGAATTCTCTTGTATCTTCTGTCACTCCCAACATTAGGATAAGTCCAACTTGTGTTCTGCCAAGATTGGTGCTCATAGCCGTCACATCCTTTGAACTGCCTGTCTCGACTGGACATCTTAAGCTCTTTATTTCCCTTTCACCTTTTTTAGTCATGGGGACTTCTATCTTCAATTCTCCATTTTCAATGAGATCCTGGATTTTGTGTTTTCGAGACCAGCATTCCTCGGTTGCATGTCCAGGTGAGTTAGAATGGTAAAGACCTATCTTTGTGGCATCGTAACTTTTCATCTCGAGTTTTACAGGAGGCAGCAACTCAGTAATCTTTCTCTGCGCAACCAACATTGCTAACACATTTTCCAATGAGTCCCCCAAAGGTGTGAATACCTTTCTCCGCCTACTCTCCCCGACTCTCGATGCGGTAGGATTTCTAGGGTTTGCCAATGTTTGGAATGTTGCTTGATATTTCCTATTTGGGAATTCGCATTCCTCCGGACGAGTTTTCCTTTGGCGAGATCTTCTAGTAATTTTATTATTTCCTTTTTCTCGTCTACTCAGCATGCTTTGATCTTCTTCATTTAGGTGGCTGATTTTAGAGGGAGGTAGGCTTACATTCTGAATAACCTCATCTTTCTCTTGGCTTTTTGATAGTTGAGTGAAAGGTTGCCTTGTATCATGATGTTAGCGCACTATCAGATTAGCCAGTAGAGTTACTTGATGTTGGATCGTATCCAATTTTTGCATCACTATCATACCCTCCTCTGAATTTTCCACCTCTAGGATATTTGTTTTGTTCCTTTGGGGGTATTCCTCCATCCTTCGTATGCATGTACGATTTGGATGTGTTTCATCGCTTCCTGACCCGATCATATTTACTCCCTCCGTATCATGTGGCATCAGAAGGTTGGTGTTGACATTTGGATGGTCAGGTTGTTGGACCACAATATCGCCAGTTTTCGATCAGGTTTTGGATTTTATGCTTCAAGGACCAACAATCTTGTGTATCGTGTCCAGGAGATCCTGAATAGTAAGCACATCTCTGGCTAGGATTATATCTTTTGCTTTTTGGATCCAGAGGTGGAGCCAGTTCGGTAATTTTCTTGTGATCTATTAACATCACCAACATGTTTTCAAGGGAATCTCCTAGTGGATTAAACACCCGATTTTTCGTTCTTTCAAATTTTCTCTTTCTGTCCTGGCATTGGTTGAATGCAGTTTGTTGTTGAAATGACAGATTGTCTTCCTTCTTCCAAATGGGGTGACTACAATTGGGTCTCCTTGACTGCCCCTGTACAATGAGGGATACATCTTCATCGCCTTTCTTGGGTATCCTCATGGGATCACTCGCATAGTTGCCAGACTGTATATGCTCGGTGACTACTTTCAAGGCCGTGAGATCTTTAATCTTTCCCGCTTTCAGGCCCATCTCTGTCATTTCGCTGTGTTTGATCATCTCTAAGAATGGCTTTCCTATTCCAGCAAGGATCCTCTCATAGTAAGGTGCCTCTTGGATGTCTATGAAGGTCATCACCATTTCAGTTTCTGTCATAGGCGGGCTGACCTGTGCTGCCAGACGTCTCCATCTTTGGGCATACTCACGGAAAGACTCGTTGTTTTATTTTTTGACCTTAGTCACTTGATACCGATCCGGAGCCATTTGTGACTGAAAACTATACTAATTTAGGAAGGCGTGGGCTAACTCTTTCCAGCTATGGATTTTTGCATTATCAAGTCAGGCATACCATGTCCTAGCCTCTCCAGTAAGACTCTTTTGGAAAAGCTGTATTCTGAGGCTTTCATCTTCAGCATAAGACCCTAGCTCACCAATGTATACCTTTAAGTGCGTATAGGGATCGTCGGCCCCATTGTATTTTTCAAATTCGGGGACTTGGAATTTTTCAGGATATCTAGCCCCTGGGAATATGCAGAGATCTGAATAGGTGACACTTCCAAGGTTTCCAGTTCCTTTTATTGAACGGATAGTTTATTCCATTTGTCGGACTTTCCTTCGGATATCGCCAGTTTCCCGATCTTCCTTGAGATTTGTGATTTCAGGGGTTTTGTTGGTTCGTTTACTAGATCGAGGTTCAGGGATCTGTATTTCTCCCTTTTTGTCAGCACTTTGATTGCCACCCTGTGAGAAGGACTCTGTTTGATTGAGCGTTGTCTGACCATGAGTATTTCTACTTTGTCCTTTTAGGAGGATAGCCAATTCTGCTATTTAATTCTTAAGTCCTTCAAACTCCTTTCGAGATACTGAATCTGACTCGTGTTGGCCACTTTCAGCCATGTCGGTGGATAGGCTTTGTACCTTTTTAGATTATGATCTAGTAATGAGACACTCTTGCCTACAAGACAAGTAGGTAGTTTAGTCTTGATAGACACTAACCATATATATGTTATGCAATGCGTCATATTTAGGGGTTTTTTAATTTTTATCCTGCAAAACAAAGGTCAGTTGTTTTGAAGACAGGATGACAAGATGTACAAAACAGGAAATGTACATTTACATTATGATATTTACATTGGAATTGAAAACTTTACATTTGAATTTGAAAGAGGAAGTAATGAAGAAGCTTCTCTTCAGGATTTGGTTAATCAGAGGCTGACCCATCTTAGGCTACTCTCGCGGGTTTTTCGACATGAAGGTCCCCAGATCATCGCAATCTACGAGAGGGGAAATTAATCCGATCTTTCAACTGGATCGAATCTGGGTGGTGCATTTTCATGAGCCCCCAGAGACTTAGCCGTCCCCAGAGTCATTACTTATCACCGACGGATTTGCCTCCCGAAGGAGGAATCACACAGCATACATTCACATACATCGCGTCTCACCATATGCATATGATGACATTAGTGCGAACCACTAATATGGGTGCGAAGCACTAAAAAAATAGGAAATCATTCATTCACATTTATTCAATGTAAAGACGCAACATTCACGCATTCATTTAATGTAAATACGCAGCATTCACATATATGCAGTTTTGAAAGGGAAATTTTTGAAAAGATACGGATCTTTCTCTTTTCCTAAGTTATCTCTACCCTTACTCTTTTTATTGCGAAAAAGGTTTGAAGGGTTTTTTAGGAAAAGGCCAACATGTATCATGTCGATGAGTTGAATGTTTTATAGAGTCGCCAGTTTGTAGATTTGAAATGGTTGTACTAACTCAACCGAGTTGTTTGAAAAAGAGGCCCAATTGTTGGACATTGTCAAAACTTGATCTTTGAAAACAAAGTTTTGAGTTCGGGGGACTTGGTTAAGTGTGGGGAAGGTGTTAGGAATCCCACAACTTCCGCGTAAACACGGTACCACATCTTTTCAATATTTCCCTTAAAATCTGTGTGTGTGTGCGAATGCTGGAAGAAAATTGGGCCTATGTTTGTTTGATTTGAAAGTAGTGCTTTGCTTCGTTGAACCTATATACGAAGGGTTTGATTTGATTTGCAAAAGTGTTTGATTTGATTTGCAAAAGCTTTTCTTTTCGATAAGATTAAAAATGATGTTTTGAAAAGCGATTTTCAAACCTCTACGCTCTCATAGGAATAGTAGCCCGTTGATACTTCCATTTTTATCTTTTCAGCCTTTTGGCTCTATTTGAATGGTGATTGTCGGGCTATGAAGCATCCTCGACCACAGAATATATACAAGTGTCGGTCCTCTCATGGGCATGACAGCCATCGGAGTGACTTTGACACGACAAACTATATTTTCACTATGTTGAGACCTTAAATCTGGATAACTGTTTTAAGGTCTTTTATGTGTACATTTTTATAAAAAAAAATGGCATGGTACATTCGTAAAGTGGAGTTTGTCCATTGTGGGAATCAGATTCTGATCAGTTTGAACATGAATTCCACGATTCCTAGGCTCACATATGAGTAGCCAATAAACCTGCACAGCTCAAATTTGTATAGAAACAGATATATATCCAAATATCGCCAGAACCAAGGATTCATCAGTAAATCCTGGCTCGCACATGGCCGAAGCGTCTCGTTCCCACTAGATAGCGATCTAAGGGCCGCGAGGTTGCTTTCTCAATTGAAACTAGAAAAATAACTAGATTTAAATAAATCTCAGCCATTCTAGCTTTCCGGTTCTGTCTGAACCTATTTTGAACCGTTGGAAAGCTAGAGTTGGCGAGATTTAAAGAAATCTAGTCCGCCCGCAGAAATGTCAATACCAATTCATATCAAATGAATATTTACAGCAGTAATTGAATAAAATGAGTAAAACAATATATATATATATATATATATATATATATTTATATTTATATATACGAAAGATGTAAAGGGTGATGTGTTTTCACGCCGGTGCCCGGACTGGAATTAATATATATATATATATATATATACAAAAAACTGTAAATAGCCACGATGTAATCCAGGCTTAACAGAAATGAAATATATACTTAAAAAACTTATAAAAAGGGCGATGAGTTTTCACGTCTGTGCTCGGACTGAAATTGAGAATGTAGTCAACCAAGACTGGAAAGATAACCTAGTGTGGTGCAGATTGCATATATATATATATATATATATATATATATATATATATCTATATATAATAGTAAAAAGGCCACAGAATTATCCAGGCTGGACTGAAATGTATATATATATATAGATAGACGGAAAAGTAGTCAACCAAGATTGGAAAGATAACCAGTGTGGTGAAGATTGTATATATATATATATATAATAGTAAAAAGGCCACAGAATGATCCAGGTCAAACTAAAATGTAAATATATATATATATATAGACAGAAAAGTAGTCAAACAAGACTAGGAAGATAACCCAGTGTGGTGAAGATTGCATATATATATAAAAATAGTAAAAAGGCCACATAATTATCCAGGCTAAACTGAAATATAAATATATATATATATATATAGACAGAAAAATAGTCAACCAAGACTGGAAAGATAACCCAGTGTGGTGAATGTTGCTTATATATGCATAAATATATATAAAAGCAGTAAACTACCGCGGATTTGACATCCGGGCTAGACAGAATTGAAAAGTTAGTATATATATAGTTAAATATATACAAAAAAAGCCAAACCCAGACTAGGAAGATAACCCAGTCCGGCGAAGTTGCTGAATATGAAGATGCAAGTGTATACAAACTGTCGGAAGCGACGAATCGTCAATCCGAGTTGTAGAAATGCTAGAAAATGCTTTTAGGTACTAAAATGTACCTAAAGTTAACAAAAACTGCCATGGAACTGAGTTTCGGGCATATTTAGAAAACAAAATTTGATGTGCAAGTGTAAAACAGTGTAAAGAAGTAGTATTGACTTGCTGATCATAAAAATACTCACAATGGACTGCTACACGGACTTTTTGCTAAATCGTAAGTCTTTAACATCCGAATCTACCGGTTATTTTCTGATATGTGGTAGTATGTGGGTATATCTACGTGTTAGAGTGAAAAAATTTAGGTTTGGAAGACAAAAGTTTGGTCGAGAAACGAAACGGACAGGGCTCCAAAACGATTTTTAACTTAAAAATGAGTTGGGGGTGCACTTCTATATATAGACCAGGTGGAAGCAGCTCTATCTGCGACTGCCTCCACTCTACCTGCAGCTCCACGTGGCAGGTAGAGGTGGTGGGCCACGTCGCCTCAATGTACGTGCACTCGAATAATGCAAGGTAAGATTCGAAACTTCCTTACTTTTGATCGGAGCGTCCGTTTGAGGCGTGCTATATCTTTCCGAAAACCCCTCGACGAGAGTGTCGTAATGACATAGGATTTAACCCTTTTCAGATCAAAAAAGACAGGTTCATAACCAGGTCTTTATTTCTACGCAGTTTGTCCGTCGAACTGTCTTGCGCTGTTTTCATTCGGGATCACCGTCATGGTTCTTTCTGACCTTAGTGGCTCCAATTCGGCTTGAGTTTGACCGAATCGGCTTCAAGTTGGCAAAATAATCATTTTGCCCCTCCCGGGGTTGCCTTTATTGCTTGCATGGTCTTCGGCTGATTTCTTGGGGTGTTTCCGAGGTTTGGATCCCAGCCGATTCTGTTTGTCCTCATGGTCGTCTTTGAGGCTGACTTGGTCCTCCCAAGGTTGACTCCGAGGATGATGTGATGCTTTGAGTTTATCTCTGAAGGTTGAATTGTCTTCCCATGGTTATCTCTAGGGCTGAACTAGATCTCCCAGTTGTGACCGGGGCTTAACTATACCTCCTGGGTTGCGACTAGGGCTGAATTGATATCCTAGTATTGAAATCAGGGTTGAACTGATGGTCCGGTATTGAGACCGGGGTTGACCTGACGGCCCGGTATTGAGATCGGGGTTGACCTGATGGCTCGGTATTGAGACCGGGGTTGAACTGATGGCCCGGTATTGAGACCAGGATTGAACTGATGGCCTGGTATTGAGACCGGGGTTAAATTAATGGCCCGGTATTGATACCGGGGTTAAACTGATGGTCTGTTATTGAGACCGGGGTTGAACTAATGGCCCGGTATTGAGACCGGGGTTGAATTGATGTCCCGGTATTGAGACCGGGGTTGAACTGATGGCCCAGTATTGAGACCGGGGTTGAACTGATGGCCCGATATTGAGATTGGGGTTGAACTGATGGCCCGGTATTGAGACCGGGGTTGAACTGATAGCCCAATATTGGTGATCGGGGCTGTGGTTATCTCGGTATTGGTGATCGGAGTTGAGTTGAACATCCCGATATTGGTGATCGGGGCTGAGTTGTCATCTCGATATTGGTGACCGAGGCTGAGTTGACATCCCGATATTGGTGACCGGGGCTCAGTTGACATCCCGATATTGGTGACTGGGGTTGAGTTAACAGTTTTGCCCTCCTCCAGGGTTAGTACCAGGACTACAAAAATTTTGAGTGTCTACAAAGCCCTAACCAAGTATAATTAAGAGTAGAAGAAAAAGAAAGGTGAAGGTGGGCATAGGGAAGGAAGTAGCCATGGTGGAAATGCACAGAAAAGAAAGTGGGATAATCATATTACCTTTGGGAATCAACATGGAAATCCGAAGAAGAGAGTAGAGGTGTGTAGCAATTGTGGAAAGAATCATGTGGGCATTTTTTTGAAAAAAAATATGGCATGCTACAATTATGGCTTGGAAGGCTAAATAGTGCCAAATTGCCCAAGTCCAAAGAAGGGAGCATGTTTCACATGTGTATCAAAGGAGCACTTGGCTTGAGATTTCCCAAAGAAAGTGGCAGGTGAAGCAAGCGGTGGAAGAGGAAATAATATCAGTGATAAACTGACCATCACAGGACCAGCATCGCCGACTCGACCAACTGCTTGAACGTTTAATATGACGGTGCAAGATGTTGTGTAATCGAAAGAATCAATGACATAAATTCTTACGTACTGTTTGATTCGGGTGCTACTTGTTCATTTATATCCGATGAATTTTCTAGGAAATTAAATTTTCCTGGAGAAGAATTAGATTATCCCATAAATATAGAAGTTGCAAATAAAGAGGTTATCCTAGGAATGGATTGGTTGTTTAACCACGGAGCAATAATTGATTGCTAGAGGAAATGTATAAACCTTATGACTCCAAAAAAGTCAAAGGTAATGTTTTTTGGTAGCAGGTCACCTAGACAATAGAGTTGTCTGATGATGATGCAGGCCAAGAGGTTATTATGGAAATGTTGTGCGGGGTATTTAGCTTACATAGTAGATACTCAGAAGGTGGGTGCGAAGCTAGAGGATATACTAGTTGTTAACGAGTTTGCGGACGTGTTTCCGGATAATTTTCCAGAACTTTCGCCAGATAGAGAAATTGAATTCGTAATCGAGTTAGCACCATGGACTGCCCATATATCTAAAGCTCAGTACAGGATGGCTCCAGTTGAGATGAAGGAGTTAATGGTCCAATTGTAAGAATTGTTAGATAAGAAGTATATCCAGCCAAGCGAATTGCCGTGGGGAGCGTCGGTGTTGTTCGTCAAGAAGAAGGATGGATCAATGCCACTTTGTATTGATTTTAGCGAATTAATTAAAGTCACCATCAAGAAAAATTATATGTTACCAAGGATTGACGATTTGTTCGATCAATTGCCAAATATTTTTCGAAGATAGATTTGAGAAGTGGGTACCATCAGTTGAAGGTCAGAAAGGAGGATGTACCGAAGACAACATTCAGAACTCGTTATGGAGATTATGAGTTTCAGGTGATGTTGTTTGGATTAACGAATGCACCTACAATGTATATGGATTTAATAAATAGGGTGTTTAAAAAATATTTGAATAAATTTGCATGGTGGTGTTCATCGATAACATTTTGGTGTATTCCAAGACCTAAGAAGAGCATGCAGAACATTTGAGAATGACGTTGGAATCATTAAGGAAAGAAAATTTATACGTAAAATTTTCAAAATACGAATTTTGGTTGGAGCGTGTGCAATTTTTGGGTAATGTAATTGATAAAGACATAATTTTGGTGGATCCAGCAAAAGTAGAAGCTGTAATAAATTGGGTTCAGCCGAAGACACCATCGGAGGTGAGGATTTACTTAGGATTGGCAGGTTATTATCGACAGTTTTATTCAGGCTTTCTCCAAGATAGCAACTCTGTTGATTAATTTGACGAGAAAAGTGGCAAAGTTCGTATGGACAGAAAAGTGTGAAGAGGGTTTTCAAGAATTGAAGAAAAGGCTAAGTATGGCACGTATGTTATCTTGCCGGATGGTACAGGAAATTTTGTGGTGTATAGCGACGCATTGCACAACGGACTAGGCTATGTGCTTATGCAAAATGGCAAGGTCATTGTGTATACATCGTGACAATTAAAATATTATAAGAAAGGATATCTAACCCATGTTTTAGAGTTGGTCGCGGTAGTGTTTGCCCTGAAGATTTGGAGGTATTATCTCCATGGGGGGAAATATGAGATATATATGGACCATAAAAGTATGAAGTATATCTTCACACAGAAGGATTTAAATATGTGTCAAAGGCGATGGTTGGAGTTGATTAAAGACTATGATTGCGAAATTCTATACCATCCTGGGAAAGCGAATGTGGTTGCTGATGCTTTAAGCAGAAAGGGTCATGAATAGTTGTCAATATTAACAGTTCAGGAAAAGTTAATTGCAGAAATTGCAAAATTGGAGTTAGAAGTAAGGTATCCGAGGGAGTCGTAGGAAAAAGTTATTTCAAGTAGAGACTCGTCCAACCTTATTGGATAGAGTAAAGGAGGCACAACTCTAGGATGAGAGGTGTGAGAAAATAAGGAGGAGAGTGTTCGAAGGGGGAGATGTTAAGTTCAAAATCGATACCGAAGGATTATTGTGGTTTAAAGGCAGAATTTTGGTTATGCCAGTACTGAAAGTCAAAGATGAAATTTTGCGTGAGGCTCATAATTCGAGTTATTCAGTTCACCTTGGGAGCACAAAAATGTATCAAGACCTTCGTCAGCATTTTCGATGGCCGGATATAAAACGGGAGGTTGCCGAAAGTGTTGCAAAATGCTTAACTTGCCAAAAGATTAATGCAGAGAAACAAAGGCCAAGTGGTTTATTACAACCTTTGGAGATACCAGAATGGAAATGTGAGCATATTACGATGGATCTCGTGGTAGGTCTTCCAACTACTCAGTAAGGTTATGACGCGATATGGGTCATCGTGGATCGATTGACAAAATTAACACATTTCTTGCCGATTAAGATTAGGTTTAATTTAGATCAATTGGTGAAGTTATATGTCAAAGAAATTGTTTCAAGGCATGGTGTTTCGATATCGATCGTGTCAGACCTAGATACGCATTTCACGTTAAATTTTTGGAAGAGTCTGTAAGAGCGCATGGGAACGCAATTGAGACTTAGCACAACGTACCATCCTCAAATCGATGGGCAAAGTGAAAGGAAAATTTAAACGTTAAAAGATATGCTAAGAGCTTGTGTCAAGGATTTTAAAGGGAATTGGGACGACCAATTACCTCTAGTCGAGTTTGCCTATAATAACAGTTACCACGTGAGTATTGGCATGCTGCCTTATGAAGTGTTGTACGGAAGGAAGTGCAGAACTCCACTGTGCTAGGATAAGGTAGGGGAATGTCGACTTTTGGGACCAGAATTGGTACCACAAACTGCAAAAATTGTCAAAGTGATAAGAGCGAGGTTAGTAGCTGCTCAAGACAAATAGAAGAAATATGCGGATAAGCATCAGCAGAAGCGAGAGTTTTACGTGGGAAGCTACGTGTTCTTAAAAGTACCTCCCTAGAAAGGGAAGATAAGATTTGGCAAAAAGAGAAAGTTGAGTCCGATGTTTGTTGGACCTTTTGAATTACTATGAAGAGTAGGTGATGTTCTTATGTGTTTCATGTTTTAGTACTACGACCGTATAAACCCGATTACAAGCATGTAATAGAATATAAAACTTTACAAGTTGAAAAAGATTTAACATATGAAGAAATTTCAGTTCAGATCGTGGATAGGAAAGAACAAGTTCTAAGAAATAATGTCATACCTTCTGTAAAGGTAATTTGGAAGAACCACAATGCCGAAGAAGCTACGCGGGAACTCGAAGATAAAATGGGAGAGAATTATCCTCAACTTTTTGTTTAGTCTTGTCTTGTGATTCTGGGACAGAATCTTTATAAGAAGGGAAGAATGTAACTATTGTAAAGTTTGTGATTCTGGGGACAGAATCTTTACAAGAAGGGAAGAATGTAAAGATTGAAAACTTTTGTAATAAGAATTAAAAATATTTATTAGATTAAATAAATACTTTGATGAGAATTATTTTTGAAATAATTTATTTGGTGTATTTATGTTACCTAAATATATTAATATATGTTAGTGCGTAATGTTGGTATGCTAATGGATTAAGAATATAAGTAATCCAATTAAAAGAATTAAATTTAATTTAATTGGCAAATGACTAAATTGGAAGTCTAATTAAATTGATAAAGTCCAATTGTAAAGAATTAAATATTCACAATATATGAAAATTGAATATCAAAATTCAATCTCATAATAAATTCAATTTAAGTTTAATTTGTAATTTCAAAATTGGTCTAGTGTGTAGATAAAATGGGATATCAATATTTGTATATGGGATGTCATTATTTGTATATGGGGTATCATTATTTGTGTTAGGGAGGAATTAAGCTGATACTTGAGTCAATATATACAAAAATTACAAATAAAAGAAACGTATCTGAGCTCTAAATGGCTCATCCCTTTGCTCTCTCAATAATGCTTAGTAACTGAAGGTATCATTATATACCTTAAAATCTATACGTCGAATTTAGTTTGCAAAAAAAAAAAAACAGAGTTCATAGAAAGTTAGAGAGAGAGTGTGGTATCTCTATGAAATTTAAGAGAAATTTTGGAGATCAAGGAGAAGGCGGAAGGATTATTCAAGCTTTCTACACCATTTATCTAAGCTTAGGAAGATCAAAGAGGTAAGCAATCAACTCTAAAATTAGTAGTTTTCATTTCTTAAGTTTTCGATTTGAAATTGTTATTTGATTGAATTATTTGTAAAAAGAGTTTAAGTATGTTGTTAAGTGATGAATTGTTGGTGTGATTAATATCTGAAATCAAAGTAAATAAATTCGAATTTGGGTGTAAAAGAGAAAAATGGACCTTTGGACTAATTTTGGGTATTTTGGGTCTATTTTAAGGATTATTATAGTAGTGTGGGTATGTTTAAAGGTTTTGTTTAATGATTGAATGTTATATATCGCTGAAATATGAAAACGTTCTACTTTGAATGAATCCAATCGGACTAAAAACAAATTTGTGGTGGAGGAATTAGTAAAACATGTCAAAACATGGAAAATTAAGTATGAACACTGAATTTGAGTTTTTAAAATTATTTATTAGAGCTTATGAAATGTGGTAATTGTTCTGTAGATGTATAATTATGTGTTTAACGAGTTGATAGAATCAAAAATTAACTAATTTGGAGTTTAGATGGATAAGATATAGGTTTTGTAAGGAAGAAGAGTCTGATTGCGAACTGGGGAAAAAATGGTTCTACAATTGGGCGCTGCCGCGTTGCTATGGGGCGCGGCCGCACCGGTAACAGATCAGGCCCAGTGATGAGCTTTTAAATGTATGGTTTAGGGGATGATAATCTAATCTCTTATAATGATTATAGTTTATCATTAAGCATGTAATGCAGTGTAATAATAAATCTTAATCACTTAATTGAATGGTATGATTATATAATCAATCTAAGGAATATTATGTGTGTAACATAATAATTTAGTGAGCCTTAAGCATTTATTTAAGTGTTAAGTGTCGAGTAAGAGATAAAGAATCATGGATCGTGATATAGAGTTAATGAAGGTGTTTAAGAGATGTCGATATGTTACTAATCGTTATATTTACATGATTTAAATATGTAGAATACTTAAAGGAAGTGTATTGCAACTTTTTAGCGAACGCACAAGGCAAGTTTCCTAACCTTTGTTTATCCTTTAATAATGAGAAAAGTTTCCTAGCTCATACTAGTCCTTTGTACCTGTATGAATCTGTATATCTTTATATCTACACAAGCTTTCTAATTCTTTCCGAAAGTATTACGTTGATAAGCGTTACTTGTTTAATTATGAATCATTGTGGCTCTATTTTTTATTGAATTATGACTTGATTATGTACTGATATTTGAGATGATATTGTTATCAAACCCTTAAATGACTATCAAACCATTTTGATTCGACTAGTCCATAGTTGATGAACGTTCTAAAAGTTTAGAATTCTTTTGAAGTTATTCCAAACCAAATTGTCTTTGGTGCAGATTCTTATGTTAAAGCTGTATTAGGGGTATATGTTATCGAAAACTATAATTTCAAGTTACGTAATAGCGATGATATGTTTGTACACAATACATAGTACGAAAGGCTGATCACCTGGAGTACGAGATGGATGGTCCATAGTCTCTTGACTGTTAAAGGTTACAATAGAAATACTTTATAACCTGGGACATAGTTCGTGGTCTTGTGACCCTCAGTATACACACTTGATCTTGATATCTAAGATTTGATTTAAAAGTAGATTATTTCATTGAACTCACGGTTTTTGATTCAACGTTGATTATTTACAGTAAAGAATATATTATTCTGTTGAAGTTCATTCATTTGCTTATTCATATACTATTTATTGTATATTGTTCTACTTGTAGGAAAGTTGTTTGCTCACTCTTGCATAAAACATTTCAGCTAAGGTCGAAAAACCTGAGGAGTCGTCTACAAGCAAAGGCAAGGACAAGATGCACAAGTAGAAGATGATTAGGCTATCTTTTATTTGAGAAGTTTATGTAATGGACTTATTTATATTTTTCTGCTGTTATGATGTAATGGTAAATGTTAGATGACATGTGATACGTTTAATTATGAATGTATTTATTAAATAGGAATTATCAAAGGTAATCTTTATTATTCTATTTATTGGGTAGTTAGATGTTGTATGTGATGAATCGTGAGCACCAGATCTGTGGGTTGCGGTACCCGAATTTGGGGGCGTCACAAGTTGCATGAAAACTGTTTGATTTGTTGAGCTGTTGAGCTCAATCTTGCAAAAATAAAAATTTTGTGGGTTAATGATATAATGTGATATTATCTGCCATCTTGATGATAAGGATCAAAAGACATGCAAGAAAATAAATTTTATTTAGTTAGAAATTATTTTGAACCATGCTAAGGGTTTCCAATGTATGTAGTTGTTAGTTTATGATGTGTATGTAATGTCTGGTTGTAAATATTAAATTATCCGATATATAAAGGATATTGTATTGAGACATGTATTCTTATACAATAACTTTGATAAAATGAGTCATAGAATAAATATGATTCTAAAATATTTAATCGTAAAGGTTGCGATTCAGGGAATAAAAGAAGGAAGATAGAAAAGTTTTCAATTATTCGCATTCTTAGCTATTATTTCATCTAATTTTGATGTAAATCTAAATTAAGATAGTATTTAACACACAAGATCGGGATGAATATTAGTTCTGATTATGGATTAAGTTGGTCCTCATTTTGGGGTCATTACATTGGTCTTAGCTTGGATGATTAAGGCTTGCTAGAACTCCTCTTCATGTCCTCTATGACTCGGATCCTCCCTCTTTCTCAAGGAACTCTTAAGTTCTTTCTTAAACTCTTGCTCTCACTTTCTCTTTTTTTTCTCTCTTGCTCTTGGATGAAGAAATGGCTAAGTGTTAGCTAGATTAATTGAATCCTCCATTAACTAACTCAACCATGCCCAAGGTTAGATTAACTCATGTGAGGTTAGGGGACCAAATGATGGTTTAAGGCTTTGTTTGGTTGCAACAATCTTGTGGGAGGAAACATGCATTTAATGTTCGGTTTAATTGGATAGAAACTTACTATATTTGGCAAGTGACTCACCAACTTGTCCCCGCCATCTTTATTGCCTGGTTCCTCCCCTTCTTCTCTCACTTTTCCAAATTCAATTCACCTCATGTTTAATTTCTAGCTTGTGACACTTGTCCTCCCTTAGCTTAAGACTCACCCCTTAGCCTTTTTCACTCTCCCTTATCCCATGTGCTAATTGCCCACACATGACACATGGCCTCCCTTAGCTTTGGCTTCAAGCTTAGTTACCCCTTTGGCTCTAAGCTTACAAGAGTTGGCTTCAAGTCTTCAAGTCATGACTTCAAGACTTAAGTCACACTAACCTAGCCAAGACCCTTCCATTTCTTGACCTAGTCATTCAAATCCTAGGCTTGGTTAGACCAAAATTTATTTGACTTTTCATTTTCTTTTTAGTTAAATTTTCTAACTTTTACGGTTACGTTTTCGTAACACGCTTGGTTAGCCGAAAAATCAACTTTTGATTTTTGAAAATAAGATTTCTCCACCAATCCCCATTTCTTGAATAAACACTATGTCGGTCTTTGAAAAATTGAAAAAAAAACGAAAAAAAACATTTTTCTCGTGAATAATATTTTTAAGGCTTTTTCTTGAAATTTTTTTTTATTAGAGATTTCATCTCTCCTTCTCAAATAAACGCTATGAATTAATTCAAAATTCTTGAAAAAGTACATTTAATAGCATTTTTTGCGTTTTATGAATAGTGTTTTAGCGTTTTTCTCATAAAAATTTATTTTATCCCAAAAACCCCTAACACTCATACATAATCACGTAACACGTAAACGAGGTCATTAATCGATCTAAATCACATAACACATAATAATATCAATAAATTTTTATTTATTAGATATTCTCATAAAAAACCTAATTTTAAGGTTATCTGAATTCTCGGGTCGTCATAGAGATTATGAAGTTAATATCTGAAATATGAAAATTTAATCCATAGTTGTAGAATATATTACCGTTAAGCTATGTAATGACTTTAATTGCATTACATAAATATACGTAAGATATTAGTAACATAAATAACCTATAATTAAACTAATATATCCAACGAATTTAGTATATTTAAGATTAAGTTATTAAACTTTGAAAATGCAAGTTTTAATTGAGAATTGTAGAACGCATATACATTGAGCTATGGCCTATGTAATGAACTAATGATTCTATTTACATTATATAAGCATTATAACCTTTGAACTAGACTATTAACCCAATATGGTTAATAACTTGAAATTGAATTGTTACTCTTTAAATATATACATGTTTGGTCAAACCCAAGAATGCGTTATATATGTTATGCTATGTAATAAGATTTATAAATATTAAACAGGAGATTAACAATATGAATTATCCGAATCGGATATAATTGACTTAAATTTAAATCAAAGTTAGTGAAATGAGTATACATTAAGCTATCGAACAATTAATCCATAAAAAACTAATGTTGCATATTTAAAATATAAAAAATCCAATGAAGTGGATAAAAAGGGAGATTGAGATATTAAGCTTGAAAGATACAAGTTAAAATTCATGGAATGTGTTAGCATTAAGCAATGTAATAATCTTATGTGTATTACATAGGTGCTTTGCGAGATCATAACGCTTCGATTTCACGTAATCGCAGAGTCGGTAGCTTTGCATCTAAAAGGCAAGTATATCAACCTTTCTTCCTTAAATGAGTTTATGTTGCAAGTATCTCAACTTTCTCCATAATTGAAATCTTGTTCAATAACGAGTTTTGTTGCAAGTATTCCAACTCTCTTTTCGAATTGAAAACTTATTACAAGTATTCCATAAATGAAATCCTATTATGGGATTTTGTTCATTCTTATTTCCCTTTCGAATTGAAATCTTCTTGTGAGGCTCGTATTTAGTAGGGAATTTGTTAACTACATGTTCATGTATCATGAATTACGAATATAATTAAAAATATCTTATTCTAGCTTGCATGATAATACTAAAGTTCTTTCTTGTTAATTGATATTGAGAACCTAAACCATTGATCCGTCTAGTACATATTCTATGTGCGTTCTAATTAAACATTTCACCTTTACTTTGAAAAGATAAACCAAACCAAATTGCCTTCGGGGCGGGTTCCGTGATAGACTAAGAAGAACAACCCTATAAAAAAGGGTCCATGTTGTTGGAGACTATGGTTCTGAGTTACGCTTATGAGCTAATATGTGTGTGCACAATACATAGGTACAAATGGTTGATCACCTGACTTACTTTAATTGGGTGTCCGATGTCTTTTGACTAAAGGTTACGATAGAAATACTAGATAACCTGGGACATAGTTCATGGTCTTGTGACCCTCAGTACATATTTGAATTCAATATCTATTATTTTCTTCGAGAGTTGATTATTTCGATGGATTTCCCAGTTCTTAAATGACTGATAGTTGATTTCGATAATATTCTCTCGTTCTGTTGCAAAACATTCATTTGTTGTTGTTATAAACTGCCTTGTTATCAGTTGTTATATTTGATGGGCAACTGTTTGCTCAATCTTGCTTAACACATTTTAGTTAAGAAGGAAAAGCCGGGGAATGCACCTACGTATAAAGGCAAGGGAAAGATGCATGAATAGACACTACCGAGTTTATCTTTTGTTTTGATATATATTAAGTAAATGATGTAAATATTTGCTTATGTTATGATGTAATAGTAAGGTTACAAAACCTGGGAAATGACTATTTATGTAATATTTTGTACTCTTAATTATGTATGAAGTTTGTTATCTTATATAATGGGTAGAATAGATGAATGTATGTATTGTATCGTGAACACCGAATTTGAGAGTTGTGGTACTTTGATTTGAAGGCGTCATAGAAAAACCGCTTAAACCGGCAGCGAAACTCCACCTAAAGCACCAATCAGATGGCAGGAAAACCAAGGGTAAAGAATCAGTAATTAAGTCAACATCAAGAAACCTAATCAGAATTTAGACACTGCATACCAGGGTCAATGTTAAAATACTATTAGATTAGCAACATTGTGAATTTATCGTCCGCACTTTAGGTGTGCGGACGAAAAATATTGTAAAAATTATATCAAATTTCTTGAGGGCTTTTTTGACACTTTTGCAATCCACACTTTAGTAGTGCAGGCATCCCCAAATTAAAGTGTGGACGAGATATTATTTTCACTGTTAGATTCACGATTAGACGGTCACAATTTGTTATAAGGATAATCTTAAGCTTACAATGTTGACTATGAATCGGTCTCCTATATATATATATCCAAAATGTTTTTTCTCATGTTCTCACGTGATACATTATTAATAAAGTGGTACCAATAGGTACAAGCTATGACTAAAATTTGAGGAAAGGACAATCACAAATAAAAGTAACTCAACTAAATTAGTTTTCTTTGTACTCAAATTTAATTTTTTTTATATAAATTTTTTAATCTAGATTTTTAACAAATTTAATTCTTCTTTGCTACTGGGAAGATTGGTTCATTGGTTATATAATTGTAGAGATATTGATGTTATTAGATGACTAGTTCTTTTTCAGTCTTGCAACTTTGTTATTGTCAATGTTAGAAAAGAAAAAGATGTGATGTTGTTGCTATTCTTCATTTTTTTATCAGCAAACTAAGTTATAATTAATATCCAAAACATGTTGAGAATGAGACTTATTTTGGAGTATTCTAGATTCATGTATTAGGATAAAATGTTTTGGAGTATTCTAGATTCATGTATTTAGATATTCAAGGAGTTTTAATGTGGTTCATGTATTGGTGATATGCATGTATTTGAGATATGCATGTATCTTAGAGTTTTATATATATATATATATATATATATATATAAGTATTTGAGTCTGGTAAGAGAGTAGTGAACCAAAGTAAATTGAAAATTATAATTCAAGTCTTTTCATATTGTACTCTCTAAGACGTCTCTTTATATATTACAGCAAATTGGTATCAAAGCCACTTATTTTATGATCCCGGAGATGGCCAATTCTAGTTTTCCATTTCAATTTCCTCGCATTACAAAAAAAAATTATGAGAATTGTTGCATTCGTATGAAGGCTTTGCTTGGTTCCCAAGATGTGTGGGAGATAATGAATAAAGTCTATGACGAGCCTAATGAGGAAACTACATTGACTCTCTCTTAAAAGGAGGCTCTGCAAAATATGCGGAAGAAGGATCAACAAGCTCACACTCTTATCTATTAATGTTTGGATGAAGTCATGTTTGAAAGAGTTGCTAATGCAACCATTGCCAAGCAAGCATGGGAGATCTTACAAAACTCCAATCAAGGGCTTAATAAAGTTAAAAAAGTACGCCTTCAATTGTTACGAGGAGAATTTGAAGGTTTACGAATGCAAGAATCTGAATCTATTGTGGATTTATTTTTGAGGGTGTTGTCCATAATCAATCAAATGAAGCGATATGGAGAAAAAATTGAAGAAGTCTGGGTCATTGAGAATATTCTTCGCTCGTTAATTCCGAAGTTCTATTATGTCGTCGTAGCCATTGAGGAGTCCAAAAATTTAGAGACTATAACGGTTGATCAACTCATGGGTTCTTTACAAGCCCATGAAAAAAGAATTAACAAGAAGAAGGATGAGCCGATCGAGTAATGTAATGATCGCAAAAGATCAAATATTCTTGTAAATAGAATTTATAAGAAATTGTCTATAAAATAAGATTTTAAGGATAATTTGAGTTTTATGTTTCTTATGGTCGTAATATGACGACGAAACATATTATGTGAGCGTTTTTGAGTGTTTGAAGGGTAAATGTGAAAAATAATTTTTTTTTGAAAAAAAGACGTAAAAATACTATTCATACTAAAAATGCAAACTTGTTTTTTTTTTGAATTGTCGAATTACGACATAGCATTTCTTCGGAAAAGGGGGATCAGTGGCGATATCGAATTTTCAAAAATCAAAAGTCGATTTTTCGGCTAACCGAGCGGATTACGAGAACGTGATCGAAGAAGTTAGAAAACCTCACTGGATAAGAAAATGTCTAACTAGAATTAGTTTGACTAATTAAGCCTAATAATTTCAAGGCTTGGCTAAGAAATTAAGCATTGGCTAAGTTTGAGTCAAGGGATGAGCCTAGGGTTTGGAGAGCTTGACTAAGGGTTGAGTCAAGGGTTAATCCAAGGTTAGGAGGTGGCTTGTCTAAGGTTGAGCCATGACTTAAGCCTTAGGGTTAACCCTAAAGACTTAGAGCCAAGGCTAGGAAATTTGATGTTTATCCCATGTGGGATAAAAGAGTATAAAGAAGGGGCATTTTGGCCCACTATGGCTGACAATATGGCAAGTTGGAGGGGACAAGAGGTGAATAACAATGCATGACTAACCTTATTTAGACATGCAATTAATTTGTTGTCTCCCCCATTAAGATGTCTTAGTCATTAAGTGACTAGTAAGTGCCTTGAGTTAGTTTTAATTGTGGTTTGATTAGGCTAACTCAAGGGGATGATTAGTAAGCTTTAAAAGATGAGGGGAAAGACCTTAGAAGACTTAAGTTGGGTGACCAACTTATAAAAAATGGAAACTAGCTTTTATATAAGCAAACAAAAGTATCATCTCAGTCATTTGGCAAAAATTTAGCTAAGTGTTAGAGAAAGAAAGAGAGAGCTCAAGAGCTAGAGCGAGAGAGAGGGAGAAAGAGAGAGAGAGAGGAAGAGAGAGGAAGAAGGCCAGATCAAAGAGGGAGAGAAGAGGAGCAAGATCAAGGTTGATCAAGTTAAGAAGAAGAAGAAGAATAGTAAGAACACAAAAGGTAAGCCTAGAACCCTATCCTTTATCTCTTCGAATTATTTTTCCTTGAGTTTGATAGTTATTGGTGGTTGGTTATAAGTGAAGATCATGATGGACCTTGAATTTATAAGGTGATTTTAAAGGAGTTAATCTCATTAAACTACCTTAAAGATACATGACAAGTGAAAAAAGATTAAAACATAAGCCTATATTTGAGGATTAAGAGATTTAAGTAGTGGACTATAAATGGACCTTAATATATGTTGTCTGTGTGTTTTTGATTGATTCTGAAATGATGGAATCATATTTATGAGGGTTGTCAAGATGTTATGACGTATCAAGTGTAAAAGACTCTAGTTTGGCACCCTTTTTCGAGTCAAGTTTACGGGTAATTAATGCTTTTGAAAAATTATTTCTTTCCGGGGGTTATGTAGTTGGGTAAAAACTTGAGTTGAAGGCTTAAGAACGAGCTCAATCCGACTTTAGATGAGTTAGTTGTGACATTTAGAAAATTTGACGTTAAAATGTATTTTGACAAAAAATAGCTTCTGGGGGACTTTCGGGCCAATTTTCCAACTAATTAATAAACCTTAAAAATTATTTAATCTGGGGGGATGTGTAAAAAATGATACAAGGAAGAAAATGGCTCAAGAAAAAACTTATTCCAATATCGGATGACGAAGTTATGGAGTGGTGAAGTAAGCTTATCAAATGTTGCAAAAGCTATAAAAATTAAGTTAATTGTCAAAGGTCGAGTTCCTAGGCGCTTGTCTCAACACTTAAACTCTGTCCCCGAGCGCTTATGAGCTTTCCCAAGGCAAATTTTAAGCTGTTAGGCCAAAATTAGTTCGAACATGCTTTACTAATTGATCATAACGCTTTCGTATGAACTTTGATTGAGGTGATTCAATATGATATGGAAAGCGAAGAAGTAGATCTACTACTTTCATTCTTTAATAATTGAGAGATAAGGTCGGGATCAAGGTCTAAAATGAGAATTTTTAGGACTATTGTGTAATAGGAGGCAAACCGTGGTGGTTTCTTCGGACCGCCGTGTCATGTTTGGCTAGTATTTCTGAGTTCTAAACTTGGGCTTTGGAAATATAGTCTAGATAAATGTAAACCAAGGAATGGTAGATGTATTGGACGTGTTAATTGTACGCAATGACGTGTCGGTTAAGTATTCGAGTTAGAAAAGTCGGGCGTACGACGTACAAACGTCGAAACACCGAGTCGAATGTTAATGAATTTTAATAATGTTTCTATTCTTATGAAACAGACATTATAAAACATGGAATAGAGTTAAAGTAAACCATGAGTGACGTTTATACGTGGCTAACTGGTATGTTTATATGCACTAAATGTATAGGACTTACAAAGGGCGATTAAAGCTAAAGTATTAAAGACCTCTAAGGTAAGTATTCTAACTCCATTAAATCTTCATTTGAATGTTAGTTTAATGTATGCTTACGTATATTCTTAAGAATAATCCTTATGTATGCTTCGGTTTACACAATATTTAACGATTGTGTAAACTTCAGACTTATACAAACTCTTTGTTGGTTGTATAAGTGTTCAGCTATGCTATAATGCATATATTATTTAAGCTTTGCTATAATGTATGAATTGTTTAAGTTTTCAAAGTTCTGATATGCATGAATTGTTTAAGAAGTATGTCAATGTCATTTGTATCGGCTAGACACATGTTAAAACCTTTCAATGATCTATATATGATCTTTTGAATTGTTATTAAGTATAAGTAAAGCTTCCAAACTAATTTCTACTTGGTGTGGATTCAGTTTGAGAATGAACAACCCTAATATTGGGGTAATGCTTAATATTGTCGGCATGCAATGTCGAGTGACGGAAGAGCGCAAAATCCGTTGTTCGCCATGTAGTGCTGATCAACGCAAGGTACAAAGGACTAATCACCCAACGTGCCCGGGAGTCATGACGGTTTACAGCGGAATAGCTGTTCAAACTCTTTTTAAATAAAAATGAAAGTTAGAGGTCTTATGACCGCTCAACTAAAGTCAGCATGTGTAATGATTGTGAATTTTGTAAATAATTAAAAATATTTATCGAATAAAATAAATATTTTAGTTGGGATATTTATGGAATAAAATAAATAGTTTATGGAAATTATTATGGAATATATTATTTGAGTGTGTTGTGGTGATTAACTATATGTGCGATAATTTTATATTTAGAGTGTATTTTATTACGCTAATGTAATGGTAATATTCTAATTTAATTAAATAATTAAATTAGAGGATTAATGATTGTTATATAAAATTATAATTATAATGGCTAAATAGAAATTACAATTATGTTGATAATGTTTAATTTGATTTAGTAGTAAATTAAGTTTATTAATAAACCTAATGTAATTTAACATGAAATAATAAGATTGGCATAATGGGTGTGACATATATGTATCATATGGTAAGTGGAATATTAAAAGAAATTAAAAATGAGTTAATTGGAGCTAGCCAAACAAGGCCTTGTGACCTTGTGTATTTGTAACTGTTGAGGATCTTTGGTTTTGTAACTGGCTAAACTAAAATATACGTTAAGTTGTCAGGTTATTTTATTTGCGAAGTCTGAAAAGAACAGATAGTACAGAGAGTTTAGAGAGAAATTGAGAAGAAAGTCTCTGTGATGATTTGGAGAAGGAAAAATCTAAGAATTCAAAGGAGGAAGAGGATTAACTAAACCTTCTATATCATCTAAATAATCTAAAGAAGGAGTCAAAGGTAAGTAGTCTAATTCTAAAGTTCTAGTCTGTATTTTCTCTTAAGTTCTTCATTGAAAAATGGATTTTTGATGGTTGATTTGTTGAGATGCTGTTTATATATATGTTAATGAGTGTGCATATTATGTTTTATATCATCTAAATGTGGTTTTGAAGTAATCAAATTCATGTAAACATGTTTAAGAGGAGGAAATTGATCAGTTTTGTTGAAATATGTATATTTTAGTCTATTTTGAGGCTAAAATTGGCTAGGAATTCATGTGATAATGTGATGCCCCCAAATTCAAATACATATACCTCGAATTCGGTGCATCACGATCTAATTCTAATAACATACTAAAATCTCATGCAATGGAATAATAGAATAATTTACATTATTTTAATATAATTATTCGCGTCCCACGATCTCGCAACCATGACTAACTTAAACATATCTTAAACCATAACATAACTTAATACATAATATGAAATAAGTCTTATTATAACATCATAGTAATCCTAAAGAAGAACAAAGCTATGTCGTAGCCTTGCCTTTGCCCTTGTCCGTGCCAGAGGGTCCGCACTGTTCTGCCTTAACTAAAATATTTAAGGGAAACAAGAATGAAAAACAAATTTGCTCAGCAAGTAATATAGCAATAAGGGTAAGCATAATTATAAAGCTTAATAATATCCAAGGTATGATGTCAAAGGATAACTCAAGAGTTTAAGGAATAATGTTGTAAACAAAGAAATATCAATAGTTCCAAAACTGTCCTTCGAATTGTAAACAGAAGGTCATTATAGACCGAAGCATTACCAAAAGGATTCAAAGGTTTCAACGTTTTCTAAAAGATAAAGTTTAATACTGAGTAGTCACTAAGGACTAAGAACTCCTGCTAGAATTAATAGTGTTTTACTGAAAATTTGATTTAAACAAAGACAACAGGTGATCAGCCTCAAGTACGCTACATAATGCATAATATTCACATGCTATTTGTGCACACGTCAGTCTCCCGACGGATATATATATAGTTTCCCCTTCAATGAGGTTTGTTCATCTCAGTCAATTTATAAAATTCCTCACCAAGCAATTGGTTTGGATCGCTTTCAAATTCATGACATGGGTCTAGCCGAATCAAATGGCGTAGACAACTTTTACAATGTATATGAGAACAATTTATAAGTTCAATACTCACAACATAGCTCGAAGAATATAAACAAGCTTTAAATCAAGGTATGAAGTATTAATTTATAAGATAAGAATCATAATATCAATTATTTACTCCTACGATCAATAATAGTACAAGTTTAAGTAGTGCTCAATAACGAGTAAGGTTCGAATACTTACACAATATCCAAAATTGTGTAAGATAGGTAACTTGCCTGAGTCGTTGCTTAAATCCGACCTCGATTTCTTATCCCTTGATTAACTTATTGTTATCGTAACGGTTAATCTCTATCAACACACAAACATATAAACCTAAATTAACACACTAGCCTTAGGTATCTAAGACTTCTCAAAATAATTATATATTGTTTCTCTAATCGTTAACTATATCACTTTATATATTAATATATTACTTCATTATTATCCGAGTAATTCCTTTAATCTTAATTAGGGATATTCATATTAATGTCTCATTGGTTCACAATTAAATAATCTTTGAAAGTATTTAATTGTTTAGTAATTATTATTCACAATTAAAATGTTTATTAATGTCACTTTAATTGTTCACATTTGATTAATTACACAATATTCTTTACTATTATCAATTGGTTTAAGTCTTGTTGTTTTACAATTAAGTATTACCTTAATTATTTATTCGTTTCACAATTAAAATCTTATTTAGTTTTAATTATTTATATTTTAAGAATATTAGATTAATTATCACTTATTAATTTACAATTAAAATTATTTTAATTGTTTAATCTTCTTTAAGTCAAATAAGTCTTAAACTTTTAAATTCTAAATTGTATTTAATTAACTCACAATTAAATTACTTTAATTGTTTAATTATCTTTGATTAATAAAATCTTTTAATCAAATTAACTATTATTATTATTTAATTAATTATTATTTTAATTTTAGAAAATTAGGCTGTTTGAGCCGGTTCGACACGACCCGACCTGGCTCATAATGATCCGACCCGGTTTGACTCGGATCCAGGTCAACTGTGAAACTGGTCTGGCGCTGCAGTGCCTGGTTTAGTACTGCAGATGGCGCGACAGCGCCGTCCCTGCAGAGACCTTACCCGGATGTGGCGCTGCGGCGCTGGGGTTAACACTGAGGATGGCGCTGCAGCGCTGGTCCTGCAGTTTTGAAAAGCTAGTGGCGCTGCAATGCCAACCTGTAGGGTTTATACGTAGCGCGATCATGCAATCAAATCACATAAATAAGGGCGTAAGAGCAAAATTAGGTTTTCAAAAATTTATACAAACCCATAACCATGATCATTCTTATGCATCAATTATCAGTCAATATAGAAGGAGAAAAACATAATTATATCATTGAAGATCCAAATTTCCTCAGGTACTAGTTCTACTCCTTTGCTTCCTTTGATTCTTCTGTAGTGACTCCTTCCCTTGATCAATGTTAGCCACCTAAATGTTTGGCCTCTAATGGTGATCCACCAAGGAAGATGAAGAACTTAGGAAGATGGGTTATTGGCTTAACCCTTGTTTCTATCTCTATAGAATATGTGTACTCCCAACTCTTGGAAAAACTCACGTACCTTATTTCTGATATAAGACTCTTTTCTATAGATATTAGGTTAACCCCCCTAATCCAATTAGAATAGGATTTTATTTAATTAATTAATTAAACACTTTTAATTAATTTATATTCTAATCTCATTAGGATTGAGAGAGAGTACTTATATTATATTAATTCCTAAACTCCTTTAGAATTAAAATATTATTAATAATAATATTAATAAGACTCCTCTTATTAATTTATATTTAATATTTCTAAAATATTAAATAATAAATATTAAGCTATTTAATTTATTCTATCACCATAGATTAAATTAATTACACTTAATGCATTATTACTATCATGCCATTTTCTTCTTAAATAATTCTTCATCCTTTTATGGTGTGACCCTTTTAGGTTCTCTATATTAAACCGGCTGTGAATAAATCAATTAGAACAATTCTAATCTTATTTAAATAAATAAATTAAACTAATAATCTATTTAAATAAATAACATTTATTCTACAATAGGGATAAGCCTCCCTAGCGATCAACGACTTTTCAGATAATATAGATTTCAACATCAATCATAAAAGAACTTGTGAGTTAATAGTTACCGTACAATTCAATCCTTCCACCATACAATGTCCCAATTAAATATAAGACATGAATTTACTGTCAAGTCTTAATTTATTTAATCATTTATATTTCGATTAGAAAATGCACAACTCCAAATAATGCAAATTAGAAACCTCTTTCTAATTTCATTCCACCTTGGCCAAGGATTCCTGGGTTGTCATTTAACAAATCACATAGGACATATCTCCTTTTTTACTAGAGGTGGTAGATTCTTTATTAATCAAACATTATCTCCATATGTAACTCATTATACCCAAGCATACCCTATATATGCCTTAAAAGGCTTTAAGAAATAAGTCAAAGTATAATTTGTTACATACAAGATACTATGATGATCTCAAGTCCAAGGATCACTTGTACTACTATCACATTAGGAATTCCTATTGACAGGCGAGTAAAATTCCATTAGGTATTCCATAGCGAGTCACGTTCAGTGAACTTATTCTCTAATAAGCACCTACATACTTGCTTTAGTGTCTCCACACAAATGGCCATGAGATCAGTCATCCTCATCCAATGAGCAAGCAATATATGTACCAATCTATCCGAATTTACTATTTCCCATTTTAGTAATTCCACGATTGGAAACTATTTTAGTTTTTAAGCTTTCTAAGAATTTAGATCTCATTAGCATGATCTCATCATGATTCTAAAAGCATTGCTTAAAATTATGGGTTATTTACATATTTTTTTAAAAAAATAGCACCATGTAGATAATTAAATGCCTTAAATAAATATTTTATTAGGAAATAAATAAGATTATTTACAAAGTATGTGCTTTATCATCATACATGATTGGCTTGTATGCACACTACTATTAATCTCCCACTTGCACTAAAGACAATCGCCATGGTATCTCATACCCATCTTCTCTAAGTGACGATCAAACTGCTGTTGTGTTAGAGCTTTAGTAAATGGATCTGCAATTTTGTCTTGAGAGTCCACACGCTCCATGGTGACGTCTCCTCTTTCAATGATCTCCTTGATCAAGTGAAATCGCCGCGACACGTGTTTGGATTTCTGATGAGATCTGGGTTCTTTAGCTTGTGCAACCGCTCCGGTGTTGTCACAGTATACGGGAACTACTTCTCCAATGCTAGGAACCATACCAAGTTCAGTTATGAACTTCTTCATCCAAACAGCTTCCTTTGCAGCTTTACTTGCAGCTATATACTCTGCCTCTGTCACTGAATTAACAACTGTTTGCTGCTTGAAACTCTTCCAACTCACTGCGCCTCCGTTCAAAGCAAACACATACCCTGAAACAGATTTACTATCATCTTGTTCTGTTTGAAAACTTGAGTCCGTGAATCCCTCGAGTTTTAATTTAGACCCACCGTAGACAAGAAAAATATCTTTAGTCCTTCTCAAGTACTTTAGGATATTCTTCACTGCCTTTCCAGTCCCCTTCTCCTAGATTCGACTGGTATCTGTTTGTTACACTAAGTGCGTGAGCAACATCCGATCTAGTACATATCATACCGTACATGATAGATCCTATTGCAGAAGCATAAGGGATCTTACTCATACGATCTCTCTCCTCAGGTGTCTTTGGGGCCTGTTTCTTGGAGAGATGTATTCCATGACTCATCGGCATGAGACCTCTTTTGGAATCTTCCATGCTAAACCTCTTTAGCATCGTATGTAACGATTGAGATTTTATATTTAATTTTAAATATTTATTGAATTAAATAAATATTTATGTGAATTATTTATTGAGTAAATAAATAGATTAAGTAAATTATGGTAATGATTTAATTAAGTGTTACATATTAAATTAATGAATGTTATTTAATTGATATGTATATATATTAATGTTATATTATAGTTCTAATTTAATTGAGACAATTGAATTAGATGAATTATGTGATGAAGTGTTACATGAATTATAATTAGCGAGTAATTATAATTATGTGGCAAATTTTATGTGATTAATGGATGTTAGATTTTAATTGATTAAAATATGACATTAAAGTATGTGTCAAAATGATTTATTAAAATAAAAGGAAAAGAATTTTTAAATAATTTTTTACCAAACAAGGCCCTTGTATTTGTTTTAAACCTATTTCTACCAAACAGGGCCCTAACTATCAAAAAGCTGTTTTTAAATAAACTGTTTACCAAACATGGCCTTAGCATTAATAATCAATTTTTGAAAATAACCTTGTTTTGCCAAACAAGGCATTGTGGTTTTTGAATTTTGTAACTTATATAATAAATGTATTTATTATATATATTAAGTAATTAGCAGTTACATATATATTATTAGTATACGTATATTATATCAGTTATAATATATCTATACTACGTTAGATTAGAAGTTAGTTTGTAAAGCTAAGAACAAAAAGAGAAAAGAAGAGCAGAGAAGTTAGAGAAGAGAAGGAAGAAGAAACTTGTGAAGGCTAGAATTAGTCATTGTATTCTTCTCCAATCATCAAAAAGGTAATTAATATCTTATAGTTTTAAAGAATTGTGATTAGTTGTTCTTCATTGTTTTGAGTTTCTGTAAATTTAGTTTTCTGTGAATTTCATGAAATTATGTAATCATGAATTATATATATATGTATTGTATCCATGTGTTGATTGTGGTAATTGTATGACATAAGAGGATTTTAAAAAAAGTAAATTAATGTAGAAATATATTTTTAACAGAAAATTTATGTTTATATGAGTTCATATAGAATTTCATGAGTGTGGTTAATGTTAATTGAGAAATTCATGCAATTGGTATGTGTTAATATGCTTATTAAGTAATTTCTGGATGCTATCTTCAACTTAGTATGTAATGCATGTATACAAGTTCGAATTGATGGAGAAAAATAGTTACAGTAGATTATTTTTGAGAAAATATGAGTTTTCATGAAAATGGCCAAATTGGATTTTTAAAACTTGTGATTATCATTGTTTAAATGATTTTGTGTTTGGAAGCATGCTTTATATATGTGTAATAGCGTATATATGTTTTACAGAGTCTATAGTACTGTATTTTTGGCGTTGTTGGCTTGTATAGGTTAATCGGTGAAGCAGAGTAACGTGGCTGTCTGCGTCTGGCCGAGTTGCTGCGCAGCTGCGCCGGCAGCAAGGCCAGGAGCAGCGCAGCTGCGCCGCTTGTCTTTTCCAGATTCTTACCCTGCGCAGCTGCGCCGGTTTCAAGGCAGCTGGCTGCGCCAGGCTCTGTTCAGAGGCAGTGAATGCTAGTCATTTGTGCAGTGTTGTTTCTAACCTAGTTTAATTATGCTATGACAGTGAGCATGTATCTAGTTGCTATAATATGTTGTTAACATAAATTTGACAAATTTATATTTAGAAAAGAAAAGAGGTTTGAAAACCTTAATGTATGATTTGAATGTGATATATGATTTAAATAATTATAATCAAAAGTAAATGTTTATTTTAAATTATAATTTGGTTAAATTATAATGAATAAAGGTTGATTTATTAAATGTTAATTTAAATTATAATTTATGTAATTATAATTTAATAAATGCATGTTTAATTGTGGATTAAATTGATAATTACATGATTAATTATAAATTGTGTAATTATAATGCATGTTATAGTTTAATTAATTATTGATTGTAATTGATAAATACATGATTAATTATAAATTGTGTAATTATAAATGCATGAATGTGGTTTAATTGATTTTAAATTATAAATTGTTTATAATTTAAAAGGTAATGATAATTTAAGTAATTATAATTTGATTAAGTGTTTGAATTATAATTGTTTAATTATAATTGAGTTAAATACATAATTAATTTAATTATGTGAGTATATGTGTGATGTGATTAACTATGTGATAGTTAATTATTATTGTTTATTTAATCAGAATGTGAGTTAACCATGAGGGTTAACCACTTATGTGAATTAGTTACATGTTAACTAATTTAGGTTATTGTGATTGAATATATATGTGTAGGAAGTATTAAAGTACGTGAATTGAATTAATTTTACGCAAGTTTTCTAAACCCTAATCTTGTATTGATTTTATATGATCTCTTGAATTCATATATTCATTGTTGAGAATGTCCTTTCCATTTCAGTATTGGACAATTATTTATTTAATTGAAATGGTCTTAACTTATTGTTCAAGTAAGATCCAATTATTATTTTAAATGCTTTAAGTTGATTCTAAAGCATATGTTAATTCATAATTCTTTTATTTTGAATTATTGGAAGTCGATTCAACTAATCCTTAGTTGATGAACGTGAATTCTAAATTACCCTTCTAAGCTTATCCAAACCAAACTTTCTTTGGTGCGGACTTGAATTCAAATTACTGAGTTGAACAACCCTATTTATTAGGGGAGGTTACTACGCATAGCGTTAAGATGTTGGTGCACAATACATGGTACGAAGGGCTGATCCCCCTAAATACGAGTTAATGTCCATAGTCTTATTGACTGTTAAAGGTTTAAATAGAAATATTTATAACCTAGGACAAGAGTTCAAAGGTCTTATGACCCTCAGATAAATTCTATATCCAAATTTTAATATTGATAGAGAATTATTATTCAATTCTTTATTATTGAAGCAAGCTAAGTTGTTCAAATTTTCTTAAAGATATTCTTTCATGTCTATATTATTGTTAAACTCCAGTGAGCTGTGGTTTGCTCACTCTTGCATTATATAACAATTTCAGTTATGGTTGATAACGCTGATGCTCCGTCTACAAGTAAGGGCAAGGGAAAGGAAAGCAAGTGAAGACTTGTTTTTTTTATTTAATTGAGAATGATTGTAATAATTAAATGTTATGTTTTATTTTCGCACTTTATTATATTCATGTCAAGGTTAGAGTAACCCTGGGATTGATTTTGAGAAGGTTGTAACCCTTGTTTTAAGGGAGATTTAGTTATTTTAATTTAAGTTGTAGTTTATTGTGCATTATTCATTGGGTAGATATATGTTATATTAGAAAGTGAACACCAAATCATGTGGAAACGAAGTACCCAGATTTGGGGGTGTCACATCGTATCAATGTACGTTACTTGGGATAAGCCGAACATCCTTTTAGATCTATCTTTATAGATCTTTATTCCCAAAATATAGGATGCTTCACCCAAGTCCTTCATGAAAAAGTTTTTAGATAACCAGATTTTAATCGATTGTAACATAGGAATGTCATTCCCTATCAGTAATATGTCATCAACATATAATACAAGGAATGATACTGCTCTCCCACTAACCTTCTTGTACACACGTGGTTCATCTTCGTTTTTGATAAAATCAAACTATTTGATTGTCTCATCAAAACGAATGTTTCATCTACGAGAAGCTTGCTTCAATATATAAATGGATCGTTGTAGCTTACAGACTTGATTTGTTCCAACCTTTGAAACAAATTCCTCTGGCTGTGTTATATACACATCCTCCTCAAGTTTTCCATTGAGGAAGGCAATTTTCACGTCTATCTGCCAGATCTCGTAGTCGTTATAAGCTGCAATCGCAAGCAAAATCCTAATGGACTTGAGCATAGCTGCTGGTGAAAAGGTTTCATCATAGTCAACTCCTTGTCTTTATTTGAAGCCTTTTGCAACCAGTCGGGCTTTATAGGTCTCTACCTTCTCGTCTGCTCCAGTCTTTCTTTTAAAGACCAATTTACACCCAATAGGCTTAATGCCTTCAGGTGGTGAAACCAAAGTCCATACTTTGTTTTCATATATGGAGTCCATTTCGGATTTTATGGCTTCAAGCCATTTTCCTGAGTCTTTATTACTCATAGCCTGTTCGTAATTCAATGGATCATCATCATTCATGATGTGTACCTCATCGTCATCCTCTATGACGAATCCATACCTCTCAGGCATCTTTGGTACTCTTCTAGATTTACGAATAGGGTGTTGTACAATAGGTTCTTCTACTTGGTCAGGTACCTGACTTTGATCCGTGGTAACTTGTGGTTCTTGAACTTCTTCAAGATATATCTTACTCTCACTGAATCCTTCATGGATAAACTACTTTTTCAAGAAGGCAGTATATTTCGTAACAAACACCTTTTGATCAGTTGGATGATAGAAATAATACCTTACAGTTTTTTAGGGTATCCCACAAATCTACACTTATCGGATTTAGTCTGTATCTTATCATTTTCAAATTTTTTGACATAAGCTAGACAACCCCAAGTCTTAACATGCTTAAGATTTAGTTTCCTCCCCTTCCACATCTCATATGGAGTCTTTGGGGCAGATTTGGTAGGTACCTTGTTAAGTAGGTATGCAGCCATTTCTAGGGCATATCCCCTAGAAGAAAATTGGAAGGTCGGTAAAACTCATCATGGATCGAACCATGTCCAACAGTGTTTGATTTCTACTTTTAGATACTCCATTTAACTGTGGTGTACCTGGAGGAGTCCATTGTGAGATTATACCATTTTCTTTGAGACAATTGAGAAACTCACCGCTTAAGTATTCTCCACCTCGATCTGATCGAAGTATCTTAATACTCTTGCCCGTTTGTTTCTCTACTTCACTTCTGAACTCTTTGAACTTTTCAAATGATTCTGACTTGTATTTCATTAAATACACATATCTAAATCTTGAGTAATCATCAGTGAAAGTAATAAAATAAGAATACTCACCCCGTGCACTTGTTGTCATAGGTCCACAAACGTCGGTGTGAATCAATGCCAACAACTCTGTAACTCTTTCTCCTTTTCCACTAAAAGGAGATTTAGTCATTTTACCCATGAGACAAGATTCACAAGTTGGATATGATTCATAATCGGATAGCTCTAGGAGCCCATCCTTATGCAACTTGGATAATCTTGTTTCATTGATATGACCGAGTCTATAGTGCCACATGTAGGTATAATTAATATCATATCTTTTCCTTTTCTTAGTTTGTTCAATTTGAAATATATTTTCTTACAAGTCAAGTATATAAAGCCCATTTCGCAAATTTTCAATACCATATAAAACATCGTCTTTATAAATAGAACAACCATTGTTCTTTATAATAACGTCAAAACCTTCCATATCCAATCCAGAAATTAAAATAATGTTTTTAATAATATTCGAAACATAATAACAGTTATTATGATAAATGGACTTGCCCGAAGGCATTGCTAAACAATAAGTTCCTACAGCTAATGCAACAACCTTTGCTCCATTCCCCACTCGTAGGATCACCTCATCATTGTTAAGTTTTCTACTTTTGACCAGTCCCTGCACAGTGTTACATATGTAAGACCCACAGCCGGTAACCAAAACCCAAGTAGAATTATGGCTTTCAAAAAAATTAATTTCAATCATAAACAAACCTTGATTGGAAGCCGAAGCTTCTCCAAGCTTTTTCTCTGCTAGAAACTTCTTGCAGTTCCTCTTCCAATGTCCCGGCTCGTTGCAATGAAAGCACATTCCTTTAGCTGGTTCAAGTTTCTTTTGTTCCTTTTTCTTTCCCCTTTCCCTTAGCCTTCTTGGATTTCTTCTTTTCAGAAGATACCTTGGGCCTCTTTCTTTTATTGGAATAATCCACCAACAAGACATGGTTCTTCTTAGATGGGAAGTGACCTTCTGCAGTTTTCAGCATGTTAAGCAGCTCAGGCAAACTGACATCTAGCTTATTCATGTGAAAATTAACGATAAACTGCGAGAAGGTCTCAGGGAGTGACTGCAAGACCAAGTCTTGACTCAACTCCCCATCCATGACGAACCCAAGCTGTGATGCCTCCAAAATCTCTACATTTCATGTAGCAGATTTGGTGCTCACGTAAATATTCCATAAGATAATAATTCCTATCAATCCAAGATTCACAGTATTTCACAACGAACAGTAGTTCTCCTCAAAACATTTACTATGTTGTGATACCCTCACATGGATGGATAGGTTTATAATCTCATGGATATTTCTTTTATATCAATAATTTCTATCTATCTGACATTCACAGTACAAATGTTAAGATTGTTCTTGGAACTGAGGAGCGACCTCAGTGCTTACAGAACTTTTAAGATCATTTAATACCCTTATTCAGATGCATAGTTCATATAGATACTATACTTTTTCCTATGTTCTAGAAAGGTAAAAGCTAAGCAATTGTTAAAGATGATAATACAATATTATATATTCTTAAGTTGTCTTACAATAAATCCTAACTTACTATTACACCAGAGTAGAGTTCCCGAGGATATAAACAAATTTACATTGACTGAGTTCTTCCATCCACATTACTGAACTCCAGAACCTTTGACATTTCAGCTTAAGCTGCAAAGGAAAAGAATAATTGCAAGGATGAGCTACAGAGAGCTTAACAAGGTTTAAACAAATGGTATATTATACTGACACTGACTTTGAATTGAATAAACATATAGTTCAGAGATTTTCAACATATATATACTGAGGTTTAATCTGCCCAAACCCCGCACATTACGAGTTACTATAAGTCATATAGACTTAGCCACCCGAGTTAATTCGGTTAACCACACCACACTCCTAACAGTCACAAAGACTTATAGGAGCTTTTATTCAGATATCTCATAGGTGATCAGCCTAATCATATCCTAGGAGTATGCATATCATCCTACCAATTTAACAAGGTCAGTGTTATAACTGCCTGTAATTAAAATCAATGGTCAGAATTATAACTGCCAATAAATATAACCAAGGTCAGTGTTATGACTGCCAATAATTGTAAACCAGGGTCAGTGCTTTGACTGCCAATATAATTTCGGGACAAATATCGATATATATATGTATCAAATAATGTTGGTTTTTCCATAATTTATGATTTGATATCAAATCAAACACATTTTACGCAAATAACGGTTCATATGCCTTGGTTATGCTTGAACAATAAGTCATAACCCTTTTTAAATCAAAGATATCACAAGTAATGTGTATAACAAATTCGTATGCCAATGTACAAGACTTACATTTAATATTGAAATTAAATGAAGTTAGAAAACTTGCCTTTTATCACGATCGGCTACTTAAGTTATTGGAAAGTATACACGCATCCTATATTGGTTTATAACAGTCATTAGAAACAATAACAAGTAATAACTAGTCAAACTATTAGTGTTTGGGTTGATTTTGGAGTCCATTCGGTATTTTATAGCTTCGTTGAATAGCTATCGAATTTAGTTTTTCAATAACTTTATTTAAAAGTTCTAATATCTTATTTAGATATTTTAGTTATTATTTATAATAATTTCCAGATGCTTAAAATAATTTTTAAATGATTTAATATAATTTAAAATGATTTTTAAGTTATTAATATTATTTTTAAATATTTAATAACCATTTAAAAAAAATTAAAATCATCAATATTATTTTTAAATAATTGTTTTTATTAATAATGATTTTTAAATTATTAATATCATTTTTAAATAATTTATTATTATTTAAAATGATTTTTAAATCACTAATATTATTTTTAAGTAATTTTTTATTAATTATTTTTATTATTATTAATATTTAAATAAATTAAATATTAATAAAAATTTTATGTCAAAATATTGAAAATTATTTATTATAATTAAAAATTACTTTTCAGAAATTTTTATTAATTATTTAGTATTTATTTATATTTATTCTAATTATTTTAATTAATAAAATTAATTTCCAAATATTGCATGTCGCTAAAAACATTTAGCGACAGAAGTGTTGCTATAGGTGTTCTTGGCCCAGCCAAGAACACGTTAGTCAACGTGCTAGGCCCTTGTTTGACCTGCTCTAATTATCAACTAGATTGGTTTCTGGGCAGTCTAATGCAATGGAATTGTAGTGCTAGTATAGGAGTACATGTTTATGCTTCTTTCAATGCCTAAAAACTTTGCTACAAGTTTCCACAGCCGGTCAAACTAGCATACCCACGCTGTTCTTCAATTCTGGGCTGCCCAGAATTGAATAGTCAACTCTGGTCAACGACCTTTATGGTCTTATATCCTGCTGGCTGTTTGATGTTTGGATTGTTTAATAGTCGGGTTTTGTAGAGTAACTAACAAGGTTTAATAAGGTAGCACTAACAAGGTCTAGACCTAACCAAGCATCAAGATACAAGCCTTTAAAAATCTTGTCAAGACACTGCTTTAGATTTCTGGGTTACCCAGAAATCGATAGCTTACCGACCAGCCTAGTTTGACCTCCTATAACTTTCAGTTGGTTAGTCTTCAAGGATTCCCAGTGCTCTAGTGCTGTAGAGGTCATGTCAGACTACAACCTGACTAACACTTATCATACAAACAGGCTGACAGGCGAGAGATTAAAGCTAGTCAAACGGCTGTCAGAGCATGTTCATCAATTTTTTGGGTTGCCCAGAAAACGCCCAGTCATGCTCGGTCAACAAGTTTTGACCGCTTATATCTTTTGATCTGTTGATCCGATGGGCCTGATTCCACTTCTAGCTTACTAACCTCATGTCATACTATAAGTCTAACGGCTTACACATGTCAGAATGTTAACAGTGTAAGATCTATGAGCCCTGACATTAGGCTGTCAAGTCATATTTTATACTTTGGCAGTTTTGCTTAAATCTTCATTTTCGTGCATTTAGATGTTATGGATTCATGTTTTAATAACCCAGATCACAAAATAACATCATATAACATATATATAAACATCAAAACACAATTTTTATCTTAGCATACAAAATCCAACTTAAGTTAGGGTTTATACCTCTCTTGCACAAGCTTTGATCTAGGCTTTCCTTAACTGATTTTGAAGTGTTATGAGCTTTGTTAGGGACTGATTCACTTCTTTATTTCGTGGGTTTGGTGAGAGAAAAGTTTGGCTAAGTGTTTGGTTCACAAATAAGCTAAGTTTTGAACTTTCTCTCTCTTTAATCTCTTTCTTTTAGATTCAATGAATGTAAGTATGCAAGGTGGCACCAAATATCAGATCTAGTATAGATTTTCAAGCACATGGGATATCCAACATATGGTGACTTACAAGATTTGTAAAAATCTCTTAACTTAAAACTTAAGTAAACAGTATTTTGATCATTTTGCACCTACTAAGGGTAGTTTGGAAATTTCCCTCACAATTTTAAGGGTATTCTAGTCATTTGACATAACTCCTTTTAATATTTACCCTTAGGGTTTGATAATCTCAATTAGGGTTTGCTAATTAGGGTTTAGGATTCCCGAATATAAAATTAGGGTTTCCCATAATATAATTAGAGTTCCTAACTGTTCGTTAGGGTTTCTTAATTACAGATTAGGATTTTTATTCTATCATTAGAGTTTACTAAGGTTATACCTTATCTGACCAATCATTGATCATTAATCTTATGCTGTACAAACACACCTTCACTGATACAATTCTAATAACTGTATTATCTATCGAATCCCTATTCGTAACTAGGTTTAGGATTTTTAATATCTGTTAACTATATCTCCACTCATATTTCTCAGTCAATACCCAGTTTGACCATATTTCTAAACTCGTATCACAGATACTCAGCACAATATTGATAATCAATACCAATATTAATTAAAAAATTATTCGTAAAATATGAATTGTTTAAAATTCCGGGTCCTCACATTCTCCCTTCCTTATAAGGATTCCGTCCTCGGAATCACCACTTTCTTACTCTCTAAAATCTTTTAAAGTTGTATCATCAATTCATTCTTATCAACACAATATTAATTTATGTCTCATATATTAACCTATGACTTGGATTCGTAAAAAGAACAACTCATAGTGATATCTATCCAATATCACTCACTTAATGAAATTACTGAACGAAATAGTTATCTGCCACCATCTCTTGTGCAGCTACTGCATCTTACACCGTCATATCGAACATACGTGCCATTGGTCTTCCCGGCTTAGCAGGTCCTCTAATCGTCAGGGTTCCGCTACTGGGTCTCTTGTTGATACTTCCCTTATCCACATTCTTCTTCGGACAATTTTGAACCAAATGATCTGTTGATCCACATGAAAAACAACCTTGTATCTTCTTCGAACTTGTTACTAGATTGGTATTCTCACTCCACTTCCTCTTTGTTAACTAACATGGTTCAACAATTTACGTACCTACTTTCCTTTTCTTATCAAAATATATTTACACTTCCAAGGTAACACTTCTAAGAATCCCCTTAACCTCTCATTGTTTTCTATTGAGTCTTAACTATTTGAAATCTTTCACATAACATCCTAATACCGATGTGTTATATATTTTATACTGTCCAAAGCGTCATTCTTATGCTAGCATGATAACTATGGTATACAACTTCTGAAAAGGCTTCCATTTTCTTTGAAGTCTGAATCACAAGTCTTTAATCTATTCTTTAAGGTCTGAATGGTTATCTTACTTTGTTCATCTGCTTATGGGTGGTATACTGTAGTTACCCTTCACTAAGTCCCTAAATGTATTTAATAACTCATTTCCTAGAGTTTGAAATAAACAGTATATCCTTGAATCTAACCTTATAGAAATAAAACTACCCACCTCATGATAATGGTGATAGTTATCTACTTCAATAAGCTCATAGTTTCTGTTATATAGTTTCAAAAGTTCCTTGAGAACTGGTTTCACAGTTTTTGCAACAATACCTAGGCCCCTTAATATTGCACTAAAAGTCGTCGCAACCCTTGGGTCTAACACCATTTCCATAAATTTGAATTTTTTCCTATTAATGTTAATTATGTGCCATGTAATACTTTCTTTGTATTGTAGTGTCCTATCTCTATCTATTCTGAATTCAATATTCATTTTATAAATTATCTTGTCTTATACTTCAAAAAATCTTTAACTACCTCCTGTATTTCTTTGACTCTGTTAAATAAAGTTGGACTATTATCCCTAGATAGAGTTAGTTGAAACTCTTATCTAAATCCCAATTTATTAAAATCTTTTATCAGTACCTCTTTGTTTTATTGTTACTTCTAACTTTTCTTGATTCTTTTAACTTTTAAAATGTCTATAATGATATTGATTATTAATGGAATAGTAATATAGTTTTTAGTAAAATTCTTTTCTATCCCTTCACCTCGACAAAAGACTTTTCTAGCTTTTCTAGGAAATTTCTCCGTTTAGATAACTGTTATACCCTATAGTTCTTTTTAGTGAACAATCCTCGTTGCACACTACTTTTGTATGTTACAATTTTGTTTTCTTCTAATTGCAGTCAATCTTTAACTTATGATTAACCAATTTATTCCTAAATTCCATTAAACTCTCTTAACTGAAACTTTATATCATTTAAAAAAAATTATATGATTTTAACAAAACTTCTTCTTTATGAAAAGTTTTTAAATTCATGTTTTCACCTAACATTTTCTATGTTTTTAGAAAAACCACTAGATGTGAATGAATACTTCGTACTAGAGTCAAATATTTCATGAATATTTTAAATATCGATTTGAGATAATACCTGTTACTACGTCTTGTGCAACAGCATCCCTCATCATCATGTTAAAGGTTCTAACTCTTCTGGACGACTTTGACCAACCACTCCGGCTACTGCTGGTTTGAAGTTTTGGTTTTCCCCTTTGTTTGGATCTCTGGGCTTTGGACAGAACTTAGCAATGTGCCCCTCCACCCCACAGTTAAAACATGCGATTCCATTCTTATTACCATTCCTCTTTTGGGGACACCCTTTTGAGTAATGTCCATATCTCCCACAAGTAAAACACTTGGTCCCACTAAAATAACATACCCCTCCGTGCTTTTTCTTACAAATAGTACAACCTTCATTCCTCTGACTAGCTTTGTTAGAAAGAGTGGCATTCCACTTCCTTTTGTTATTTCTCTTTGCTTGACATTTCCTAATTCCTTCATTTTCTGGTTTATCAGCCCTTTTTTCCTCATGTGGTCCGGTTAACTTAAAGTCTAAGGTAATCCTTAAAGTATTGGGTTTGATAGGTGGTGGGTTCTCTGGCCTCCCCTACAAAGCTCCTCGCAATATGTTTACCAACTGTTAAGTTGGATTTGCCTCTATTTGTTCCTCATTAGTTTCTGCTTGTGTTCTCCCATATGATGCCATTTACCTAACAATAACAAATAACTCGGTTAAACGGATAGTGTTCGCACGTCACATAATTGACTAGTGTTTTATATATATTATAACTAACGCATTAGGAAAACTTATAAATTCATAAGGTACAGTTCACCTCTTAGCTACTACTATTTATCTTATATATCCCTTTGTTATCATTAGAAAATTAGGATCTACTATTATATTTTCCTTCACTTATATCAAAGTTTGGAATTTATACATTACGCACAATGATATTTTCATATATATACATATAAATTCATTCATAACGTATTATCCTATCTTCCTTACCCTTACTAAATTACTAATACTCAATCTTCGTCTTGTATCGTTCTACTTCTTTACCCTGTCTTTTCAGTATAGCAATACCTTCTGCCTTTCCTACATACATCTGCATGCATCTTTCCATAGTTATTCTATCTTTCTTTGTTTACTTCATGAGCCACTAAGGTCACTGTTATTCCATACTTCCCTTCCCATTATTTCTTTGAGTTTTACATTGCCACTCAACTCTCATCTTCTCAACCAGTTCCCTAAACATGTCATGCTCTTCTGCTTAATATAATTCTATATAGAATATAAGTCTCCCTCTTCACTTAGTTCCAACTCTGGTACTCTTCATGAGCACTTTCTAAATTTACCATAGGTTTATCTTCTATAGCTTCAATACTATTCTGTAAGCTACTTTAATTAGCACTCCTCGTATCCTTCCCTCTGGATCATTCCTTTTTAGCCCAACTGATTCTGGTTCAGATACCGGTTCAAACGGAATGACCGGTTCCTCACTCTCTTATGTGAACATCCTTAAATTCTAAAGTTTCGATTAACTATATTACTAGACTAGCACCTAATATGCATTGTATACACATAGAAAACAATAGTTTTCTTTAAGTTAGTTTTTATCTTATTTTACGATGAATTTGCTCAATTCATATCCTATAAACTCTTTTAGAGTTTATGTTTTCACTAACTTTTCTGCCACTCCTATTCCTCCAAGGTTATAGCCTAAGGTAACCCTACCTAAGGTTTATAACCTACAGCTCTGATACCAAATTGTGACGCCTCCAAAATCTCTACATTCCATGTAGCAAATTTGGTGCTCACGTAAATATTTTATAAGATAATAATTTCTATCAATCCAAGATTCACAATATTTCACAACGAACAGTAGTTCTCCTCAGAACATTTACTATGTTGGGATACCCTCACATGGATGGATAGGTTTATAATCTTATGGATATTTCTTTCATATCAATAATTTCTATCTATCTGACATTCACAATACAAATGTTAAGATTGTTCCTGGAACTAAGGAGCGACCTTAGTGCTTACAGAACTTTCAAGATCATTTAATACCCTCATTCAGATGTATAGTTCATATAGATACTATACTTTTTCCTATGTTCTAGAAAAGGTAAAAGCTAAGCAATTGTTAAAGATGATAATACAATATTATATATTCTTAAATTGTCTTACAATAAATCCTAACTTACTATTACACCAGAGTAGAGTTCCTGAGGATATAAACAAATTTACATTGACTGAGTTCTTCCATCCACATTACTGAACTCCAGAACCTTTGACATTTCAGCTAAAGCTGCAAAGGAAAAGAATAATTGCAAGGATGAGCTACAGAGAGCTCAACAAGGTTTAAACAAATGGTATATTATACTCACACTGACTTTAAATTGAATGAACATATAGTTCAGAGATTTTCAACATATATATACTGAGGTTTAATCTGCCCAAACCCCGCACATTACGAGTTACTATCAGTCATATAGACTTAGCCACCCGAGTTAATTCGGTTAACCACGCCACACTTCTAACAGTCACAAAGACTTATAGGAGCTTTTATTCAGATATCTCATAGGTGATCAGCCTAATCATATCCTAGGAGTATGCATATCATCCTACCAATTTAACAAGGTCAGTGTTATAACTGCCTGTAATTAAAATCAATGGTCAGAATTATAACTGCCAATAAATATAACCAAGGTCAGTGTTATGACTGCCAACAATTGTAAACCAGGGTCAGTGCTTTGACTGCCAATATAATTTCGGGACAAATATCGGTATATATATGTATCAAACAATGTTGGTTTTTCCATAATTTATGATTTGATATCAAATCAAACACATTTTACGCAAATAACGGTTCATATGCCTTGGTTATGCTTGAACAATAAGTCATAACCCTTTTTAAATCAAAGATATCACAAGTAATGTGTATAACAAATTCGTATGCCAATGTACAAGACTTACATTTAATATTGAAATTAAATGAAGTTAGAAAACTTGTCTTTTATCACGATCGGCTACTTAAGTTATTGGAAAGTATACACGCAACCTTTATTGGTTTATAACAGTCATTAGAAACAATAACAAGTAATAACTAGTCAAACTATTAGTGTTTGGGTTGATTTTGGAGTCCATTCGATATTTTATAGCTTCGTTGAATAGCTATCGAATTTAGTTTTTCAATAACTTTATTTAAAAGTTCTAATATCTTATTTAGATATTTTAGTTATTATTTATAATAAATTTCAAATGCTTAAAATAATTTTTAAATGATTTAATATCATTTAAAATAATTTTTAAGTTATTAATATTATTTTTAAATATTTAATAACCATTTAAAATAATTTTTAAATCATCAATATTATTTTTAAATAATTGTTTTTATTAATAATAATTTTTAAATTATTAATATCATTTTTAAATCACTAATATTATTTTTAAGTAATTTATTATTAATTATTTTTATTATTATTAATATTTAAATAAATTAAATATTAATAAAAATTTTATGTCAAAATATTGAAAATTATTTATTATAATTAAAAATTACTTTTCAGAAATTTTTATTAATTATTTAGTATTTATTTATATTTATTCTAATTATTTTAATTAATAAAATTAATTTCCAAATATTGCATGTCGCTAAAAACATTTAGCGACAGAAGTGTTGCTATAGGTGTTCTTGGCCCAGCCAAGAACACGTTAGTCAACGTGCTAGGCCCTTGTTTGACATGCTCTGATTATCAACTAGATTGGTTTCTGGGCAGTCTAATGCAATGGAATTGTAGTGCTAGTGTAGGAGTACATGTTTATGCTTCTTTTAGTGCCTAAAAATTTTGCTACAAGTTCCCACAGCCGGTCCACGCTGTTCTTCAATTCTGGGCTGCCCAGAATTGAATAGTCAACTCCGGTCAACGACCTTTATGGTCTTATATCTTGCCGGCTGTTTGATGTTCGGATTGTTTAATAGTCGGGTTTTGTAGAGTAACTAACAAGGTTTAATAAGGTAGCACTAACAAGGTCTAGACCTAACCAAGCATCAAGATACAAGCCTTTAAAAATCTTGTCAGGACACTACTTTAGATTTCTGGGTTACCTAGAAATCGTTAGCTTACCGACCAGCCTAGTTTGACCTCCTATAACTTCCGGTTGGTTAGTCTTCAAGGCTTCCCAGTGCTCTAGTGGTGTAGAGGTCATGTCAGACACTTATCATACAAACAAGCTGACAGGCGAGAGATCAAAGCTAGTCAAACGGCTGTCAGACCATGTTCATCAATTTTTTGAGTTGCCCAGAAAACGCCCGGTCATGCTCGGTCAACAAGTTTTGAACGCTTATATCTTTTGATCTGTTGATCCGATGGGCCTGATTCCATTTCTAGCTTACTAACCTCATGTCATACTATAAGTCTAACTGCTTACACATGTCAGAATGTTAACAGTGTAAGATCTATGAGCCCTGACATTAGGCTGTCAGGCCATATTTTATACTTTGGCAGTTTTGCTTAAATCTTCATTTTCGTGCATTTAGATGTTATGGATTCATGTTTTAACAACCCAGATCACAAAATAACATCATATAACATATATATAAACATCAAAACACAATTTTTATCTTAGCATACAAGATCAAACTCAAGTTTGGGTTTATACCTCTCTTGCACAAGCTTTGATCTAAGCTTTCCTCAACTGATTTTGAAGTGTTATGAGCTTTGTTAGGGACTGATTCACTTCTTTATTTCGTGGGTTTGGTGAGAGAAAAGTTTGGCTAACTGTTTGGTTCACAAATAAGCTAAGTTTTGAACTTTCTCTCTCTTTAATCTCTTTCTTTTGGATTCAATGAATGTAAGTATGCAAGGTAGCACCAAATATCAGATCTAGTATAGATTTTCAAGCACATGGGATATCCAACATATGGTGACTCACAAGATTTGTAAATATCTCTTAACTTAAAACTTAAGTAAAGGGTATTTTGGTCATTTTGCACCTACTAAGGGTAGTTTGGAAATTTTCCTCACGAATTTAAGGGTATTCTAGTCATTTGACATAACTCCTTCTAATATTTACCCTTAGGTTTTGATAATCTTAATTAGGGTTTGCTAATTAGGGTTTAGGTTTCCCGAATATAAAATTATGGTTTCCCAGAATATAATTAGAGTTCCTAATTGTTCGTTAGGGTTTCTTAATTACAGATTAGGGTTTCTAATCTATCATTAGGGTTTACTAATGTTATACCTTATCTGACCAATCATTGATCATTAATCTTATGTTGTACAAACACACCTTCACTGATACAATTCTAATAACTGTATTATCTATCGAATCCCTATCCGTAACTAGGGTTAGGGTTTTCAATATCTGTTAACTATATCTTCACTCATATTTCTCAGTCAATACCCTGTTCGACCATTTTACTAAACTCGTATCACAGATACTCAGCACAATATTGATAATCAATATCAATATTAAATAAAAAATTATTCGTAAAATTTGAATTGTTTAAAATTCTGGGTCCTCACACAAGTTGTCCAAGGTGTTGAATCAAATTGATCACCTTTAGGACATGAGTCTCGACGGTAGTACCCTCGGTCATCCGAGATTGGAATAGCTCTTTAGATATCTCTTATCTAGCAGTCCTACTCTGTTCACCATACAACTCCTTGAGGTGAAGCAGCATTGCAGGAGCATCCATATTTATGTGCTGATGTTGAAGCTCGTTATTCATGGATGCGAGCATTATGCATTGAGCCACAAATGCATCATCTTGCCACTTATTGAAAGTGACAATCTCTTTCTCAGAGGCTGTTTTCGAAATAGATTCAGTGATAGTTGAATTTAGGACATAAGAAATCTTTTCAGCAGTGAGAACAATTCTCAGATTTCTTAGTCAGTCCTCATAATTCGGCCCGGTAAACTTATTTGCATCAAGTATGCTTCGTAGTGAAATTAGTGATTTTGACATTTTTAAAATTCTGCATGTGAAAAGACAACATTTTTAGCGAACATTCATTCTATTAACTTTGCATAACAAAATAAATTTAGGTCTTTATTTTAAAATGGTATCTCCCACTATTTTCATCAAACTATATTACCCTCACTTATATAGTTCGGCAACATCTAATTAAATATTTGCTAGTGAGAATAAGGATCCCATTTCAAATGTATATAACCTTGTGGATAGCACAACAAGCGATATACAAATAAATAGGTAGACAACTCTTGTCAATTACATCACCATGTAACTCCTTTTATTTTGCCTCTTAAATCATAATGGTCAAGTGTGTGCACATCCGAACTAAAATAATTTAAGTTAAGTCCAGCCTAGCACTTCCATAAATTCAAAAAAGAAAAATGTTCGTCCTTGTGGATAGCACAACAAGACTAGATCGTTCAATTTTCTTGATAAGCATCAAATGTGATTAATTAACTTCTTAAATACTCAATACTCGCCTTGTGAATAGCACAACAAACTCATATTAAATATTTAATACTCTATTAATTAATCATGCTAGAAGGCGACGTTCGATATTCCAAATATCATTTGAACGCTTCGGACTTAATATTATTTTTTTGAGGGGTTTGTTATTATTTGTCTCATCTTGTTTAGCGCGCATGTACATATATATATAAAATACGCGTCATTTTATTAAACATGCAAAGCATGTTAGCATAAAATATAATATATATAATATTTAGCATGCAATATAGAATACTATATTCTATCCGGATTGATTATGGACTTTTATTCTAGTTTTGTTCACTAGAGCCACCAAGTGAACCAAAAGGTCAAACCTAGGAGTGCAAGAATTTAAATTTAAATGTAACTATTACATTTAAACTCGGGCTCCATACAAACGGATCTTCATGCGCTCCTTGCTCCTTGGTCTCCAGTTTCTTCAAGATAATTCTAACTATCTCTATTAGATAAACTATAATTAAATAGAAACCTTGATCAGCAGTCAAGGGAAAGTACATAGGAAGGAGATAGAATTTACATCGAGAATAAAACTAGAGAAGACGAGGTACACAAACCCCATTTTATAAAACCCATTCATTCAAGCATTCATCCAAAATAAAATCCAATCACATTGGTCAGAGTCCATAATCAATCCCTTTTATTATCATACATATCATCATACGTACTAATAAAACATCCATTCATCTCATGAAAATAAAAGCATTCCATATATATATTAATATCAGTTAGTGGGCAAAAGTTTGCTAAACTTTGTTTTTGAAAAAATAAACTCCTTTATTTCATTTAAAAATAAATCCAAATTAAAATCTTTAATTTTAGCAATTCTGAAATCTTATTTCATATAAAATAAACATCTTTATTTTAAACCTTTATTAATTAAATAAACCATTCATTTAATTAATATAAACAAAAAAAATTCCAGTTCCTGTTCAGTCGCGCAGCTGTGCAAGGAATGTAAAGGGAACCGGCGCAGCTGCGCAGCATGAAAACCAAGAATAGACATCGGCGCAGCTGCGCAGCAAGAATGGCTTGCACCGGCGCAGCTGCGCAGTTTCGCAGAATCAGAAAAAATTTTGTTGCCCAAGAACTCGATCCAATCGCATGTCATACATGTATGGAATCACATAGACTGATAATTAGAACAAGATTGGCTCTGATACCACTATTGGGTTTGTACGTAGCGCGATCATGCAATCAAATCACATAAATAAGGGCAGAAGTGCAAAACTAGGTTTTCAAAAATTTATACAAACCCATAACCATGATCATTCTTGTGCATCAATTATCAGTCAATATAAAAGGAGAAAAATAGAATTATACCTTTAAAGATCCAAGCTTCCTCAAGTACTAGTTCTACTCCTTTGCTTCCTTTGATTCCTCTGTAGTGGCTCCTTCCCTTGATCAATGATAGCCACCCAAATGTTTGGCCTCTAATGGTGATCCACCAAGGAAGATGAAGAACTCAAGAAGATAGGTTATTGGCTTAACCTTTGTTTCTATCTCTATAGAATATGTGTACTCCCAACTCCTGAAAAAACTCACGTACCTTATTTCTGATATAAGACTCTCTTATATAGATATTAGGTTAACCCTCCTATTCCAATTAGAATAGGGTTTTATTTAATTAATTAATTAATTACTTTTAATTAATTTATATCCTAATCTCATTAGCATGGAGAGAGAGTACTTATATTGTATTAATTCCTAAACTCCTTTAGAATTAAAATAATAATAATAATAATAATAATAATAATAATAATAATAATAATAATATTAATAAGACTCCTCTTATTAATTTATATTTAATATTTCTAAAATATTAAATAATAGACATTAAGCTATTTAATTTATTCTATCACCATAGATTAAACTAATTACACTTAATGCATTATTATTATCATGCCATTTTCTTCTTAAATAATTCTTATTCCTTTTGTAGTGTGACCCTTTAGGTTCTCCATATTAAACCGGTTGTGAATAAATCAATTAGAACAATTCTAATCTTATTTAAATAAATAAATTAAACTAATAATCTATTTAAATAAACAGCATTTATTCTAAAATAGGGATAAGCCTCCCTAGCGATCAACGACTTTTCAGATAATATAGATTTCAACATCAATCATAAAAGAACCTGTGAGTTAATAATTACCTTACAATTCAATCCTTCTACCATACAATATCCCAATTAAATATAAGACATGGATTTACTGTCAAGTCTTAACTTATTTAATCATATGTATTTCGATTAAAAAATGCACAACTCCAAATAATGCAAATTAAAAATCTCTTTTTAATTTCATTCCACCTTGGCCAAGGATTCCTGGGTTGTCATTTAACGAATCACATAGGACATATCTCCTCTTTTACTAGAGGTGGTAGATTTTTTATTGATCATACATTATCTCCATATGTAACTCATTATACCCAAGCATACCCTATATATGCCTTAAAAGGCCTTAAGGAATAAGTCAAAGTATAATTTGTTACATACAAGATACTATGATGATCTCAAGTCCAAGGATCACTTGTACTACTATCACATTAGGAATTCTTATTGACAGGCGAGTAAAACTCTATTAGGTTTTCCATAGCGAGTCACGTTCAGTGAACTTATTCTCCAATAAGCACATACATACTTGCTTTAGTGTCTCCACACAAATGACCATTAGATCAGTCATCCTCATCCAATAAGCAAGCAACATATGTATCAATCTATCCGAATTTACTAATTTCCATTTTAGTAATCCCACTATTGGGAACTATTTTAGTTTTTGAGCTTTTTAAGAATTTAGATCTCATTAGCATGATATCATCATGATTCTAAAAACATTGCTTAAAACTATGGGTTATTTACATATTTATAAAAAAAATAGCACCATGTAGATAATTAAATGCCTTAAATAAATATTTTATTATTAAATATATAAGATTATTTACAAAGTATGTGCTTTATCATCATACATGATTGGCTTATATGCACACTACTAAAACAACCATAGCTCTCTAGGCGGCGCGGCAGCTCCAGCCCGACAGATTGCTTAGACAAGAAAGTTTTTCAAAATGTTCTTTAACCTCTTTTGATTCAAACTTACATAACTTGTTCATTTTACATCCAAATGAGTTGAAACCACTTTTATTATCTCATAAACTTGCAGATCTTCAATATATGATACCTTGCACAGTTTTCTAAAATATTTATTTAATTATATTTATTGCTTTTCCAAGCTAGGGTTTATATCTTGACATATTTTACGAAAAGTTCCGCTACTGATTCGTTTTATGTCCGATTACTATGATTTCACTTGGTTTATGTTCGTATTTCATAGAGGTTAAACATAACATTATTGGATCATATATAAGACTTATAAATTTTATGACCTTTAACAACATATCCCATGCTTACAAGTATACTAACTAGGTTTTAAGCTTGCATGCATTTTTATCTACACTAACTTAACTTGACATGTATAAAAGGAGTTAGTTAGTGATTCTACCTCTTGATGGCTTTCTTCCTCTTAGCTAAGAATCTTGAGTAGGCCTCCACTCTATTTCCTTCTTCTAGTGCTCCACCAACAAGGCAAGAGCTTCTCTAGGTTTCTTCTTTTTCTTTCAACTCTCTCTAGCTCTCTATATCTCTTACTCTTAGCAATGAAATGACAAACTCCTAACACCAACACAAGGCTTCTATTTATAGGCAAACCATTAACCAACACTAAGTTATTACACAATGGGCAAAAAGGAGTTGGTTACTAGCTCCACCAACTACTACTATTCAAGGTACTACTAGCCATTGGGCTATACCATCATTGCCATCACATGGGCTTGCTTGTGAGATTTTCTTGCTATAAAAATCAGCATTCTAAGGGGCCAAGGGGAGGGGGTTTGGTTGGGAGGGGATTCTATTGCCCTATGTCACATTTTAATTCCTTTTATACACAACAAGCTAGCATACATGTCCCTTATACACACACATATATATATAAATACCTCTATTATACACCCCCCCCCCCACACACACACACACATATATATATATATATATATATATATATATATCTATCTACATATATATGTATACATGTATCCATCATCATATATTACACCTTGGGCTAAATCAAACTAAGTTAAATTGAGCTACGCACAACACTAATGCACATGGACTCTAACATTAACCTATCACATATATTGATTGGGCCACATCTCCTAACTCTTATAAGCATGTCACATTATTATTTTTGGGCTTGGATATAAACTAAGTCCAACACTTCATTAAATCATGACCCAACTAGTCCAATTAGGAAATTAATTATGCCGCACAAGGCTTAACACTTAAGCTTTATTAAGCTTATCATTATCATCAACATACTTCTTAATCATTCATACTTGAGTCAATTCATATTGAATTAGTAATCACATGACACATGTATATATATATATATATATATACATATATATGCACACAAATAATTGCAAATATCTTTGTTTTAAATTCTAAAATTATTTATAAAATTATCGGGTATTACATCCTCCCCCCCCCCCCTTATAAAATTTCGTCCTCGAAATTGGTACGAGGTTACACAAATAGATGGGGACAGTGTTGGGTTTGTACGTAGCGCGATCATGCAATCAAATCACATAAATAAGGGCGGAAGAGCAAAAACTAGGTTTTCAAAAATTTATACAAACCCATAACCATGATCATTCTTGTGCATCAATTATCAGTCAATATAGAAGAAAAAAAATAGAATTATACCTTTGAAGATCTAAGCTTCCTCAGGTACTTGTTCTACTCCTTTGCTTCCTTTGATTCCTCTGTAGTGGCTCCTTCCCTTGATCAATGTTAGCCACTCAAATATTTGGCCTCTAATGGTGATCCACCAAGGAAGATGAAGAACTCAGGAAGATGGGTTATTGGCTAAACCCTTGTTTCTATCTCTATAGAATATGTGTACTCCCAACTCTTGAAAAAACTCACGTACCTTAAAAGGGCTTATGGAATAATAATAATAATAATAATAATAATAATAATAATAAGACTCCTCTTATTACTTTATATTTAATATTTTTAAAATATTAAATAATAAACATTAAGCTATTTAATTTATTCTATCACCATAGATTAAATTAATTACACTTAATGCATTATTACTATTATGTCATTTTCTTCTTAAATTGTTCTTCCTCCTTTTATGGTGTGACCCTTTAGGTTCTCCATATTAAACCGGTTGTGAACAAATCAATTAGAACAATTCTAATCTTATTTAAATAAATAAATTAAACTAATAATCTATTTAAATAAATAACATTTATTCTACAATAGGGATAAGCCTCCCTAGCGATCAACGACTTTCCAAATAATATAGATTTCAACATTAATCATAAAAGAACCTGTGAGTTAATAGTTACCGTACAATTCAATCCTTCCACCATACAATGTCCCAATTAAATATAAGACATAGATTTACTGTCAAGTCTTAATTTATGTAATCATATGTATTTCGATTAGAAAAAACACAACTCCAAATAATGCAAATTAGAATCCTCTTTCTAATTTCATTCCACCTTGGCCAAGGATTCCTGGGTTGTCATTTAACGAATCACATAGGACATATCTCCTCTTTTACTAGAGGTGGTAGATTTTTTATTGATCATACATTATCTCTATATGTAACTCATTATACCCAAGCATACCCTATATATACCTTAAAAGGGCTTATGGAATAAGTCAAAGTATAATTAATTACATACAAAATACTATGATGATCTCAAGTCCAAGGATCACTTGTACTACTATCACGTTAAGAATTTCTATTGACAAGCGAGTAAAACTCCATTAGGTATTCCATAGCGAGTCACGTTCAGTGAACTTCTTCTCCAATAAGTATCTACATATTTGCTTTAGTGTCTCTACACAAATGAACATGAGATCAGTCATCCTCATCCAATGAGCAAGCAATATATGTACCAATCTATCCGGATTTACTAATCCCCATTTTAGTAATCCCATGATTGGGAACTATTTTAATTTTTAATCTTTCTAAGAATTTAGATCTCATTAGCATGATCTCATCATGATTTTAAAAGCATTGCTTAAAACTATGGGTTATTTACATATTATAAAAAACAGCACCATGTAGATAATTAATGCCTTAAATAAATATTTTATTAATAAATAAATAAGATTGTTTACAAAGTATGTGCTTTATCATCATACATGATTGGCTTGTATGCAGACTACTATCAATCTCCCACTTGCACTAAAGCCAACCGCCATGGTATCTCATACCCATCTTCTCTAACTGACGATCAAACTGCTGTTGTGTTAGAGCTTTAGTAAATGAATCTGAAATATTGTCTTGAGAGTCCACACGCTCCAAGGTGACGTCTCCCCTTTCAATGATCTCCCTGATCAAGTGAAATCGCCGCAACACGTGCTTGGATTTCTGATGAGACCTAGGTTCCTTAGCCTGTGCAACAGCTCCGGTGTTGTCATAGTATACGAGAACTGCTTCTCCAATGCTAGGAACCACACCAAGTTCAATTATGAACTTCTTCATCCAAACAGCTTCCTTTGCAGCTTCACTTGTAGCTATATACTCTGCCTCTGTCACTGAATCAACAACTGTTTGCTGCTTGAAACTCTTCCAACTCACTGCGCGAGTTTTAATTCAGACCCACCGTAGACAAGAAAAATATCTTTAGTCCTTCTCAAGTACTTTAGGATATTCTTCGCTGCCTTCCAGTGCTCTTCTCCTGGATTCGACTGGTATCTGCTCGTTACACTAAGTGCGTGTGCAACATCCGGTCTAGTACATATCATACCGTACATGATAGATCCTATTGCAGAAGCATAAGAGATCTTACTCATATGGTCTCTCTCCTCAGGTGCCTTTGGGGCCTGTTTCTTGGAGAGATGTATTCCATGGCTCATCGGCATGAGACCTCTTTTGGAATCTTTCATGCTAAACCTCTTTAGCATCGTATCAATGTACGTTCCTTGGAATAAATCGAGCATCCTTTTAGATCTATCTCTATAGATCTTTATCCCCAAAATATAGGATGCTTCACCCAAGTCCTTCATGGAGAAGTTTTTAGATAACCAGATTTTAATCGATTGTAACATAGGAATGTCATTCCCTATCAGTAATATATCATCAACATATAATACAAGGAATGATACTGCACTCCCACTAACCTTCTTGTACACACATAGTTCATCCTCGTTTTTGATAAAATCAAACTCTTTGATTGTCTCATCAAAATAAATGTTCCATCTACGAGAAGCTTGCTTCAATCCATAAATGGATCGTTGTAGCTTACAGACTTGATTTGTTCCAACCTTTGAAACAAATTTCTCTGGCTGTGTCATATACACATCCTCCTCAAGTTTCCTCTTGAGAAAGGCCGTTTTCACGTCCATCTACCAGATCTCGTAGTCGTTATAAGTTGCAATCGCAAGCAAAATCTTAATAGACTTGAGCATAGTTGCTGGTGAGAAGGTTTCATCATAGTCAACTCCTTGTCTTTGTTTGAAACTTTTTGCAACCAGTCGGGCTTTATAGGTCTTTACCTTTCCGTCTGCTCCAGTCTTTCTTTTAAAGACCCATTTATACCCAATAGGCTTAATGCCTTTAGGTGGTGAAACCAAAGTCCATACTTTGTTTTCATACATGAAGTCCATTTCGGATTTCATGGCTTCAAGCCATTTTCCTGAGTCTTTATTACTCATAGTCTGTTCGTAATTCAATGGATCATCATCATTCATGATGTGTACCTCATCGTCATCCTCTATGACGAATCCATACCTCTCAGGCATCTTTGGTACTCTTCTAGATTTACAAATAGGGTGTTGTACAATAGGTTCTTCTACTTGGTCAGGTACGTGACTTTGATCCGTGGTAACTTGTGATTCGTGAACTTCTTCAAGATATATCTTACTCCCACTGACCACTTCATGGATAAACTCCTTTTCCAAGAAGGCAGCATGTTTCGCAACAAATACCCTACAGTTTCTTTAGGGCATCCCACAAATCTATACTTATCGGATTTAGTCTGTAGCTTATCATTTTCAAACTTTTTGGCATAAGCTGGACAACCCCAAGTCTTAACATGCTTAGGATTTGGTTTCCTCCCCTTTCACATCTCATATAGAGTCTTTGGGGCGGATTTGGTAGGTACCTTGTTAAGTAGGTATGCAGCCATTTCTAGGGCATATCCCCAGAAGGAAATTGGAAGGTCGGTAAAACTCATCATGGATCGAACCATGTCCAACACTGTTCGATTTCTCCTTTCAGATACTCCATTTAACTGTGGTGTACCTGGAGGAGTCTATTGTGAGATTATACCCTTTTCTTTGAGATAATTGAGAAACTCACCGCTTAAGTATTCTCCACCTCGATCTGATCGAAGTACCTTAATACTCTTGCCCGTTTGTTTCTCTAGCTATTTCACTTCTGAACTCTTTGAACTTTTGAAATGATTCTGACTTGTATTTCATTAAATACACATCCAAATCTTGAGTGATCATCAGTGAAAGTAATAATATAAGAATACCCACCCCGTGCATTTGTTGTTCTAGGTCCACAAACGTCTGTGTGAATCAATGCCAACAACTCTGTAACTCTTTCTCCTTTTCTACTAAAAGGAGATTTAGTCATTTTACCCATGAGATAAGATTCACAAGTTGGATATAATTCATAATCGGATAGCTCTAGGAGCCCATCCTTATGCAACTTGGATAATCTTGTTTCATTGATATGACCGAGTCTACAATGCCACATGTAGGTATAATTAATATCAAATCTTTTTCTTTTCTTAGTTTGTTCAATTTGAAATATATTTTCTTGCAAGTCAAGTATATAAAGCCCATTTCGCAAATTTCCAATACTATATAAAACATCGTCCTTATAAATTGAACAACCATTGTTCTTTATAATAACGTCAAAACCTTCCATATCCAATACAGAAATTAAAATAATATTTTTAATAATATTCGGAACATAATAACAGTTATTAAGATAAATAGACTTACCCGAAGGCATTGCTAAATAATAAGTTCCTACAGCTAATGCATCAACCTTTGCTCCATTTTCCACTCATAGGATCACTTCTTCATTGTTCAACTTTCTACTTCTGACCAGTCCCTGCACAGTGTTACATATGTGATACCCACAGCCGGTATCCAATACCCAAGTAGAATTATGACTTTCAAAAAAATTAATCTCAATCATAAACAAACCTTGATTGGAAGTCGAAGCTTCTCCAAGCTTCTTCTCTGCTAAAAACTTCTTGCAGTTCCTCTTCCAATGTCCCGGCTCGTTGTAATAAAAGCACATTCCTTTAGCTGGTTAAGGTTTTTTTTGTTCCTTTTATTTCCCCTTTCCCTTAGCCTTCTTGGATTTCTTCTTTTCAGAAGACACCTTGGGCCTCTTCCTTTTATTGGAAGAATCCACCATCAAGACATGGTTCTTTTTGGATGAGAAATGACCTTCTGCAGTTTTCAGCATGTTAACAGCTCAGATAAGCTGACATCTAGCTTATTCATGTGAAAATTAACCACAAACTGCGAGAAGGTCTCAAGGAGTGACTGCAAGACCAAGTCTTGACTCAACTCCCCATCCATGACGAACCCAAGCTGTCCAAGGCGTTCAATTAAATTAATCACCTTTAGGACATGAGTCTCGACGGCAGTAACCTCTGTCATCCGAGATTGGAAGAGCTCCTTAGATATCTCATATCTAGCAGTCCTACTCTGTTCACCATACAACTACTTGAGGTGAAGCAGCATAGCAGGAGCATCCATTTTTTCGTACTGACGCTAAAGCTCGTTATTCATGGATGCGAGCATGATGCATTGAGCCACAGATGCATCATCTTGCCACTTATTGAAAGTGGCAATCTCTTCCTCAGAGGCTGTTTTCGAAACAGATTCAGAGATAGTTGAATTTAGGACATAAGAAATCTTTTCAGCAGTGAGAACAATTCTCAGGTTTCTTAGCCAGTCCTCATAATTCGGCCCGGTAAGTTTATTTGCATCAAGTATGCATCGTAGTGAGATTAGTGATTTTGACATTTTTAAAATTCTGCATGTGAAAAGATAATATTTTTAGCAAACATTAATTTTATTAATTTTGCATACCAAAATAAATTTAGGTCTTTATTTGAAATTGGTATCTCCAACTATTTTTATCAAACTATATTACCATCACTTATATAGTTCGACAACATCTAATTAAAGATTTACTAGTGAGAATAAGGATCCTATTTCAAATGTATATAACCTTGTGGATAGCAAAACAAACGATATACAAATAAATAGGTAGACAACTCTTGTCAATTGCATAACCATGTAACTCCTTTTATTTTGTCTATTAAATCATAATGGTCATGTGTGTGCACATCCGAACTAAAATGATTTAAGTTAAGTCCAGCCTAGCACTTCCATAAATTCAAAAAAGAAAAATATTCGTCCTTGTGGATAGCACAACAAGACTAGATTGTTCAATTTTCTTGATAAGTATCAAATGTGATTAATTAACATCTTAAATACTCAATACTCGCTTTGTGGATAGCACGACAAACTCATATTAAATATTTAATACTCTATTAATTAATCATGCTAGAAGGCGACGTTCGATATTCCAAATATTATTTGAACGCTTCGGACTTAATATTATTTCTTTGAGGGGTTTGTTATTATTTTTCTCATCTTGTTTAGCGCGCATGCACATATATATATAAAATACGCGTCATTTTATTAAACATGCGACGCATGTTTGCATAAAATATAATATATATAATATTTAGCATGCAATATAGAATACTATATTCTATCCGGATTGATTATGGACTTTTATTCTAGTTTGGTTCACTAGAGCCACCAAGTGAATCAAAAGGTCAAACCTAGGAGTGCAAGAATTTAAATTTAAACGTAACTATTACATTTAAACCCGGGCTCCATACAAACGGGTCTTCATGCGCTCTTTGCTCCTTAGTCTCCAGTTTCTTCAAAATAATTCTAACTATCTCTATTATATAAACTATAATTAAATAGAAACCTTGATCAGCAGTCATAGGGAAGTACATAGGAAGGAGATAGAATTTACATCGAGAATAAAACTAGAGAAGACGAGGTACGCAGACCCCATTTTATAAAATCCATTCATTCAAGCATTCATCCAAAATAAAATTCAATCACATTGGTCATAGTCCATAATCAATCTCTTTTATTATCATACATATCATTATACGTATTAATAAAACATCCATTCATCTCATGAAAATAAAATCATTCTATATATGTATTAATATCAGTTAATGGGTAAAAGTTTGCTAAACTTTATTTTTTGAAAAAATAAACTCCTTTATATCATTTAAAAACAAATCCAAATTAAACTCTTTAATTTTAGCAATTCTGAAATCTCATTTCATATAAAATAAACATCTTTATTTTATACCTTTATTAATTAAATAAACCATTCATTTAATTAATATAAACAAAAAAAAATTCCAGTTCCTGTTCAGTGGCGCAGCTGCGCAAGGAATGTAAAGGGAACCGGTGCAGCTGCGTAGCATAAAAACCAGAAACAAACACCGGCGCAGCTTCGCAGAATCAGAAAAATTTTGTTGCCCAAGAACTCGATCCAATCGCATATCATACATGTATGCAATCACATAGACTGATAATTAGCACAATATTGGCTCTGATACCACTGTTGGGTTTGTACGTAGCGCGATCATGCAATTAAATCACATAAATAAGGGTGGAAGCTCAAAAACTAGGTTTTTAAAAATTTATACGTACCAATAACCATGATCATTCTTATGCATCAATTATCAGTCAATATAGAAGGAAAAAAATAGAATTATTCCTTTGAAGATCCAAGCTTCCTCAAGTACAAATTCTACTCCTTTGCTTCCTTTGATTCTTCTGTAGTGGCTCATTCCCTTGATCAATGTTAGCTACCCAAATGTTTGGCCTCTAATGGTGATCCACCAAGGAAGATGAAGAACTCAGGAAGATGGGTTATTGGCTTAACCCTTGTTTCTATCTCTATAGAAT